>NW_021025579.1:384919-421221 GCF_004153795.1 Camellia sinensis | reverse complement strand
CTAGGACATGACCTAGGCTTGGCATGACCTAGGCTTAACATGACCTAGGCTTGACATGACCTAGGCTTGAGACAGTAAGGAAGGAACAAAGCATGCATATAACACTTAGGCAAAACATGATAGCATCAAGACAAGACAAGAACCTTTACCTAGGGAAAACAAGTCTAAGTCTACAAATGCAAGCTTAACAAGACAAAATCATGAAAATGCACATGAGCATGGCTAAGACATTAATGTGCGTTATTACAGTAATAACAGTAATACAGAGTACAGGGGCTGACGGAAGCCAAAACAGTAATAAAAGATGTCCAATGAGCTATGACAGTCTGTATGCCAAAAAGACTTTTCATATCATGATCAGATTCAAAACAAAATCATTCTATACATATATCATTCTATACAGTGTTACAAAATCAGATATAAAATGGGGAAAAACTAAAACACCCCAAAAAGCCCTAGCTTGAAAGACTTGAAACCTCGCAGTGAGGCACAGTGGTTGGCTTTGACAAAACGGGAGCTTAGCCCGACGCTCCTAGCAACGGTCTGGTGCTTGTACACCTACATATATATATGAGCAGTGAGCTAAAACCCAGTGAATAACATATGCGTAAAGAGGTTAAGAATGAATATCCTTTCAGTATTGAAAACAGTCGTTTACCAGTATATTAGTCAATCAGTTTGTGGCTCATATAATATGCCATAACAGTCATTCAGAAACTATAACAGTCATATGTGGTACATCCAATAGCAAAACAGTACAGTAGGTCTTAACAGACCGAACAATCAGTTGATGGCTATCATATCAGTAAACAGTAGTGGTTCCAACATGGGAACCGACAGAGATCTCTGTGACAGTAGCAGTAACAGTATAGTAACAGTAAATTGCTATGGATGTCGCGAATACGGTTCGCAAATAGGACAAACATTCATTCAGTAAACAGTGTCATTTCATAAAGCAGTACAGTCATTTGTTCAGAAAATAATCTCAATTGAACATATCTTTACAACATAGTTACTCACAGAGTTCTGGGCTACAGGTACGCTAGTGAGTGTCCTCGGATGCCAACCCTACACAGTTACAGGATGAACACAGACTAAGTTACATACTTGGGAATCAATAACTTAATCCCTAATTTGCCTCGGTGTGGTTCTACATCAATGTCCTCATTAAGATGCCTTAAACTAAGCCTAAGAATGCCTAAGATGGAATGAGGATGCAAAGATGCACTTTTAAACACTTTTCAAAATTTTCAGAAAATAAGGTCCCGCTCGAGCGTGGCTTTCCCCGCTCGAGCGTACATGTAGACAAAGGTTCCCCGCTCGAGCGTCACTTTCCACGCTCGAGCGTACTGCAAAACATGACAAAAGTATTGGATGCACGAAATTCACGCTCGATGGGCGCTCGACCCCCGCTCGAGCGTGAGACACAAGTCCTTGCTCGAGCGCGTATTCCCCTGCTCGAGCGGACTACAAACACATGCAAAGTACTGGATACACGCATTTCCCGCTCGAGCGTCACTTTCCTCGCTCGAATGGACTGCATGAATTCAGTATGTACGCTCGAGCGTGGAGTTCCCCGCTCGAGCGTGAGTCCAAAATCTGGAATTTCCAGATTTGAACCTCAAGCTCAAAACTCAAATTCAATGCATCAAATTCGATCCTTTTGGGTCAATTTTCTGGAAAACACTTGTAAATTCATAGTAGAACATGATTCAAAGTTCAATTTGTAAAATCAAGGCCCAAAGGTGAGTCAATTAAGCTCATTTTCAAACAAAACTTCAAGAACATAATTTAAATGTAACACGCATGGATTTAAACAACTCCAAGGCTTCAAACACTTGCTCCAAAGAGCCAACTTCCTCAAGAACATGATGAATTCATGAACTATACTCAAGATATGAACATGCACGTAACAAATTCCATGAAAACAACTTCAAAACCTCAATATAAGAGCATGCATGCATGATCTAGCTCTCAATTCAACATTGTATACCAATTCTAGACTTAGATGACTAAATTACCATGAGCCATGCAAAACACAACTTCAATTCACCAATGAGAGGATGAAATTTCTACCTTATGTCTTGAATTCAAGGTATACAAGCTCAAATATACAATTCTCTTCCAAATTCTTCAAGCCAAAATCTTGTTGAATCAAGCTAACTCCCATCTCTCTCTCTCTAGTCGGTTTGGCTCTCAAATGGCTGAGGAAATTGTTGATAAAGCTAACATGTATAAATCAAATAAAAAGCTCAAGGAAGCCCACTAAGTGGCAAATTTGTAGATAAGTCTAATTTGATTACTTTTAGCTTTATTTAATCTAATTTAATCATACCAAATCACATTTCAATTAAATATACCATAAAATCACATAAATTCCAATTAGCATAAAACATTAGTCAATTTCAGATTTGGCCGCCGATAAGGCCTTCAATTTGTAGTTTAAAACATAAAACACGAACAGATAATTTAACAGTCAAACCGATAGACATGCATTTAAACTAACACACTCAATCAATTAACTCAGAATTTCAATCAATTCAATTAATTATCATGATCAGTCTCAGTTTAGCAGTAATCAGTGGTGTTATCAGTAAACAGTAGTGAGGGTTGTCACATAGTGTGTTTCTACCTTAGTCCCTTTGTAAGAAAGGTTGTGCTTGGTGTGGGCTTCACTTTGATCCGAAAATCTCTTGGTTTGGAGCACTTCGAGTTTTCATCAACTCCTCCATTTGTTCTCTCCATTTGAGGTAGGGATAACCTACCCCATTCTATGAGTTTTAACATAAATTTTAGTCATTTTGATTAGTTGGTATGGTTGGGTAATTTTGGGAAAAGTTAGGGTTTGATTTGCAATTTATAAAAAAGGGGTTTTTCCATGTTTGGGTCCAACATGTGTAAGAAACTTGAAATTGGGGTTGGTTGTGAATTATGAGTGAAAAATGAGCTTTGGGGGCAACCTTGTGATTTAGGGAAACATGCCCTAATTATGTGATAAATTAATTTGAATAGTTAATTTGTGAAAATGTGAAATTAAGTTGGAAATTATGAAATTAGAGAATTATAAAGTTGAATGGTGGAGTTGGATAAATAAATCACCCATCTATGAAAATGTCGATATTATATCTGTTGATGCATTTATTATTTGTTTAGAAATAACTACTTTGGGCTATCGGTGGAGGATACTCTTGATTGTTGTAGACATTGTATAATGATTAGGGAAAACAGAAACTAATCTTATTGAATATGTCGTTAAATATGACAGATGGAATAACACATTGAATATGTGCTTTGCTTGATCATTGTATGTGATAAGTGTTTAATGCATTGTATATGTATGTTGTTTGGAAGGAGATAGGGGATGTACTCCACGGTTTGGGAGGAGATAGGGGATGGACTCCTAAACCGGATATTTGGGAGGAGATAGGGGATGGACTTCATTGATACAGCAAATCTGTGTATGGAAGTGTTTTATTATGAGTTATAATCTCATGTGAATTGTGAAGTTTGAAAGTGTTTTTAATATGAGTCATAGTCTCACTGAATTGTTTGGCCATGTTCTGAGCCATAATTTTGAATTGGAACTGTATGAGTGAAGGAAATTGAAACGGAAAATGGATGTACTTGTTATTGAATTGTAAAGTATTACAAGTTGGTTTATAAGTGTTAACCATACATCAAATGCTATTGTTTTAGTTATTTCTCATACTTGGTTTAGTATATCTCTACTGGGCATTGGCTTACCCTATATGTGACATCATTTTCAAGTTCAGGTGATATGCCACCTCCAAGGACGTAGCTTGGGAGGCTTAGAGGCTGAAAGACTTTTGTTGTTGTCTTTTTGTGTATTACATGTAGATTTCAAGCCAAGGGCCTAATGTGTTTGATTTAGTACTCTTTTTTGTAACCAAGTGTTGGCTTGGAAAGTTGTAAACCCGTAGGGCATTTACTTTTGTTGTCAACATGTAATACTTTTGTGATAAATACTCTGATAAATAGATGTACACTTTATTCTCTTGAATGTATTTTCAATTTCCTGTATTATGAATGTATGAATTATGGGTTTATTTTGAGGGCGTTACACTTTTTCGGATCAAAAGATAGCCCACAAGACACTTTAGCTTTTCAACAAAGGAAGTAGGGTGGAAACCCTCTAGATCAAGTGTATTTGTAGAGAGAATGAGTGTGTAGAGAGAGAGGGAGTCGGATCTAGGGTTTGGAGTGAAAAAGGAGATGAAAAAGTGATTAAAATCACGCTGCTGCAATCTGATATACACAGGGCTTGCTCGAGCAAAGAAGTGGTCGCTCGAGCAACCAGACACAAAGGAACCTCGCTTGAGCGCAGGAAGCGTCGCTTGAGCGAACAATGCAAAGCTTCAGGTCTGCAACCCAGACGCACGCTCGAGCGCAAGAGTGCTCGCTCGAGTGAAGGAGCACAAAACATAGAGCTCGCTCGCTCGAGGGACAAAAGCCTTGTGTAGACGTCCTCGAACGCCCCGGGAGGAACGAGCTCCCGTTCCGTTCGTTTTGGGGTCACTACAGCTCAGGACTCTCAAATTCATCACGGTTCTAAGTCTGAACCAAAGAGTCCAAATCCGGCAAATCGTTTTGAGAAACAGATTTTTGAAAAGAAGTGCCAAACATGGACTGCTTTGCCAGATACAGAGTCGCCACCTAAATATTTTATTTTTGGGAAATTTAAACAACAAGCATGCAAGGCTAACAAGGAGGATTACACTACACGTACCAAAGCCAAGCATGAGATGACTTAACCAACAAAAACCAGAGTTATGTTATGGCAAAATAACACCCAAAACACATTGATATGGCAGCCCAAAAGCCTAGGCAAGATGGCATACATAAAGGCTCATACTTAAGGCATAAAGCACCAACCCTCCAAAGCATTGAAAGAGTGAAAGATGTAACTGTATGGCCACACTACATGGACTGAAATCACATATAAAATGATGCCAAATCATGCAAATAGCCCAAGCAATGGATGCTAGTGAGAACTAGAATGCACTATGGCTATACAAAGCAAGGCATGCATGGCCAAAACAACATAAAAAAGAGCTCAAGCATGGTAAAACATGAGTAAAAGCTTCTTGGAGTTGAGCCAAAACATGCTAGAATGATAGTCCAAAAGCATGATGCATGTTAGGCTAGTGAATGGAAATGCACTACAAGTGCAAGGAGCATGCAAGAGGCTATCAAACCAACCTAAAACAGAGTTAAGGCATGCTAAAATAACACCAAAAACTTGCTGAGATAGGACCAAAACATACTAGAAAGAAGAGCTATCAACACAAGCATGTAAGGCTAGTTTACAAGGACTACACTACAAGTGTATAGAGCATGCAAGGATGGCCTAAACTAAGCCAAAACAGAGGTATGCCATACTGAAATAAGGTCAAAAATAGGCTGAGATGGAGCCAACATATGCTAGATAAACATGCTCAAACATGAAACCAACAAGGCAAGCAACCAAGATACAAGAAGAGGGGATGACCCCCTCCTATTTGGGACCTCAAAACACATTTTCCACCACTGAAATTCCTCTGAGTTTCAGTGGTGAGAAGGCCAAAAGGAGGTGGTCCCAATAGCTTTAAAGGATAGCACAAAACAAGGCCAAATAAGGCCAAACAAGGCACAAGAGGGGGTAGACCACCCCCAACACCAACAAAGCCTTAAACAAACATTTCAAGCACTTGAAATTAGAACTTTTTGCAGTTGAGAGTTAAGCCAAAATAAGCATGCAAAGGGGACCAAAAGCTTAATCAAAAACCAAGCTTTAAGGGGTTAGTTTCTTACCCTTGTAGAACAACTTCAAGGAAGCAACTCCAGCAACCTTTTCAGATCAAAAGCAGTCCAAAAACTCCAAAACCAGCTTCAAGGTGCCTCAGCTCCAAAGAAAAGGTGTTTCAATATGTGTTTGTGTGCAAAAGTGTGAAGAAATGGCACTTTTAAGCACAAATACGAGAGGAAGGGAGAAATATAGAGATAGAAGTGTATGTATAGCTCCAAGCCAAAAATCTCAACCTGAGACAAGAGGGTGGAGGCTCCCTTTTATAGAAAACCAAGCACCAAGCTTGTTGAACAAGTTTGGAGCTCCAAGTAATCCCTCTATACACGTGTATGGAGGATGTTTTCTGTGCCCAACAGCTGGCACAGCTAGCATGGAAAATATCTATAGAAAGTGCAGGAAAGCTGCCGACCAGTCGAAGTGGTCGGCCAGCTACTTTTTCATGTCTACAAGAAGAGAAAGTGGTCGGCAAGTGGCTGGAAAAGCCAAAAAGTGGCTGGAAAGTGTCCAAATTAAAGCCCCAGAAGTAAGCTTTCCAATGGTGGCAGCCTTGTATCAAAATTCCAATTGTGCAAAAAGTTATGCCTATTTTGGTGAAGCCGCGCAGTTTCGATCCTAGCCGGATTTATGTCGAACTTCTCCTCAACTACTTTTCTTCTCTCCTCTCTCATTTTCTTCAACTCCAAATCCATAAACAAGATGTTTTGAAAGATTTTCAAAGATTTCATCTCTCTTTCATTCATTTCCACTTTGTCCTCACTCGGTTTACCGAAAAGCGCAACATTTAACAAAATGTGAGCGTTGGAACATCGTAGAATCATTTTTTAAAAATATTTTGAAAGAGAGGGTTTTAAGGTCCAAAAGCCATTCAAAATGGGGTGTGAGGTTGGGATTTGACTCTGTCCTTGCCCAAGAAACCGAACCTTTGCGCTGCACAACTTTCAATACCAAGTAAACCATCAGTAACGCCCAAGTCTTAAGGGCGGTCAAAAATGGGGTGTCTACAGCGAGCCTCGTATTTATCAATTGACCCATCCGTTTTAATTTTCCTTTTGAAAATCCACTTGTATCCAAGTGGTTTGCACCTTGGAGGAAGATCAACCAATTCCCAAGTATGGTTTTGTAGAAGGACTTAACTTCACCATTTATAGCCTATTTCCATAATGATGCTTCAGGACCTGACATTGCTTCCTTAAAGTTTTGAGGCTCATTTTCTAACAAAAAAGTTAGAAAATCTAGATGAAAAGACTTAGATGTCCTTAGTCTTTTTCCAAATCTAGGCTCATCTTCTTGTTAGTCTTTGCCACTTTCCATGGTGTTAGTAAAAGTTTGTTTATTAGAACTTGGCTCTTCCAATTCAGATGACGCAACTTGTTCAGCTATTATCTCTGTATCTATAGAGATTTGATTTTCTTCATCCTTTTTCCAAGGAAAGATATGTTCGAAAAATTATGCATTTCTTGACTCGATAATAGTATTTGTGTGTATATCGGAAATACTTGATTTAACTACCAAAAATCGATATGCACTACTATTATTGGCATAGCCAATAAATACACAATCAACGGTTCTTGGTCCAATTTTAGTCTTTTTAGGACTAGGGACCGCAACCTTTGCCAAGCACTCCCACACTTTTAAGTAATTATAAGAAGGTCGATACCTTTCCATAATTCATAAGGTGCTTGGTTAGTTTTCTTGTGGGGTATCCTATTTAGGATATAATTTGTTGATAAAATAGCCTCCCCCCACAAGTTCTCGGGTAAACCCAAACTTATCAACATGGCATTCATCATCTCTTTAAGAGTGCGATTTTTCCTTTCAGCCACTCCGTTTGATTAAGGAGAATAAGGTGCAATGGTTTGGTGAATAACACCAAGTTCTAAGCAAAACTCATCAAATGCTGCATCATATTCACCACCTCTATCACTTCTTATAACCTTAATCTTTTTTCCAAGTTGATTTTCAACTTCTACCTTATATTGCTTAAAAGCTTCTAAGGCCTCATCTTTACTTCGCAATAAGTATATATAGGGATATCTAGTGCAATCATCAATAAAAGTTATATTGTACTTTTTACCACCTCTAGTTTGTACAAATTTTAAATCACCAATGTCGGTGTGAATTAAAGCTAGTAGCTTAGTATTTCTTTCAATTTTATTAAATGATACTCTAGTCATTTTAGCTTCAACACATACTTCACATTTACGATTAGGATCAAGATTAAATTTACGTAAACATTCTAGATTAACAAATCTACTCAAAGAACCATAATTTACATGTCCTAATCTACCATGCCATAAATGAAAAGAATTTACAATATAAGCAAAAGATGTGTTCTTATTATTAGAAGCAATAGTTAGTAACAGTTAACACATTGATCTTAACAAGCCCATCAATCATAAACCCACGGCCTACATACATTCCAGCCTTAATAAGTACAACTTTTTCAGATTCAAATACTAGTCTAAACCCAATCTTAATCAACAATGACCCGGAAATTAAATTTTTGCTAACTTCCGGAACATGGAGTACATTGTTAGTGAGTTCCTTCGCTAAGGTCATCTTTAGCACTATCTTTCCTTGTCCTTCTACAGTTGATGTAGAGGAGTTTTCATGAACAATTGTTCACCATTTTTCACCACTTTGTAGGTTGTGAACATTTTCTTATTGGCGAAAATGTGGCGGGTTTCTCCAGTATCCACCCATCATTCTTTAGGGTTGCCCACCAAGTTAGCCTCGGAGACTACTGCAGAAAGGTTAATGTCTGCCAATCCCTTAGAAATATTGTAACCCTCGGTTATGTTGGCTTGTGCCAGTTTCTTGCTAGAACTTACTCCATCTTTGTAGCTTCGACAATACTTTGCTCGATGTCCATCACCACCACACATATAGCACTTACCTTTGAATTTTTGTTGTTACTACCTTTGAAGCCTTGCTTGGACCCTTTGCCATCATGCTTTCTCTTTTTGTTGTTGTTGAACCACGAACTCTATCCTTATTCCACAACATTTGCCTTAGCCAGCATGACTTGGTTCCCAGACTTCTTCTCGGATTTCCAGTTGTCCTCTTCAATCCTCAGTCACATGATAAGTTCTTCCAACTTCATTTCCTTGCATTTGTGTTTAAGGTAATTTTTGAAGTCTTTCCATGCTAGCAAAAGTTTCTCAATAATAGTAGCAACTTGAAATGATTCACTCAAAATCATTCCTTTAGAAATGATGTCATGTATGATCAACTGAATTTCTTGAACTTGGCTAACATTTTAAAATCTAGAAAATGTCCGATAATAAATTTTTTTGCACTGGCATCTTTAGTTTTGTACTTCAATTCAAGAGATTCCCAAAGTTCTTTAGCCGTCTTCTTTACAAAATATATGTTGTATAAAGAATTATCAAGTCCATTTAGTATGTAATTTCAACACAGAAAGTCATCTTGCTTCCAAGCATCTATTGCAGCAACAAGTTGACGATCAGTGTCCTCCCCCTCTGCCTGTTTTGGGCCCCTCCTCACGAATGTACTAGGCCAAATGCAAAGTTGTAAGATAAAATATCATTTCTTGCTGCCATCTCTTAAACTCTATTCCATTGAATTTTTCTAGTTTCTCTCCATGGTTTCTTGGCACCATAGGAGTCACTGGTGGTAGTACCGAGACTGTAACGCTCCAAATTTCTAGCCCAAATGATAATACAACAATCATGGCTCTTTCAAGAAAAATCGAATATAAATCTCCAAACTTACATTACATGATACAATAGTTCTTCATGCAACAATACATTAATCCAACAAGAAGTAAACAAACATATAAATACCCCGGCTTGAGCTTGGTTACACAAAACGGTTATTCAAACCCACACACATACAGCCCCTGGCTTACATATAGAGTCACAACAAAATGAGAGTCTCGTACTCTCAACACACATTTCCTCGCCTTTAGTTAGGTGGCATCACCACATCTTTTCCTACACAAAAATCTCGTAGGGTGAGCATAAAGCCCAGTAGAAAATCCTTAACAAAGTACATACATTTTATACAAGTCTCAAGAGATGAAATGCACATGCCATACTATGCCTCTTTTTGAAGATGAATCATATTTTCATCTTTTGAAAAACATCATGCAATTTCAATTGTTCAAAACATAACAATTTATTTCAAGGGCAGTAAATACGACTCTGGTAATCCCTAGGTCGGTGTTTGCAAGTAGACTATATAAGTACTACCAAATTGTCATTTTTACTGATATTAACCGGAAGGCTCGACACCTATCCACGCGGATTTTCGATCTTTCACCCCGGACTCTTAGGCCAACTTATTCAATATCATCTACACCACCTATCAAGTCTTACCAACGTATTTACCCCAAAACCATTTCATGAAAACTTGTTTCTCAACATTCTTTTCTCAATGCAAGTTTTCAAATCAACTTTCAAAGTTTAATGTAATCAAATGAATTGATATGTCAATTTCACAAGATGAATATAAATACTTTTATTCCAATTCATTATTCAAGGAATAACACAATTCCCTCTTCTCAAATATCCTCAACAATTATTTCAAGACTATTTCAACGTTTTGAACAATAATTTCCAAAATGAACAACAATTCTCATATTCCCTGAAATTTATCATTTATATAAATATAAATAAGAAATTTTCCAAACATCCATTTATTTTGATACACAAAAGAAATATAATAATATCATTCATGGATTTTCAGTCTCCTTCAAAAAAAATCCCCAAAATTCTAGGTTTTCTAACCAAAACTAGACAACTCAAATCTTTTAAAAGAAAACTTTCCAAAATCATCTTTTCTTTAATCAACGAAAATCAAAACCCATAAGATCATTTTAAAAGAACAAGAGACAAACCCACTTTCAAAATTGCTCAACTTCTTGAATCAACAATCAATTTTCAAAGCTATCGAAAGATGATTTCGAAAATCATATAGATTTTGTAAAATATATATATATATATATAACTCTAAGAAAATCCCTACCTTAAGTTTTGAAGAAGAAATGAGATGAAACCCCCAAAATCAACGGTGTCGAAACTCGATCTTCACCGCACACAACGAAGCCCTTGAGAAGTTAACCAACTTTGATGAAGAACCTATGGCAGAACTCTAATGGATCTGCAGAAATCAAGGTTTTGATCCAATTTGGCGTAGGGAAATGTAGAGAGAAGGGAGAGGAAAGGGGTTTTAGAGAGAGATATACAAAAGTGATTTGAAATATCAGATTCACGAACTAATATAACATGGTCTGCTCGAGCGTCAAATACACTTTCCCAGTACTTTTGCAGACAAGTCGAACTTCTGAAACTAAACATTCTCCACTCGAGCGCATAAACGGCCGCTCGAGCGGACAAGCAACTTCTAATGCATTTTGCATTTTTACTTCAGGGGCGCTGCCCCTCGACCCCGCCAGGGCGCTGCCCTTGGACCCGCCAAGGGGCATTGCTCCCTCGACCCCTACGAGCTGACCGGGAAGCTCGATCCCCGACCTGCCCAGTCAAAGTGGAAAAACATGAAAGAAGGGTCGAAACTGGGATCACTACAACCTTCTCCCCTTAAAGAATTGTGTCCTCGAAATTTCAAATCAAACTACCCAAACGATGGGGTTTCTAGCGATCAAAACCATGCTATTTCATTTTCAAATCACAATACTAACTCTCAACCAAATTCCACCACCAGCTCTGCTACAACTATACATAACAGATTTGGAATGAATTCTTTGTTAAGTATTAAAAACCTATGTCACATGGACTCGGGTACGAGTATCAGGTGTGGATGTCTAAATCGGGTACGAGTGTCAGACACATCCCACACCCTTACCCATGTCATATTCGGTGGACACGGGTATTAGGTGCGGGTGTCTAAATTGGATATGAAAAGCAACTTAAGCATTTTCAAATAAATCCGGATATTTAGAATGGACTTCCGCCTCCCATTCCCACGTCGCTTCTTCAACCCCATGGTGTCTCCACAACACCTTTACCAATGATATAGTTTTGCCCCATTGCACTTGCTCCCGGGTATCTAATATTTGAACCGGTCATTCCTCATCTACCTCCAAGTCAGCCCAACCAAGCACATGAAAAGGGTCAAGTTCATACTTCCTAAGCATAGCTACATGAAATACGTCGTGAACTCCGAAAAGTTGTAGCAGTAAAGCTAACTGGTATGCCACTTCCCCAATTCACTCTAGGATCTCAAAAGGCCCAATGAACCTTGGAGATAATTTACCACTCTTACCAAATCTCATCAAACCCAGCCTTGGTGAGATTTTTAGAAACACATGGTCACCAACTTCAAAAGATAAAGGTCGTCTCCTCTTATCGGTATAACTCTTTTGTCAGCTTTGGGTCGTAGCTAACCTCTACCGAATGAGAACAACTTTCTCGGTGGTCTCTCTAACAATTTTCGGACCCAGTAACGGTGCATCACCCACTTCAGCCCAACAAACTGTTCATTTACAAGGTCGACCATACAAGGCCTCAAATGGTGCCATCCCCGACCTGCCCAGTCGAAGTGGCAAAACATGAAAGAAGGGTCGAAACTGGGATCACTACAGAGACTATTAGGGTCAAGGTCGGAATAGTCTCAGCCCTATCCGTTGCCATTTTTCTAAAAAATCACAATTTTAAAAACTAAATAAATACACAAAGCAAAAACAAATCATACCGATCTTAAACTGTAAGAAATTAATTAAATTAAATAACAAACTTTGTGTATTTAAAATTAAAAACACGACTAGAAATAAAATTCTAAAATCAATTTCAGAATGTAAACTTTATTTCCCAAAACTCATAAAGGAATTATTTCTGAAAACGAAAGAAGGAAAGAAATTTCTTGTTCAAGTATAAAACTAGAACAAGAACACACACTAAATTAATACTGAATTAGTTTAAATAAAACAAAACTTATAGATTATTGCTGTATAGAAATACATAAATGAAAGACATCCGAGGCCTGTGTTGGACACACTTTCCTTAAGATCGTTACGTCCTCGCTACGGTGCTCAAGAACAGATGACGCCAACCTCCCAAGATGCAACAACTATATCCCAAAATTGCAGCACTACAATCTGGGTCTAGCGAACAGACTGAGTTGTATCTCTCTCTTCTAGAAAATATAAGAATAGTATGCAGAAGAGTAATATAAAGAAAATGAAGGAAAAACAAATGAGAGAATTGGTTGGTGAAGGTCTGAATTTATAGGCAATAAGGTGACTGTTCGAATGGGTTTGGAAGCCCTCCGAACAGGTGCAAACCTGAAAACCATTAGAGTGAAGAGAGGTGACCGGAGAATAAAGGGATGCCACTATTCAGGTTTGAATTTTGAAATTTGATGCAAATGTTTGAATTTTTTCCAGTTAGGAATTCAAGTTTTCCTCAAGAACTATGGGAAAAAAATAATAATAATAAAAATTCAAACAAATTTTGTCCAAAAATTAAAACTATGACCCGACCCATAGCCTATAGCCGAGCTCGGCTCGGCTGGTCGGACGGATGGCGGCGGCGGGCGCAAGCATGTGGTGATTTTAGGCCAAGCCCACTTTGTCCATAACTCCCCTCCTTACAAAACTTGGGGTGTCCCTTGGGACCCAACCCAAGTATGTCCACCTAGAGCTTATATACTCATAGTAGCTCTCGTAAAGTTTCAATGTGGGACAACCAATTTAAGGAAACTGATGTTTGACTCTTCAACTTCCCATTTCACGAACCCAAAAATGATGCCAACTTTCCATTCACTCATAAATGGTTTTAACAAATCATTTTCACCGTGTGACTTGCCACGCGGCAAGGAACACATCACCTCTTTGGATCCACCCCAAAAGACGTGTGGGCCCCACTCAAATTTGGACTCAAAGATGGCCCAAAAGAAGCCTATGAAAACCATAATTTCCAACACTTTGTGTGATATTGGAGGAATGGGTTTCCCCTAAAGCAAGCCCATTTTTAATTTTCCTATTCCTAACTCTCTTCCAACAACTTTGTTTTTCTTTGTTTTCCCTTCTTAGCAAGAATAGGTAAACATAAGAACAAGAATACCAGCTCTGCTACAACTATACATAACAGATTTGGAATGAATTCTTTGTTAAGTATTAAAAACCTATGTCACATGGACTCGAGTACGAGTATCAGGTGTGGATGTCTAAATCGGGTACGAGTGTCAGACACATCCCACACCCTTACCCATGTCATATTCGGTGGACACGGGTATTAGGTGTGGGTGTCTAAATTGGATATGAGTGTCAGATGTATATCCCACTCTTACCCATGTCATATTTAATGGACATGGGTATTATGGGGGAAACAAAAGAGTCCATGTAACACAATTAAAAACCACATTGAAACAATTCCCTGAACATAGAAAATGTTATTTTTTAAGAGACTTTTATTATTTATTATGCCTTCCAACATCATAATATATATACTTTCTATTGATTTACTTTTTTCAATTTTTGGTAATTGAACAGGTATCCCATGGGAAGAAGAATGAACATTCAGACAAAGGTGACTCAAGTGTATGTCAAAAGCAAATATTTGTATGAAAACAAAAAGTGGGAGTGTGTTGTTGCCCTTGCAAAGAGTTCCAAAGTCAACCCTAAGCATAATTAAATTCCCCTAATTCATTGATAGATATTATTCATTTTATATTTTTAAAATTTTCCTTGCAATAATTTACTCGTGTTACTAAATGTGCTTTGTGCATGTCAATGTATGTGTTTCTCCATCCATACTTCTTGGTTTTTTAGCATTTGGATCTTCTATCTATGCAATTACTATGTTTTTTTTCTTGTATGTATGAATTTTGATAAGACCTTTTCTTTTTTTTTTTCCCAACTACTGTTAGGCTAGATTTGCCGCAGATGATGCTCCAAGGTTGTGTTCCCTTAGCATTGCAGGTCGACCCCATCACACTGGATGATATGTAGAAGATCTCTTATCACACCTCCAATGAGCTTCAAGTTGCCCAAGAAGGCAAAGTATGATGAGTCTAGGCCATCAATTGTGCAGAGAAAGTGCCATCGTTGACGACATTGAATGTTGAAGAAAGTAGTTATTTTTATTTTTGGGAGAAATGCAGTTTTGCAACCATCCATTCTAACTTCTTTTTTTCCCCTATACTTGTTTAGGGATAACTATTCATTTTTATGATCTTTAACATATATGTTGGGCTTTTTGTATAAATGATTTGATTTGGGAAGTTGGGGTTTGAGGTTTGAAATATTGAAAAGAGGGGTTTTATTTCTTTTGAACTATATATGTGTATATGGGTCTTAAAATGAGGTTATGAACGTTTGTTAATGATATTTGGACCTTTGGGTCAATATTGGGAAAATGGAAAAAATGCCATGTTTGGGTTTATTGGGTCATTAGTGTAATTAATGACTTTCATTGTGAAATGATGAAATTGGCTTGGAAATAGTGAAATTGAGAAGTTATGAGAAAGAATGGTAGAGTTAGATGGATTAATCACTCACTTTTGAAAATGTTGTTAATTTATCTGTTGATGCATTTATTATCTGCTTAGAAATAATTGTTTTGGGCTATCGGTGGAGGATAGTCTTGATTGTTGTAGACACTGCACGATGATTAGGTGAAATTGAAACTAAACACGTTGAATATGTCATTGAATGTGACGGTTGGAATAATACATTGAATATGTGTATTGATTGATTTTGTATATGATAAATGTTTATATACATTGTATTGTGTGGGAGGAGATAGGGGATGTACTCCACGGTTTGGGAGGAGATAGGGGATGGACTCCTAAACCGGATGTTATTTGGGAGGAGATAGGGGATGGACTCCATTGATACAGCAAATCTGTGTATCATTTGTGAAGTATGAAAGTGTTTTATTATGAGTTGTTATCTCATTTGAAATTGAAGTATTGTTGATATGAGTTTTTAACTCATTTGAAAATGAAGAGTTTTGATATGAGTTGTAGCCTCATTAAATTGTCTGGCCAGGTTCTGAGCCATGTTCATAAATTGAAAATTGGTTAAGTAAAGGAAAGTGGAATGAAACATGGACATATTTGTCATGGAACTGGGTAATTTTGTGAGTTAATTTATAAGTGGTAACATTTATCAAATGCTAATGTTTTAGTTATTGCTCATATTATGTTTAGCATATCTCTACTGGGCGTTAGCTCACCCTATATGGGACATCATTTTTTAAGTACAAGTGATATACTGCCTCCAAGGATGTAGCTTGGGAGGTTGTAGAAGTTGAAGGCTTATCTTTTTGTGATTATCTTTTGTATTACATGTATATCAAGCCAAGGGCTTATTTTGTGTAAAGAGTTAAAACTCTACTTTTGTTGAACCCAAGTGTTGACTTGGAAAGTTGTAAGCCTATAGGGCGTTTACTTTTGTTGTCAACATGTAATATCTCTTGTAAGAATACTCTGATGTTGGGAATATGATATCTCTTTCGTGTATCATGAATGTATAATTATGGGTTTATTTCGAGGGCATTACAAGTTTTAAGGAAGAAGCTTTCTAGAAGCTCCAAACCCTCATTCAAAAATTATTGAATTTTCTTAATTTTAAACAATTAAGAAAATTCTCATTGGCAAGCTTCCATTTACCTTTTATTTTACAATCTCAAATTGAAAAAAAAGAAAAGGAAAAAGTGAATTGTTTCACTTATATAAAGTATAGCGATCCCGGTTGTTCCTTTACTGTTCTGTTGTATTCCGGACTCAATTCTGTGGAGTTGGTAGTTGTATCTATCTTGTTGTCGTCCTTTAATTCCATTTGTTTGAGTTTTAGGATGTGTTGGGCATGTTTCGAACAGGTGGGTTGAACCTTGGTCTAAAATCTTGTTACCAGGTTTTTGGCCATTCCGCTCGAGCGGGCCTTGTTGCGCTCGTGCGGAGATTGCACACTCCCAGTATTTCGTGTCCCTGCAAAACTTCTGCAGGTGTGATTTTTACGCTCCAGCGGGTTTCTTTATGCTCGAGCGGTTGCGCTCGAGCGGGTACTCTGGCACTCGAGCGGGTAGTACTTTTTGGTGTAAGTTCTGGGAGGGGAAAATCCACGCTCGAGCGGACTGGTTTTCGCGCTCGAGCGGATGTACTTTATTCTTGTGTCTTGGTGCTCGAGCGGGCCTTCTTGTGCTCGAGCGTACCTAGTTTTTTGTTCTTGACGCTCGAGCGTTGTGTTCTCCGCTCGAGCGGGAATGTTGTATATCAGTTGGCAGCTGGGCATTTTAAAATCACTTTTTACATTCTCTCTCTCTCTCTCTTACTTTCTAAAAAGATATTTTGAGAGCTCCTCTCTCTAGAAACTCCCTTCTCTCTAGGGTTTGATCTAGTTAGAGTGTCTCACTATCCTCCGGCCTTTGTAAAAAGTGTGTGGATCGTCGATAGCTCCATTTTGATCCGTGGATCTTTGAGTTTGGAGCATTTTGGTTTTCTTCAACTTCCCCGTTTGAGCTCTAACTTCGAGGTAGGGATATCCTACTCCTTCTCATGAGTTTTGTCTTTGAATTTTAGCATTTTGATGAGTTGGGGGTTGTTGGGTAATTTTGAGAAAGTTTGGGCTTTTGTGTAATTTTACAAAAGTTAGGATTTTGTTTATATAAACTTATATGCATGTTTGGCATAGAGAAATAAGATCAATATTGGATTATTGGTGAAAATGGAACCTTAGGGTTGTGATGTTAATTATGGGAAATACTCTAATTACATTGATAAATTAATTGGTATAATTAATTTGAAGAAAAGAGGAATTAAATTGAGAATGTTGGAATTGGATGTGTATGGGATTAAAGGGTGTAGTTAGATTCGTTCATCGCTCACTTAGTTGAAATGTTGATTATATATCCATTTGGTGCATTTATTTTCAATATAGAAATAACTGCTTTGGGCTATCGGTGGAGGATAGTCTTGATTGTTGTAGACAATGCATGATGATTAGGCAAACTAAAACTAATCAATTAAGTAGGCCATTGGATATGGTGGTCAGTACAATACAGCACTAAAATGTTTATTGATAGATTGAATTTGTATATGATAATTGTTTATATACATTGTATTGTGTGGGAGGAGAAAGGGGCTGTACTCCACGGTTTATTGGAAGAAAGGGGCTGAACCTCTAAACCGAATCTTGTGACAGTGATACAACACTACAATATGTATCAGGCTGCGAATTAGAAGTGTTTTTGTCTCATTAATACAACACTACAATGTGTATTATTTGAGACTTATGGAAGTGTTTGTTTTGGATTTGATATAGCACTAAAATGTATATCATTATCATTCGTGAAATATGGAATTGTTTGTTTGATTTGATATAGCACTAAAATGTATATCGTTGAGAAATATGGAAATGTTTTGTTTGACTTAGATATGACACCAACATGTATATCCATCACGAATTTTGAGAGTGTTCTAGTGGCGAATTATGATCTCATCAAATGATTTGGCCAGGACACTGAGCCTTGTTTTCAAATTCTAAGTTGAATAAGAAATGGAAAGTGAAGTGTAACATGGACTTAAATGTCATGAAACTAAAATGTGATATAAGTGAGTGTATCGGTGTTGACCATCTATCAACTGCTAATCTTTTAGTCATTGTTCATAGCTGGTTTAGTGTATTTCTGCTGGGCTGTGGCTCACCCTTTATGGGACATCATTTTCAGGTACAGGTAGTATGCCACCTCCATGGACATAGCTTGGGAGGCTAGAGGCAGACAGATCGCTTTTGTTGTTTGCTTTGATGTATTACATGTAAATTCAAGCCAAGGGCTTTATATGTATTGAGTTAGTACTCTTTTTTGTAACCAAGTGTTAACTTGGAAAGCTGTAAGCCCGTAGGGCACTTGCTTTTGTTGTTCACATGTAATACTTTTGTAAGAACTACTCTGGTTAATGGAAAGATGGTTGATTTCTTTGATGTCAATGCATGTCTAAAGTGACGGGTTTTGCGTATTATTTTGAGGGCGTTACATAAAGTGAATTGTATGCTCCCATTTATATAAACAAAAGAAGATTTTTAGTGAGAAGCTCTATAATCAATACCATTTTTTTTTATTTTCTTAATTTTAAACAATTAAGAAAATTTTCATGGGTTAGCATTCATGTAACTTTTATTTTACCATCCCGCATAGACATTTTGATTTTAAAAATAATTTTGTATGAGGTTTTGAAACTCTCATAATATTTTACTTTAAAATAATTACAATCCCACATCGAGAAAATAAATAAAAAGTGAGTTGTTTTACTTATATAAAATATCTTATGCTCTCATTTAATATTATAGTATTGTGCATGCTACAGTTCAAAATTGTTTAAATTTTAAAATTTTTAATTAATTAATTTTGTTATAAATTGATTAGTCTTTTGACTTAGCCGATTAAGCTTAATCATTTTTGGTTTGACTGATTCACTAGTTTAACCACGGTTTTAGCTATTTTATCAAAATATATTGCTTAGATTTGCTTGATTTGAAATAAATTAAGATTGACCTTATTAAAAATTGAACGACTGAGATCACTTGATTATAAATGAACTTCACATCCAAACAACTGTTAACTTGCAACTATTAAATTTTATTTTACAATCCCACATCAGGAAAAAGAGGAAAAAATGAGTTGTTTCACTATATAAATCTTATGCTCTCATTTAATATTGTTGTATTGTGTATGTTTCAATTCAAGAAAGTTTAAATTTTAAAATTAAAATAAAATTTAAAAGTTTTAATTAATTAATTTTTGCATAAGTTGGTTGGTCCTTTGACCTAGCTGATAGGGTAAACTGTTTTCGGTTTGACTGATTCGCTTGTTTAATTGCGATTTTAGCAGTTTTATTAAAATATATTGGTTAAATTTGTTTGATTCAAAATAAATTAAAGATTGATCTAATTAAAGATTAAACGACTAAGATTGCTTGATTTGAAATAAACTTTTCGCCTAAATGATTGTTAACTTTTAAACAATTAAGAAAATCCTCATTGGCTAACTTTATTTAACTTTTATTTTATAATCTCACATCGAGAAAAGAAGGAAAAAAGTGAATTATTTTACTTACATAAAGTGAATCTTATATTCCCAATTATATAAGCAAAATGAGATTTTTAATGAGAAGTCTTATAATCAATATCTCATACTATTTTTTTTTGAATTTCTTAATTTTAAACAATTAATAAAATTCCGATTGGTTAGCTTTCATTTAACATTTATTTTATATAATATAAAAAATTAAATATGATTATCATATTTTTATTAAATAATATATTATTTTGTTCTGTGTATAGCAAGAGCGATATGCTAGTATATTATATAAACAAAAGGGGGTTTCTAACCCATATGGCCTCTAAGAGTTCTTATAGCAATCCTGGTTTTCCCTTCCTTTGTATATTGTATTTCGGACTTGGTTCTGCGGTTGTGTTGTTGTTGTCTCATTCTCATTTCTTTCCCTTACTCTTTGTATTTGAGTCTTGGGTTGTGTTGGGCAGGTTTGAAACAGGTTGGTTGAGCTTTAAGTTCCATTCCTTGTTGCCCAGGTCTTTGGTGGTACGCTCGAGCGGGTTATTTTACGCTCGAGCAGAGTTTGATTTTTGGTTGTCCGCTCGAGCGGGTATCTTTGCGCTCGAGCGGAGTTTGCACACTTCCAATATTTGTACCTCTGCAAAAGTCCTGCAGGTTGGTTTTTCACGCTCAAGCGTATTTCTTCACGCTCGAGCGGGTTGGCTCGAGCGGGTGTTCTGTGTCTGTGAAAATACTGGGAGAGGAGAATCTACGCTCGAGCAGACTTCCTTTCACGCTTGAGCGGGTATATTTTGTTTTCATGTCTTGGCGCTCGAGCGGGATTTTTTACGCTCGAGCGGGTCCAGTTTTTTGCTTGACGCTCGAGCGTCCTATTCTCCGCTCGAGCGGACCTGTTTGTATATCACTTCGGGATCTCACCTTTTTGGATCACTTTTCACTTTCTTTCTCTCTCTTACTTTTTCAAAACTCCATTGGAGAGCTTCTCTCTCTAGAAACTCACGTTCTCTCTAGGGATTGATCTAGTTAGAGTGGCCTCCTACCCTTGGGCCTTTGTAAAAAGTTTGGGGATCGTTGAGGGCTACGTTTTGATCCGAAGATCTTGAAGTTTGGAGCAATTCCATTTTTCTTTATCTTCTTCCTTGGGTTCATCTCTTGAGGTAGGGATTCCTACTCACTTTTATGAGCTTTAACCTAGATGTTAAGCTTTTGTTTAAATGGTTTGATTTAGAGAAGTTAGGGTTTTGAGAGGTAATATGTTTAAAAAGAGGGGTTTTGTGATTTAAATCCATAAACATGTAATTTGGGTCTTAATTAGAGACCATTGATGTTGTTGATCATATATGGACCTTTGGGTCAATTTGAGAAAAAGGGAAAAAATGCCTGTTGATAATATTTGGACCTTTGGGTCAATGTTGAGAAAAAGGGGGAAAATGCCATGTTTGGCTATATTTGGGTCATTAGTGTAATTAATGACATTTATTATGGGAATATGAAATTGAAATGAGGATAATGAAATTGGCTCATTGTGAGTTGGAATGGTGGTGTTGGATTTAATAATCACCCACTTTGAGAATTATTAACAATTTATCTGTTAATGCATTTATTATCTGTTTAGAAATAAATTGCTTGGGGCTACTGGTTGAGGGTAGTCTTGATTGTTGTAGACAATGCATGATGATTAGGCAAACTAAAACTAGTCACTTGAGTATGCCATCGAATATGGTTGTTGGTATAATACATCAAAATTGTGTATTGATTGATTGAACATGTATATGATAATTGCTTATATACATTGTGTTGTGTGGAAGGAGATAAGATATGTACTCCATGGTTTAGGGGAAGATAGGGGATGGACCTCTAAACCGGATATTGTTTGGGACGAGATAGGGGATGGACTCCATTGATACAACACTAAAATGTGTATCATTTATGTAATATGGAAGTGTTTTGATGTGTTATTGATACAACACCAAAATGTGTATCACTTGTGAAGTATGGAAGTGTTTTTGTTTGAGATTGATACAGCACCAAAATGTGTACCTATTATGAAGTATGAAATGTTTAATATGAGCTATTATCTCACCTGAAACGGAAATACTGTTAATATGAGACGTGATCTCATTTAAATTGTGTGGGCAGGTTCTGAGCCATGGATGCGAATTGAGAATTGAATAAGAAATGGAAAGTGGAATAACTCATGGATATTGTAGTCATGGAGTTGAAATGTGTTATAAGTTGATGCAAATGAATTAAACATTTATCGAATGCTAATATTTTAGTTAAGGCATGCATGTATTGATATGAATGTATTAGGAACAAACCAAAACGTCATTTTGAGATTTTGGAAAATGTTAAGGAAAAAGGGGTATTTGTGAACATGTTTTCAAAAAAGGTCATTTTGTTGTAAGTACGGAAAATGGGGGAAAAGTAATGGGCTTGGTGAAATTGTTTTTTTTCTAAAACTGTTATAGTCATGAAAGTTTGGAAAAATGGGTAATTAAAAGGAAAGAAGGTGTACCGCTTATATCGTCGAATGAAATGGCTGTTTTCGAGAAAAGTTCATACTTATGTATATTTTGTATAAACTGCCACATTACTATTCTAGTATGAGATTGAACATTCATGATCATAGCTATCTGTAAGTTGTTATTGTTGAGGATCATGTTGAGATCTCTACTGGACTATATGTTCATCCCATGTTGTTGAATCTTTTTCAGGTGATAGCTAGGATGTGCTACAAGGTTTTGGATCTTCTTATTTGTTGGCCACGGGGCCTCTTTTATGTTGGCGGAATGCCATTTATGTAAAAGGGTTATACCCATAGGGCGTTTACTTTTGTTGTCAACATGTAATACAGGCTGTAAGAATACTCTGATGATTGTAATATAATATCTTTTTTCTGTATCTAGAATGTTTGATATTATGGGTTTATTTTTGAGGGCGTTACAGTTCTAAGTTCCTGGAACGCCCTCAAAATAAACCCATAATATCATACCAACACGATAAAGATAAGGGATCTCATATTATAATCATCAGAGTATTCTTACAAAAAGTATTACATGTTGACGACAAAAATAAATGCCCTATAGGCTTACAACTTTCCAAGTTAACACTTGGTTACAAAAGAAGAGAGTACTAACTCTACACAAAGAAGCCCTTGGCTTGATATACATGTAATACAACAAAAATTAACAAGAAAAGAGTCTTTAGCTCCCACAACAATCCATGCTAAGATCTCGGGGGCGGCATAGAACCTGAACTTGAAAATGATGTCCCATATAGGGTGAGTCATAGCCCAGTAGAAATATACTAAACCAACTATAAACAATGACTAAAATAATAGCATTTGATAGATGGTCCACACTTATATTCCAACTTATATCGTATTACAATTTCATGACAGTCATGTCCATGTTACAATTCATTTTCTATTTCTTATTCGACTCTAAGTTTGAAAACAAGACTCAGAACTTGGCCAAACAATTACGTGAGATTATAACTCATCACTAAAATACTTTCGAAATCCATGATGGATACACATTTTGGTGCTGTATCAATAACACATAAAATCAATTCCATACTTCACAAATGATACACATTGTAGTGCTGTACCAATGAAATAAGAACACTTCACAAATGATACACATTTTAGTGCTGTATCAATATATCATAGAAACACTTTTATACTTCACAAATGATACACATTGTAGTGCTGTATCAATGTGTAACAAGTCCGCGGGGGACCGCTACAGTTCGGACTCGATTTGTGTCACGGTTCTTAATCTGAACCAAAGAGTCCAAATCTAGCAAATCGTTTTGAGAAACAGATTTTTGAAAAAGTAGTGCCAAACATGGACTGCTTTGCCAGATATACCAACCGCTATAATCGATAGCATACTCAATTGATTAGTTCTAGTTTGCCTAATCATCATGCATTGTCTACAACAATCAAGACTATCCTCCACCGATAGCTCAAAGCAGTTATTTCTAAATAGAAAATAAATGCACCAAATGGAAAAAATATCAATATTTTGTCTAGGTGAGCGATAAATTAATCCAACTACACCCTTCAATCCCATAATTCTCTGTAGACACCCCATTTTTGACTGTCCTCAAGACTTGGACGTCACCGTTTGAACACTCGGTGATTATCCTTGTTTGTGTTCGTTTGGAGTTCCCGGAAGCCTCGGCTCGCGTGCCTTGCCTCAGGATCTCCGAACTCGACCGTTTAGTGTCTGGTTTTGCACCAAACACATAAAATATCAATATTTTGTCTAGGTGAGCGATAAATTAATCCAACTACACCCTTTAATCCCATAATTCTCCAATTCCAATATTCTCAATTCAATTTCTCATATCTCAAAATTAATTATACAAATTAATTTTACCAAACTAATTGGGGTATTATCCCATAATTGACATAACAACCCTAAGGTTCCATTTTCATAAATATTCTAACATTAACTCATTTTCTCAATGTATTACACACATATGGGTTTATATATATGAAAACCCCCTCTTTTGTAAATTACACAAAGACCCCAAACTTTTCCAAAATTACCCAAATACCCCCAACATATCAAAATGCCAAAATCTAAAGACAAAGCTCATAAGATAGAGTAGGATATTCCTACCTCGAAGTTAGAGCTCAAACGGAGAAGAAGACCGAAAACCAATGTGCTCCAAATCCAATAATTTTTAGATTAAAACGAAGCCCTCAACCCACTCTATCTTTTATAGAAAGGGCTTAGGATAGAAACTCACTATAGGTAGATCAATCCCTAGAGAGAAGACAAGTGTAGAGAGAGAGAGAGCCAAATTCTAGGGTTTTGAAATCAAAAGAGGAGAAAAAGTGAAGTGTTCCCCGCTGCTGCCTGCTGATATAACACAGGCTCGCTTGAGTGAATACTTGGTCGTTCGAGCGACCAGACACAAAGAAATCTCGCTCGAGCCAACAATTTAAAGCTTCAGGTCTGCAACTCAGAAGCACGCTCGAGCGCAAGAATGCTCGCTCGAGCGAAGGAACCCACAACATACACCTCGCTCGCTCGAGCGAAGGAAAGCTTGCTCGAGCCAAGAAACACAGCTCTCAGGTCAAAATGAGACGCAGACACATGCTCGAGCGCAAGACTTCTCACTCAAGCCACTAGACATAAGAACTCAACTCTCACTCGAGCGAAGGAACCCTGGCTCGAGCGAAGGATCTAAAACACAGAGCTCGCTCGAGCGAAAAAAGTCTCACTCGAGCGAAGAACTAAAATTCTGGGCAGCAACCATTTGCTCCCAATCACTCCCAACATGAAACAACCTACCTACAACATCCTATAACTCAAATACAAAGTATTGAAGGACAAAAACAAGATATAAACAACAATCAACATCCACGGAAACAAGTCCGGATCACTGTACCCAAAGGGGTAAAACCCAATCTAAATTTCATAATTTTTTGATTTTTAAGAATTAAAAAATCTTCTATTGGCTAGCTCTTATTCAAGCAACAAAAATAAAAATAAAAATTAATATCCTTTGATTTATGATTTTCAAATGGAAAGTATATATCAAATCTAAAAAAAATTAAAAGTCCCTTAATCCATTTCAAAAT
The DNA here is from genome assembly GCF_004153795.1 of Camellia sinensis. Taxonomy (NCBI): domain Eukaryota; kingdom Viridiplantae; phylum Streptophyta; class Magnoliopsida; order Ericales; family Theaceae; genus Camellia; species Camellia sinensis. The sequence continues at coordinate 395,813 of NW_021025579.1, read as the reverse complement.
TCAAATTTGAGAATCACTAAATATGTAAAGCAATTTATTAACTTAAATTAAAAATTAGTACAATATAAATTTAAAATTATAATGATCTATCCCACGATTTATAAGTTTTAAATGTAAATTTAAAATTATCATGATTAGCTCATAATTTTTGTATTAAGGGATAATAAGAGTGACGTTGAGATTATTTATATATTTTACAAAAGAATGCTTTTAAAAAAAGATAGTATGAGAGTTTCAAAATCTTATACAAAATCTATATACTATTATAATTGTAAAACGTTGTCATCTTATTATAGTTGAAAGTTGCAATTCTTTTTTTTGTTTTGTTGATTTTGTTAATATGTGTCACAAGATGATTGGTCTATAAATTAATTTTATATTCTTAAAATAAAATTTTAAATTTAGATTCTTCCTTAAATTATGTTACAGAATAAGATCAATATTCATTCCATAACTTATGCATCTCCTATTAAATTATAAATTTAATTTAAAAAAAAAAATTATGTTACTACAATTAGAATGAGATTAATATTCACATATATCAATGATGTGTCATAATATTATTGATCTAAACATAATATGTTATTAAATACACGTATTCAAATTATTAATCGCTAATTAAAAGTTTATATTTTTATTTTTTGTCATTTTTTGTTTTAAATTATATATATATATATATATATATTTTATATCCTTCTAAACTACAAATACTTAAATAATAAATTTTTTTAATATAAATATTTTTTTAACAAAAGACAAAAACATTAAGCAAATTAATGACTTTTTTCACAATTGCTAAACATAATGGATTCTATTAATTTTTTTTAATCTCAATTTTCAATTAAACAAATTAAAATAAAAAAATTATTTTTTTCGCTCAACAACTCCTCCAGTCCCAAGTTTGGGTAAATGAAGAGAGTTGTGTGTTAGGTAGTTGTAACGCCCTCAAAATAATACATAAACCCAACATTTTCGACATGCATTGATATAAGAGAATAAAACATCCTTCCATTCATCAAAGTATTTAAGTACAAAAATATTACATGTTGACAACAAAAGTAAATGCCCTATGTGCTTACAACTTTCCAAGCCAACACTTAGTCACAAAAGAGAGTACTAACTCAAATATACTTTAAGCCCTTGGCTTGAATTTACATGTAATATCCAAATAACAAAATAACCAAAAAGAGTCTTCAACTCCAAAACCTTCCAAACTATGTTCTTGGAGGTAGCATATCACCTGAACCTGAAAATGATGTCCCATATAGGGTGAGCCACAGCCCAGAAGAGATATACTAAACCAAATATAAGTAATGACTAAAAACATAGCATTTGATAGATGGTTAACACTTATAAACCAGTTATATCACAACACAGTTCCATGACAATTATGTCCATGTCACGTTCCACTTTCCTTTACTTATCCAAATAATTTCGTATACTAGGCTCAGAACCTGGCCAAACAATTCAATGAGACTATAACTCATATACCAACACTTCCATATTTCACGATAGATACATATTTGATGCATCATTATCAAATTAAGACACTTCCATACTTCACAAATGATACACAGATTTGCTGTATCAATACTTCATTTTAATACACATATTTGCTGTATTAATGGAGTCCATCCCCTATCTCCTCCCAAATAGGTTTGAGAGTCCATCCCCTATCTTCCCTCAAACCATGGAGTACATCCCCTATCTCCTCCCACACAATACACATATTCCAAGCATATAAACAACTATCATATACAAGGATAATTCAATACACATATTTGATGTATTATTCCAACCGTCATATTCAACGACATATTCAATGTGATTAGTTTCAGTTTTTCCTAATCAACATACAGTGTCTACAACAATCAAGACTATCCTCCACCGATAGCCCAAAGTAATTATTTGTAAACAAAAAATGAATGCATTAAACAAATATAACATCAACATTTACATAGGTGAGTGATAAATTAATCCAACTACACCATTCAATCCCATAACTTCCCGATTTCACAATTTCCAATTCAATTTCATATTTCCCCCAAATTAATTATACCAATTAATTTATCACATAACTAGAGCATTTTTCCCTCATCCACAATATCAACCCTAAGGTTCATTTTCATCAATAATACAACAAAAATTCCATTTCTCAATGTCTTACCTACATATGGGTTTTATTATTTGAAAACCCCTCTTTTATAAATTACACAACATCCCTAACTTTTCCCAAAATTACCCAACATCACCAACTAATCAAAATGACCGAAATTTAAGACAAAACTCATAAGATGGAGTAGGGTATCCCTACCTCGAAATGAAGAGACCAAAGGAGAAGATGGTGAAAATCCAAAGTGCTCCAGATCTATAAATTTTCAGATTAAAACGTAGCCCACACAACCCTTTATCTTTCTTACAAAGAACTTAGGGTAGAAACACACTAAAAATAGATGAAACCCTAGAGAGAAGGTGTATAGAGAGAGAGAGAGAGAGGACGAATCTAGGGTTTTGAAAGCAAAAGAGGATAAAAAGTGAAGTGTTTCCCCGCTGTTATCTACTGATATAACACGGGCTCGCTTGAGCGAAGAAGTGGTCGCTCGAGCGACCAGACACGAAGAACCCTCGCTCAAGCGTAGAAAGCCTCGCTCGAGCCAACAATTTGAAGCTTCAGGTCTGTAACCCAGAAGCACACTCAAGCGACAGAATGCTTGCTCGAGCGAAGAAACTCAAAACATACACCTCGCTCGCTCGAGCGAAGGAAAGCTCGCTCGAGCCAAAAAATGCAACTCTCAGGTCTAGAACCAGACGCGGACGCAAGCTCGAGCACAAGACTTCTTGCTCGAGCCACCAGACACAAAAATCAACTCTCGCTCGAGCTAAGAAACCCTGGCTTGAGCGAAGGATCTAAAACAAAGAGCTCGCTCGAGCGACAAAAGTCTCGCTCGAGCGAAGGACCAAAATTCTGGGCAGCAACCGTTTGCTCCCAATTACACCCAACCTGTAACAATCCTGCCCAAAACATCCTATAACTCAAATACAAAGTATTGAAGAACGGAAACAAGATATAAACCACAACCGACATCCACAGAACCAAGTCCGGATACAACAGCCAAAGGAGGAAGAACCAGGATCGCTATAACCTCCCCCCCTTACGGAATTTCGTCCCCGAAATTAAATGTAAGTTTCAAAAGTTTTTTGATGTCTCACTTCACAAGAACACTACCATTCAATAATCCACATTTCGACCCATTACCGGTCATCTCATCTCTGTTCAAGAGGCATTTCACAATATTCTTTCCAACATGCATTGCCAATTTGCATTCATTTGAAATTTACCAATTTCAACATATATTCCAAAATTCAATTACATAGCCAATGCCAACAATATATTTGCATTTCTATAACATATCTAACATACAAAATGTTAAAATTAACTCCCATTCTCAAGGCATAATCCATAATACTTCCATAAACCAAAACATATACAATGTTTTACAACTTAAGACATATTCAATGTTCTTATGGTTTATCAATACAACAAAATTTTCAATACATGGTTAAACATTTACAAACAAGTCCGGATATTTCTCACGGACATCCAACTCACGTTTCCAAGTGGCTTCCTCCACTCCATGATGTTTCTACAAAACTTTTACCAAAGGAATGGTCTTGCCTTGCAAGACTTGATCCCGCCTATCCAAGACCCGAACAGGTCTCTCCTCATACGAGGCATCCTCATCTACCTCTAAGTCGGTCCAATCCAATATATGTGATGGATCCGGCTCATACTTCCGAAGCATACTAACATGAAATACGTCATGCACTCTGGACAACTGCGGCGGCAAAGCTAAACGGTAGGCAACCTCGCCAATCCTCTAAAGGATCTCGAAAGGGCCAATAAATCGAGGGGATAACTTCCCACTCTTACCAAACCTCATCAAACCCTGCTTAGGTGATATCTTCAGAAACACGTGAATGGTCCTGCCTTGCAAGACTTGATCCCACCTATCCAAGACCCGAACAGGTCTCTCCTCATACGAGGCATCCTCATCTACCTCTAAGTCGGTCCAATCCAATATATGTGACGGATCCGGCTCATACTTCCGAAGCATACTAACATGAAATACGTCATGCACTCTGGACAACTGCGGCGGCAAAGCTAAACGGTAGGCAACCTCGCCAATCCTCTAAAGGATCTCGAAAGGGCCAATAAATCGAGGGGATAACTTCCCACTCTTACCAAACCTCATCAAACCCTGCTTAGGTGATATCTTCAGAAACACGTGATCACCCACCTCAAATGCCAAAGGCCTCCTCCTACGGTCGACATAACATTTTTGACAGCTCTGGGCTGTAACAAGTCTCATACGGATAAGCTCAACTTTCTCCGTCATTTCCCTCACCAACTCCGGGCCCAACAAAGGTGCATCACCCACCTCGGTCTAACAAATTGGAGACCTACAAGGTTGGCCATACAAGGCCTCAAACGGCGCCATACCGATACTCGACTGAAAACTGTTGTTGTAGGCAAACTCCATCAAGGGCAAGTGCCTCTCCCATGCCCCACCAAAGTCAAGAACACAACCTCGAAGCATATCCTCAAGGATCTGAATAGTATGCTCGGACTGCCCGTCAGTCTGAGGATGATAAGCTGTGCTAAAGGTCAATTTAGTGCCCAAGGCACTCTGTAGACTCTGCCACAACCTAGCAGTAAAACATGGATCCTTGTCTGAGACAATCGGCACTAGGACCCCGTGCAACCTCACTATGTCCCGAACATACAAGTCGGCAAGATGATCTACCCAAGGGTTGTAATAAACCCGTTGGCCTCTGATGCTCGACCTTCACTTGCTGACAAGTAAGGCACTTAGATACAAACACTGCCACATCTCTCTTCATACCCCGCCACCAAAACTGGCGCCCTAAATCACGATACATCTTTGTGCCTCCCGGATGCACCGCAAGGCGTGAATGGTGAAACTCTCAGAGTGCCTCCTCTCGGCAAGACTCCGGCACAAACAAACGGTCTCGGTATGTCACACTCAGGTTAGGATACATCGTCAAACCCTTCTCAACCTTCCCACTGGAGATCTTTTCCCGGAGGGATTCTACCTCAAGGTCACCTCTATGTACCTCTAACACTCGAGTCACAAGTGTAGGCTTCTACCAAATCTCTCACGCGCATAGGAATAAAGTGCGCCGACTTAGTCAACCGGTCTACAACCACCCAAATAGCATCACTACCCCGCTGAGTCCTTGGAAGACCTACAACGAAGTCCATAGTGACATGCTCCTACTTCTACTCGGCTATAGGCAAGGGTTGTAATAAACCCGTTGGCCTCTGATGCTCGACCTTCACTTGCTGACAAGTAAGGCACTTAGATACAAACACTGCCACATCTCTCTTCATACCCCGCCACCAAAACTGGCGCCCTAAATCACGATACATCTTTGTGCCTCCTGGATGCACCGCAAGGCATGAATGGTGAAACTCTCAGAGTGCCTCCTCTCGGCAAGACTCCGGCACAAACAAACGGTCTCGGTATCTCACACTCAGGTTAGGATACATCGTCAAACCCTTCTCAACCTTCCCACTGGAGATCTTTTCCCGGAGGGATTCTACCTCAAGGTCACCTCTATGTACCTCTAACACTCGAGTCACAAGTGTAGGCTGCGCAACTACAGAAAACAAGGCCGCAGCCTTAATAGATTCGCCCAGAAGCAAATCAAACTCGCCAAGTGCACCCAAATGAAACAACTCACTTTTGCTTATATAAATGGGAGCATAAGATTCACTTTATACAAATGAAACAATTCATTTTTTTCTTCTTTTCCTAATGTGGAATTGTAAAATAAAAGTTAAATGGAAGCTAACTAATATTTTCTTAATTTTTTAAAATTAAGAAATTTCAATAATTTATATAAATTAGAGCGTAAGATTCACTTTGTGTAAATGAAACAATTCATTTTTTCCTTTTTTTTTTCTCGATTTGAGATTGTAAAATAAAAGGTAAATGAAAGCTACCTAATGAGAATTTTCTTAATTGTTTAAAATTAAGAAAATTCAATAATTTTAGAATGAATGTTTGGAGTTTCTAAAAGGCTTGTCCCTTAAAACTCATTTTATATGATTCATTTTACATAAGTGAAACAACTCACTTTTTCTTTTTCTTTTTTTTCGATGTGGGTTTGTAACACTTTATATAAGTGAAACAACACATTTTTTTTTCTTTTCTCGATGTGGGATTGTAATTATTTTAAAGTTAAATACTATGAGAGTTTCAAAATCTCATACAAAATTATTTTTTAAATCAAAACTATGTGGGATTGTAAAATAAAAGTTAAATAGAAGCTATGGGGATTTTCTTCATTGTTCAAAATTAAGAAAAAAAAAATTGAGTATGAGATATTGATCATAGGGCTTTTCACTCAAAATCTTATTTTGCTTATATAAATGGGAGCATAAGATTTACTTTATGTAAGTGAAACAATTCACCTTTTTTTCCCCCCTTTTTCCTATGTGGGATTTTAAAATAAAAGGTAAATGGAAGCTAGCTAACGAGAATTTTATTAATTTTTTAAAATTAAGAAAATTCAATAATTCTAGAATAAAGGTTTGGAGCTCCTAGAAGACTTCTCCCTAAAAACATCATTTTCCTTATAAAATATATAGATAGATATTGAGAGTATAAGATTCACTTTATATGAGTAAAACAACTCATTTTTTCCCTTATTTTCCCGATGTGAGATTATCAAATAAAATATCACGCCCCGAAAATAATCCCAACATGTATAATACATCAAACCTGTAACGCCCTCATAATAATACATATAAACCCAACAATCACGACATCCATAGACATAAGAGAATAAAATATATTTCTATTTGTCAGAGTATTCATTACAAAAGTATTATATGTTGACAACAAAAGTAAATGCCATACGGACTTACAACTTTTCAAGCCAATACTTGGTTACAAAAAAGAGAGTACTAACTCAAACACATTAAGCCCTTGGCTTGAATTTACATGTAATACCAAAAAGATAACCACAAAAGATCTTTCAGCCTCTAAGCCTCCCAAGCTACGTCCTTGGAGGTGGCATGTCACCTGAACCTGAAAATGATGTCCCATATAGGGTGAGCCAAAGTCCAGTAGAGATATACTAAACCAAATATGAGAAATAACTAAAACATTAGCATTTGATAAATGTTTAACACTTGTAAATCAACTTACAACACTTTTCAGTTTCATGACAAATACATTCGTGTTTCATTCCACTTTTCCTTTACTTACCCAGTTCAAATTCATAAAATTGAAAACCCCTCTTTCATAATTTCAATTTGAAAACCCTAACCTCAACCAAATACCCCAAACAACACCATCTATACAAAATACATAACATCTATGTCAAAACTCATAGAAATGAGTAGGTTATCCCTACCTCAAATTTCGGAGCTCAACGGAGAAGAAGGACAAAACTCAAGATGCTCCGATCACCAACTTTTTCGGATCAAAACGAAGGCCACGCCAAGCTCCACACTTTTTATAAGGGGACTAGGGTAGAAGATCACTAGAGCTAGATGATTTCGTAGAGAGAAGATGTATTCTAGAGAGATGAGCTCTTAAATGAGGGTTTTGAAAAGCTAGAGAGAGAGAGAGTCGAAAAAGTGGTTCAAAAAGCTTCATCTCGGACTGATATACATCACAGTCCACTCGAGCGTGGAACGCCCCGCTCGAGCATGAAAAGCGACGCTCGAGCGTCGAATGCACACTTCCAGAAGTTCTGCAGACAAAGGTCCCTGCTAGAGCGTGAAAGTGGATGCTCGAGCGTTCGATGATCTACAGGAAAAGTACTGAAGGTTGAATAATCCCGCTCAAGCGTCAAACTGCCCGCTCGAGCGTAGAAGCAATTGCAAAGGGCCCGCTCGAGCGTGAAGGCCAAAATCTGGGCATTAACTCTTTGTTTCAAAACACAACCAACCTGTTTCAAACCTGACTAACACACACCAAAACTCAAATGCAAAGAATTAAAGGACGAAAATACGATACAGACAACACAATCATCCACAGAACCGAGTTCGGATACAATAATCAATGAGAGGAAAACGGGAATCGCTATAACCTTCCCCCCTTAAAGAATTTTGTCCCCGAAATTAACAACAAAAGTTTCAAAATTGTGATCTTTTCCAATTCTTAACACATTATAATTCAACATTCATTACCTTTACCCATTACCGGTCATTCCATCTCTTTTCAAGAGGCAAATTACAATATATTTTCTCAACATGCATCATCAGCATGCATTCCTTGGAAGTCCACTAATTTCAACACATATATTCCACAATTCAATAACGTATTCAATGATAGCGATACATTTGCACTTCTACAACACATTCAACATATACAATGTTAAATTAAACTTCTATTTTCAAGGCATATTCAACAATACTTCCATAAATCAAAACATATACAATGTTTTATAACTCAAAACATATACAACATTTTTAGATTTCATCAAGACATAAAATTTCCAATACATGGTTAAACATTACTAAACAAGTCAAGATATTTCTCACGGACCTCCAACTCACATTCCCAAGTGGCTTCTTCCACTCCGTGATGTTTCCACAAAACCTTCACCAAGGGTATCGTCTTGCCCCGCAAGACTTGGTTCCGCCTATCCTAGACCCGCACCGGTCTCCCCTCTAAGTCGGTTCAATCCAATACATGTGACGGATCCGACTCGTACTTCCGAAGCATACTAACATGAAACACGTCATGTACTCCGGACAACTGCGGCGGTAAAGCTAAACGGTATGCGACCTCCCCAATCCGCTCAAGGATCTCAAAGGGACTAATAAACCGAGGGGACAACTTTCCACTCTTCCCAAACCTCATCAAACCCCGCCTAGGTGATATCTTCAAAAAGACGTAATCACCCACCTCAAATGCCAAAGGCCTCCTCCTACGGTCGGCATAGCTCTTTTGGCGACTCTGGGCTGTAACAAGCCTCTTATGGATAAGTTCAACTTTCTCCATCGTTTCTTGAACCAACTCCGAGCCCAACAAAGGTGCATCACCCACCTCGGCCCAACACACTGGAGACCTACACGGTCGGCCATACAAGGCCTCAAATGGTGCCATACCGATACTCGATTGGAAGCTGTTGCTGTAGGCAAACTCCACCAAGGGCAAGTGCCTCTCCCACGACCCACTAAAGTCAAGGACACAGCCTCGAAGCATATCCTCAAGGATCTGAATAGTACGCTCGGACTGCCCATCAGTCTAAGGATGATAAGCCGTGCTAAAGGTCAATCTAAGGCACTCTGCAAACTCTGCCACAACCTAGCAGTAAAACGTGGATCTCTATCTGAGATGATCGACACTGGGATCCCGTGCAACCTCACTATGTCTTGAATATACAAGTTGGCAAGATGATCTACCGAATCTCTCACGCGCATAGGGATAAAGTGCGCTGACTTAGTTAACCAATCCATGACCACCCAAATAGCATCACTACCCTGCTGAGTCCTCGGAAGACGTACAACGAAGTCCATCATGACATGCTCCCACTTCCACTCGGCAATTGGCAAGGGTTACAACAAACCCGCTAGCCTCTGATGCTCGGCCTTCACTTGCTGACAAGTAAGGCACTTAGATACAAAAATTGCCACATCCTTCTTCATTCCTCTCCACCAAAACTGGCGGCTCAGATCATGATACATCTTAGTGCCTCTCGGATGCACCGCAAGGCGTGAATGGTGAAACTCTTGGAGTACTTCCTCTCGGCAAGACTCCGGCACAAACAAACGGTCTCGGTACCTCACACTCAGGTCAGGATACACAGTCAAACCCTTCTTAACATTCCCACTAGAGATCTTCTCCCGAAGGGATTCTACCTCAAGGTCACTTCTCTGTGCCTTTAACACTCGATTCACAAGTGTAGGTTGCTCAACTACAGAAAACAAGGCCACAGACTCAACAGACTCACCCAGAAGCAAGTCGAACTCGCCAAGTATACCCAACATCTCCCATTCTCGGATGGCTACGCGAGCTACATCACTAATGGATTTCCTACTAAGGGCATCGGCCACAACATTGGCCTTTCCCGGATGTTAATGCAACTCGAAGTCGTAATCCTCAATGAACTCCATCCATCTCCTCCGCCTCAAGTTCAAGTCTTTCTGTGTAAGTAGATATTTCAGACTCTTATGATCCGAGAACACCTCGAACCTCTCACCATAAAGGTAGTGCCTCCAAATCTTCAAGGCAAAAATCACAGCAGCTAACTCTAGGTCATGTGTAGGATAGTTCTTTTCATGTGTTTTCAACTGACGTGAGCCATAGGCAACCACTTTTCCCTCTTACATCAGCACACAACCCAAACCCTCTCGTGAGGCATTACAATATACTACATAACCCAAGCTCCTCTCTGGAATAATCAACACAGGAGCGGTGGTAAGTCTAACTTTAAGTTCTTGGAACGACTTTCACAAGTCTCACCCCATACAAACTTGACCCCTTTTCGCGTCAGTCTAGTCAACGGCGAAGCTAGCTTGGAGAAATCTTTCACAAACCTACGATAATAACCGGCCAATCCCAGAAAACTGTGGATCTCAAAAACACTCTTAGGCTGTGCGCAATCTTGCACTGCCTCTACCTTGGATGTATCAACAGACACCCCTTCCCCGGAGACTACATGGCCTAAGAACTTAACCTCTCTTAGCCAGAACTCACACTTCCCAAATTTGGCATACAGCTGATACTCCCTAAGCAAGTCATGCACAATCCTCAAATGAGTCTCATGTTCCTCCTCGGAGGTCGAATAGATAAGGATGTTGTCCACGCCGACGACCACAAAACAATCCAAGTACTCCCTAAATATTCGG
>NW_021025579.1:342966-354308 GCF_004153795.1 Camellia sinensis | reverse complement strand
TATTATGAGTTATATTAATCATATGTGTTGGACTTTTCAAGAAATTTTTTTTATGTTTGTTCTTAATGCATTAAAGTGTTATTATAAGAGATAATAATCATATGTGTTGGGACTTTTCGAAGAATTCATATGTGTTGGATTTCAAAGAATTTTTTTTATGCTTATTCTTAATGCATTAAAGTGTTATTATGAGGGTAAGACTTGAGGGTTGAGAGAAGTTAATAAATGCTAAGGTTTTTTTGTTCTTTTAAATAAAAAAATCAGAAAATTTAGATTGGGAGATTGGAGCTCCCACAAGTCTTGGGGTTAAAAACCCCCTTTTGCTTAATATATACTATAGATAGATAGATAGATAGATAGATAGATAGATAGATGTATTGGACTTTTCAGAAAATTCATATGTGTTGGACTTTTCAAGGAATTTTTCTATGCTTGTTCTTAATGCATTAAAGTATTATTATAAGGGATAATAATCATATGTGTAGATTAGAAAATTAGGATTAAAATATTGGAGTTCCCACAAGGCTTGGGGGTTAGAAACCCCTTTTTCCTTAATATATATAGATAGATAGATGTGTTGGACTTTTCAAAAAATTCATATGTGTTGGATTTTTCAAGGAATTTTTTTATGTTTGTTCTTAATGGATTAAAGTGTTATTATGAGGGATAATAATCATATGTGTAGATTAGAAAATTAGGATTAAGATATTGGAGTTCCCACAAAGCTTGTAGATTAGAAACTCCTTTTTCCTTATATAATATCTAGATTTAAATAGATAGATAGATAGATAGATAGATAGATAGATAGATATGTTGGACTTTTTAAGAAATTCATATGTGTTGGAATTTTTAAGAAATTTAGATTGGGATATTAGAGCTCCCACAAAGCTTGGGAGTTAGAAACACTTTTTTCCTTAATATATATATATATATATATATATATATAGATATAGATATAGATAGATAGATAGATAGATGTGTTGGACTTTTCAAGAAATTCATATGTGCTGGACTTTTCAATGAATTTTTTTTATGCTTGTTTTTAATGCATTAAAGTGTTATTATGAGGGATAATAATCATATGTGTTTGGACTTTTCAAGGAATTCATATGTGTTGAGCTTTTCAAGGCATTTTTTTTATGCTTGTTCTTAATGCATTAAAGTGTTATTATGAGGGATAATAATCATATATGTTGGGACTTTTTAAGGAATTCATGTGTTGAACTTAAGGAATTTTTTTTATGTTTATTCTTAATGCATTAAAGTGTTATTATGAGAGTAAGGCTTGGGGGTTGGGAGAAATTAATAAATGCTATTTTTTTTTCTTAAAGCAAAAAATCAGGAAATTTAGATTGAGAGATTAGAGTTCCCACAACACTTGGGGGTTGAAAACCCCTTTTTCCTTAATATATACTAGCATATCACCCGTGCTATGCACGGATTGTTTTTATAATTATCTATATATGTGAATTGTGATTTTTAAATTTTTTTTAAATGTCTTCTTTTTTTTCTTTTTTTATATTATATTAAAGTTTAATATTTTGATAATAATCATATGTGTTTGATTTTTCACGAATTTTTTTTATGTTTGTTCTTAATGCATTAAAGTGTTATTATGAGTGATAATAATCATACGTGTTAAGAATTTTCAAGGAATTCATGTGTTGGATTTCAAATAATTTTTTTTATGCTTGTTCTTAATGCATTAAAGTGTTATTATGAGGTAAGACTTGGGAGTTGAGAGAAATTAATAAATGTTAAGAATTTTTTTTTTAAAAATCAAAAAATTAAGAAATTTAGATTGGGAGATTGGAGCTCCCACAAGACTTGGGGTTAAAACCCTCTTTTGCTTAATATATAGTATAGATACTAGCATATCACCCGTGCTATGCACGGATTGTGTTTACAATTATCTATATATGTGAATTGTGATTTTTAAATGTTTTTTTTTTAAATGTCTTCTTTTTTTTCTTTTTGTATATTATATTAAAGTTTAATATTTTGATCATAATTATATGTGTTGGACTTTTCATGGAATTAAATGTCTTTTTTATTATTATATTATATTAAAGTTTAATATTTTGATAATAATCAAATGTGTTGGACTTTTCAAATTTTTTTTTTTATACTTGCTCTTAATGTATTAAAGTGTTATTATGAGGGATAATAATCATATGTGTTGGGACTTTTCAAGGAATTCATGTGTTTGATTTCAAAGAATTTTTTTTATATTTGTTCTTAATGCATTAAAGTGTTGTTATGAGGGTAAGACTTGGGAGTTGAGAGAAGTTAATTAATGCTAAGATTTTTTTTTTAAATCAAAAAATCAAGAAATTTAGATTGGGAGACTTGGGAACTCCCAAAGGCTTTGGGTTAAAAATCCATTTTGCTTAATATATAGTATAGACATAAATAATATAATATATTATATATATAGTTATAAGATGAGAGAAATAAATGTTATCTTATTATAATGGAGATCTTATAAAAAAACGTGTAGACATGACTTGCCTCTATTTATTGTGTTTTCAATTATCTTATATATGTGAATCTGTGATTTTTTAAATATTTTTTTGTAATTGTCTTCTTTTTTTTCCTTTTTTATATTATATTAAGTTTATATTTTGTAATAATCATCAATGTGATGAACTTTTTAAGGATTAAATGTCTTTTTTATTAATTTATACTTAAAGTTATATTTTGATAATAAATCATATGTGTTGAACTTTTCAAGAAATTTTTTTTATGTTTGTTTCTTAGATGCATTAAAGTGTTATTATGCGGGATAATTAATCATATGTGTTGGACTTTCAAGGATTCATGTGTGGATTTCAAAGAATTTTTTTTAATCTTGTTCTTAATGGCATTAAAAGTGTTATTATGAGGGATAAGACTTGAGAGTTGGGAGATTAATAAATGCTAAAGATTTTTTTTTTAAAATCAAAAAATACGGAAATTTAGATGGGAGATTGGAGCTCCACAAGGCTTGGGGTTAAAAACCTCTTTTTGCTTAATAGTATAGTATATATATTATATATATAAATTAAAATAATTGGGATAGGAATAGAACCTATTCAACCTTAGTATAATTTAATTTAGTGTATAAGATCATAATAATGATGAGATTAATTAACTTGAGTTAATTAATAAATTTAAATCTAGGAATGAATCTTATTATTATTATTAATTTTTAGAGTAATTCTAATTCATCTAATAAGAAACAAAGGAACTAAATGGACTTTGGTGACTTTGAAGAGACACATGTAGAGAGAGAGAAAGAGAGAATGAGAGAGACTCTAGGGAAAGAATTTAACAAGAAGGAAAGGAGAAGAATTTAGGAAGATATAGAAGAATGTCTTAAATTCACTCTAATCATCAAAGCAAGGTGGCTTTTCTTTCTAATTTTCTTGATATAGAGACTTGCTACTAACCCATCATCTTTAGGAAGAAAGCATAATGATGTCTTCGAATTTCAACTCTAATCATCAAAGCAAGGTAGGGCTGTCTTTCTAATTTCTTGATATGAGCTGATATCCATCATCTTTGAGATTAAAGCTTAAATAGAATGAATTGATAACTACTTAGAAGGTTTTGCTCATGTAATTGAAGAGTTGAATACATGCATGTTTTGGTATGGAAGAATTGACTTAATTAGCTCCTAAATTCACATGCAGCTGGCATAATTTTAGTTCAATACCTATTAGGTTGCATGATCTTCCATGCATGAATGTTTTCAAGAATCCATGAACAAAACAATTGTTTTCTAACTTATTTTCAACAATGATTCATGGAGTTTAAGGAGAGATAAGCATGAATTAGAGCTTGGGTTCAAGAAAACTGGATGTTCCATGAAATTGAGTTTCAAAATGAAAGGAGTTTAATTTGATATTTAGAGCTTATAAGAATTCAATTAAAAATCTGATTTAGGTTCGTTAAAAATTAGATGTAATTAAATTAGCCTTAATTGAGAATTAATTAAATCAATTGAAATTGAGTTAGGCTTAAGATTATGGAAAATCAAATCGTGACGATCTAATATTTGCGGCCTTGATCTTCGCTTGAAAATGGAGTTGAAAATTGCAAACTGTCGATATTTATGAGTTTTCTGATTCAGTAATTTTAAACATCGACTGATAATTGTAATTTAATGTGTATCATAATTTACAGTTTGATTGTGTACATTTAGAATGAAACTTAACTAAGGATTGGTCTATGATTAGATTATTTATATTTAATTAGTTTGGCTAATACATAGCTAAACATATTAATTGCGGTAATCTGTTAATTTAATTCTAAATATATGCATCCCGTATTTAAGGTATAATTAGAAAGAAATGAAATAGGGGTAATACCGAACTGAGCAAAATTACGAAAAAATGAAGAAAATGAATAGAAGGATCAAACTTGTATCGAAATTGATGAATTGTAAGATATGTGATTTGTTGTAATGTAGTTGTGCTTGACTTTATCTTGTTTACGGTTGCGACGTCGAACCAATTAGTACGATGTTAGCCGAGGAATCCCCTACTGTGAGTAACACTGTTGTAAACAGATAATGTTCAAATTGTAGTTTATTTTTGATTGATAAATTTACTATATAGTTTCTAAACTTATACTGTTTATTGACCTGCATGATAGATCCTAGATTTCTGACATGTATTCATGGGCATCAAGTCAATGCTTGTTATTTTATATTTGATCATTGTGTATTGGCCTATTGTTATAGAAACTCTTGTTAGTTCCATATACTTGAATAACTATTGTCTATTGTTCTGGTTATGGCCATCAATTTGACTTGTTGGTTTTAAGAACCTATTGATATTGCTTGCCTATTAGACTGTACCACGATATGACGCTCGTATGAATAATTGATCTTGGATTGAAATTGAACGATTTGAGACAATTTTTATTTGACAGAAAACGACGTATGCTGATTAAAAATTGTTCTATTAATAATTGATTGTTTAAATGCCTATATAATCGCGGAATATGAAGATAATCATTCTTAACTCTTTACGGCAATGTATTATTCATAGGCCTTAGCTCCCTAGATAGTACTATAGTATTACATATTAGTTAAGGGATGAAGCAACCGAATCAAAGGATCTAGTGGGGTCGACCCTCGAAGCCTTTGTTCTTGATCAAGCCAGAATTGTTGTGCCTCATGTGTCAGCTTTTTGGTTTGGTTCAAATTCACCTGTTTGATATTTGGTCCACGGAAATTGAATGTTATTTTGACTTTTGCGTTAATACATGTTTTCGATAATGGGATTTAATTCCCTACATTGTGTTTTGTCTTATATATATAAGCTTGATGGACATAAGTTGTTTGTGATATACTACTGTATTGAAAGTTTCAATCTTCCATTTCCAGAGTCCTCACAGCTGCATTCGAGTGATGTGGAATAGTTAATTATTGATTGGCTCGCCAGCCTCTTTATATTGTATTATTGTCATATTGTTAAACAAGCCTTGGCTAATCATCGGGGCACTTAATTAAGTTGGTTACAAGGACGTGAGCTGCTAGTCGGAGCGAGCTTTTGGATGATGAACGCGAATCTGAAATATATTGCATAGTTAAATTTATGTGTGTCGACGTGATAAATGTTAGTTATATCGTTGTACGTGAATGAAAAATGTGTTATTTCAAAAGTGAACAGCTTCATCGTCGCGGGAAAACATAATTGCTAATATCCTTGTTGTGAGACAATCTCATACAACGTAGTTTCATAAATTTAGTGGTAAATTTGTATGTTTTCGATTGGATTGTTTAGTAACATTTAAACGGTAATTGGCGATTTATTTTTCGGAGAATTCAAATCCTCGTAGAAAAGGCACAATCCGTGGGAGCTACCATGTTTCACTCTGTTATGCGTCACAATTCTGTTATCTCCTGAGTTTCAGTTCTCCTCTTCAGTATTGTTGCTTTTTTGCTTTGCAAGAGGGTTCTTTCCCTCACTCTCCCTCTTTCTTCCCCATTGTTGGTCACTTTTGAGCTTCGTATAGGTTAACATGGTTGGATAACGCAATCATAGTAAACGGACATATACGTATGGAAGCACCATTACTCACAGTGAAAGCAAATCGGATAGTGAAATTCGGAGGGAAATGGTGTTAGAAACTGGTATCACACGTTAGGTTAGATAGCATGGAACATTGTTGGGCCACGTATTATTATAGATAATTGCTACAAAGTCCGCGATACATCAATTTGTTGGGCGATGATATGGATGTATGAGTTATTTAAAAAAGCCACTCGGGCTGATTTCAAGATGCTGCAGTATGCCAAAGCAGTGTTTTTTGTAGTTATGGCGAGCTCTTGTCACATTTTGGGTTGATAGTGCTGCAGTGAGAGCATAGGGTGCCGCTCGAAAAGAAGGTAGCGATCTTTCATTTTTTGTTTTGTAAGGGAATTCCATGGCTAGAAATTTGCAGAAGGTTCCCAACATTCCAGGAGACATTGTCATGCGATTTTCCACGAGGTTTGCAAGTTATGATACCTTTAACCCGTCAATTCATAAGGAGTCTTGAGCTAGATCAGTCCAAGAAGGGGGCCATCCCACATTTACGGTCCAGATCAATACCGCCATTCAGGTGACGCATGTATAAATTTTTTTGCGACGAAATCATTTATAACATATGCACTAAAACAATTACATTTTGCAATTTGTACTTGTTTAGGATTGCAACTGGTGGCACATATGTGTTGGCCCAATGTCTCCAACAAATACGCCTCTTCATACTATGGTCCAAGGTTGTTGACAACGCACAAATAATTATTGCCGTTGTGTGACTTTGTTTCGTCAGCTTCCGGTAAAAATTCCCGTTCACAAAGACTTGACAAAATGTAAAAAATTATTCAAAAGTGATTGTAACAAAGGTTTTTTGGTCAATAAAAAACAGGATTATATATTGATTTTCAAATAAGAAATTCAAAATGTAGAGCACGTGGTAACGAAAAAAAAAAAATACAGGGGGTAGACAAGTAATGACAATACAGTGTTTTGTTTTTTTTTTGATCCGCATCATGATTTAAATTTGAAATTGCAAAGAATCTCATCATTAACTAAGGGCGTAGTTTTGGGGTGTCCTAAATAAGTGGGCATTTTTTGTCTTTTTGATATAAAGTTGAGGAAAAATATGGACGTTTGGGTTAAATTTTTTGACTTTTACGAAAAATATAAGTGTATGGATAAGTGATTGAGTAGCGCGTACTGACCTAGTAGTGTTGTCGGTTATTAGGAGATGGAAAATGGTTGCTCCTTTTCGGCGCTTGAATTGGAATGTAGTTGTTAAGGCCCGTGTGGGCCACCATGGGTCCACTTTGCTAATCGAACCGTTCAATATGTTGACTCGTCGAGTCCTATATCTTGTAAAAATCACAATTGATGGATATCGATAGCTATCTGGATCATGTTGTTTTTTTTGGTCCACCGTTAACTACACATACATCTATTGTTTATATCAAAACTGATTTAATCATGTAGCTTATCCATACCTTGATTACGTGATTTTTATAGACATATAGTACTCACGAGTTTTTTTATACATAACGGTTTCGGATTATCAAAACGGGGCCCGTGGTGAGCCCTCAACTGCCAAAATTACCCTCCAATTTAATAAATATTATAACCTAATTTTTTTTTCCTTTGACAGACTTTCCCATCAATTCTCAGTACCAGTCACGTCTTTGGCTTAAATATGTAATAAATTAATTTTGTATATTTTTATTTGTGACATAGTGATAATTTTTTAGTAACATTTTTAGTTTTTAGGATTTTTTTTCGAGATGCCAAACTAGGCCTAATAGAATATTCTTTGCGATTTGAAGGGTTACTGTCATTTTTTTAAATTCAATTATGAGCATAAGTTAGACCAAGAGTTCATTTATCATATTAAAGGCCAAAGTAAAATGAAAGTGTAAAAGTCGTTACACCGATTTTAATACAATACAATTTGATATTAATAAGTTATATGGTTCAACATGTGCAGAAAAATACTACTTGCGTCGATAAAACGGGTACAGCAACAAGACAGGATATTAGCCCATACAAGGGGTTGATATCACCAAAATAACCCTCGCAACAAATACCACAAAACGACGTACGGACAGTTACAAGGCATAAATCCGTCTTGTGTAGTTGTATCGACGCGACACATTCAGTGCCTTGAAGTCGAGGTGGGTGGGCTTGCGGAATATTCGAAGATAAATTTTTTCTGATCAAGTGCCCTTTGTATGTGCTTCAATGGCTTTACATACTTCATACACCAGAAATGTCAATCTTAACAATATCCCGCGAGCGAGTACGTTGCATCGCAAATGCGCAACCCACCCTAATTCACCCAGGTTGCTGATATCAACGGAGCCAAGGGACTAGATCCCATATGCAATGTAAGAGCGAATATTATATATGCACTGCAACAACAAGCGCACTGGTTAAGGGCAACGGCATTTGTTATGTGGCAGGTAGTTATATTCGTTGTATGTTGTGTAACATTGATGCATGTTTATTAAAACAAATTGTAACATTATACTCATTAATTAGAAGGAATAATTTGTTATACAATTTCGCAACAACAAAAATAATATTGGCAATAATCAGCAGGCATTCAATTCGTACACACGTTATATTTATATACATTGTAAATTGTATTTTAAATTTCTAGCATAATAAAATAAAAATAAAAAGAATATTTCATAGGCTAAAACAATGAAAAGAAAAAGTAAAAGGAAATTTTGTAGCCAAATAAGTAATTGAACAGTAAAGTTGAACACAACCATTTTGGTTTTTTTTTCAATCATCTAAAGACATCAACGTGTGAATGGAAAAAGGTTAAAAAAATAAAAAAAATTATATACTTCTCACGTATCCGCACCAAGAATGAAAAGCAATCGTACTGACTTTCGCGTTCATCGACTGTAGTTAAGTAGCGATCCGGTTTTCCTTTTCTGTATCTATTGTATTCCAGAACTTTGGTTCGTGAGTTTGGTGGTTGTATACCTTGTTGCCATCCTTTAATTCCGCTTGATTGGTTTTTAGGAAATGCTTTTGGGCGCAGTTTGTTACAGGTGGTTAGAACTTTGGTTTCAATTCCTTGTTGCCGTTTTTAGGAGGTCGCTCGAGCGGGTCTTCTTGCGCTGCGTGGAGATTGCAACTCCCAGTATTTTTGGGTCTTGCGAAACTTCAGCAAGCATGTTTTTCACGCTCGGCGGGTTTTTCTTATGGCTCGACGGTTCGCGTCGAAGCGGGTACTCTGGAGCTTCGGTGGGTAGTACTTTTCTTTTTGGTGGTAAGTTCCTGGAAAAAAAGGGGGAATCTAATGCTCGATGGCGGACTGGTTTTCGCACATCGACGTGGATTACTTTATCCTTGTGTCTTGGCGCTCGAGCGGACTAGTTTTTTTTGCTCTTGACGCTCGAGGTTGTGGCTTTTCGCTCGAGGGAATGTCGTAATCAGTTGCTGTAGGGCATTTTTAAATCACTTTCTCTCACTCTCTTACTTTTCCGAAAACCTTACGAGGCACCTCACTCTAAACTCAACACTTTCTCTACAAGTATTTACCTAGTAGGAGTTGTTCCTCACCTTTGGCCAAGAATGGTTTAGGGTAACGCAGAGACAGAGGGTTCTAACCCTTAGCAGTCTCAGGGTGGGTTTGGCTAGATCGACCTTTAATAGTGCCGAGTGCGAGCTCTGGGAGAGTAGTCAGGGAGGCTTGACTTGTTTTACGTGTGGCCCAGCTAGGTCACAAGTCTTTCGTTTTGCCCGCAGAAGGGAGGGGGTCAGCGAAGCTGCTTCCTTCTTCAGCTGGCTAGAACCAGACGCTCCTGAAGTGGCAAACTCACCTGTGGGAACTACACTGCTTTATGTGCCCATCCCTCTTCAGAGTTAAGGCCGACATGGAATAGCAAGACAAAGGGTGGCCCTGCCTTGAACTCTGCCCTGAAGGCCTAGCTGAAGAAGAAGCAGCTCGCTGACCCCTCCCTTCTGCGGGCAAACCGAAACTTGTGACCCAGCTGGCCACACGTAAACAAGTCAAGCCTCCCTGACTACCTCTCCAAAGCTCGCACTCGGCACTAGAAAGTCGTCTAGCCAACCACCCTGAGACTGCTCAAGGTTGAAACCCTCTGTCTCCTGCGTTACCCTAACCATCTTGCAAGGTGAGGACAACTCCTACTAGGTCAATACTTAGAAGAAGTTTGAGTTAGAGTTGAGGTGCATCTAATGGTTTTTTCGGAAAAGTAAGAGAGTGAGAGAAAGTGATTTAAAATGCCCTACAGCCAACTGATATACGACAATTCCCGCTCGAGCGAAAAGCACCAACGCTCGAGCGTCAAGAGCAAACTAGGTCGCTCGAGCGCCAAGACACAAGAATAAAGTAACTCCACTCGAGTGCGAAACCAGTCGCTCGAAGCATAGATTTCCCCCTCCCAGAACTTACACAAAAAAAGAAAATAACCACTCGAGCTCTCAGAGTACCCGCTCGAGGCGACCGTCGAGCATAAGAACCCCCGAGCGTGAAAAACATGCTTTGTGAAAGTTTCGCAAGGCACCAAAATACTGGAGTGTGCAAATCTCCACTCGAGCGCAAAGAAGACCCGCTCGACCGCGACCTCCTAAAAACTGGGCCACAAGGACTTGAAACCAACGTCTAACCAACCTGTAACAACTTTCTGCCCAAAACATCCCTAAAACCAATCAACGGCATTAAGGAGGCAACAAGGTATACAACCCAACACACGGAACCAAAGTTCGGAATACAATAGATTACAGAAACGGAAAACGGGATCGCTATACTTAAGACAGTCCATGGAACGCGAAAAGTCAGTACGATTTGCCTTTTCATTCTGTGGTGGGCAGGGATACGTGAGACAGATATATAATTTTTTTTTTTATTTTTTTTAACCTTTTTCCTATTCACACGTGATGTTCTGTTAGATGATTGAAAAAAAACAAAATGGTGTAGTTCAATTGTCTTGTTCAATCATTTTGGCTAAACAATTTTCTTTTACTTTCTTCTTTTCAAACTGTAGCCTATGCAATATTCTTTTTTATTTTTTCTTTTAATTATGCAGAAATTTAAAATACAATTACAAGTATATAAATATAACGTGTGTACGAATTGATGCTGCGAATTTTGCAATATTTTTTTGTTTGTTGCGAATTTTGGTAAATAACAAATTATTTCCTTCTAATTATGATATCAATGAGTACATTTGTTTTAATACATGCATCATGTTACACAACATAAAGAATATAACACCTGCCACAATACAAATGCGTTGCCCTTGACCGTGGGCGCTTGTTGTTGCAGTGCATATATAATATTCGCTCTTACAGTTG
>NW_021025579.1:244927-342941 GCF_004153795.1 Camellia sinensis | reverse complement strand
ATGGAGTACACTACGCCGGCGTTATCACCGCCTCTTTACAGTACTGGCACCATATGATATTTGGGTGGCCTCCCAAGGTTGTAAACCAACAAATATGTGGTTTGGGCAAGAAAAAAGTGGCCTTAGGGTGTCACAGTGGCTTTCAAGTGAGAAAAACGGCGGCAAAGGAGGGCGATAGAAGGAATAAAACTTGGTTGTAGAAACAATTACTGGCCCCCCACCCTTCATGCCTTTCCTAACAATGAAACAGACAGTCCCGGTGGCCAAAAATGAAAACTCAAAACCGATGCAAAATGGAAGGTTCGGGGCCGAACGCGCAGGCCCAGGCCCCGAAAAATTGACTGCTTAGGCACGGAAGTGTGTTCGACCACGAAGTCGGTTTTTCGGGACCGCAGTGTCCATTCAAAAAGGGATTAAATAAGATGCATGCCCAAAACCGGAGCAAACGGAGTGGTTAAGCGATCCCGAACCGAGCACACGCCAACGACTCTGAAAAACGGACACCGGACTCCAAACGGGCAAAATGCTCGACCATGAAACGTAGCCTTACGGTCACTGAGAGGATGATCTACGAGACCTCTCCCTCCCTTCAGGAAGAGAAAAAGGAGAAAACAGAGCCTGGTTCGCAACCAAGGCAAAAGCATGAAAGAGTCGGAAGATTCGGAGAGCAAGGCTCGCAGCGAGACTCTGAAACCCTGAGACGAGCACTTTATTGCAACATCACAAGCGCTCAATTGGTGACGTCTACAGTCTTAGGCTCCTGTCAGAGAAGAGTGTGCGGACAACACGTAGCGGTCGTTACCAATTCTATTCAACTGATATGATCTATTGCATTCTATCATCAATTTTTACTGCATGTTGACTATTTATCTCAATGGTTTATCTCTGCTATTGTATAGTTCTTCTATTCCTCTTTACAATACGGGATGACTAGTATTAGGAATAAATTAGATTATTAACTCAATTATAAATATGTTTAGCTATGTATTAGCCATAAACTAATTAAATATAAATAATCTAATCAGTATACCAATCTTGAGTTAAGTTCACTATATTACACAATCAAACTTAAATTATATACACATAAATTACAATTATCGAGCGATTTAAATTACTGAATCAGAAACTCATAATAGTATACGAAGTTTGCAATTTCAACTCCATTTCAAGCAAATCAAGGCCCAAATAGATATCTCACGATTTTCCATAATCTTAAGCCTAACTCAATTTCAATTGATTTAATTAATTCTCAATTAAGGTTAATTTAACTACATCTAATTTTTAAGAACCTAAATCAGAGTTTTTAATTAAATTCTTTAAGGCTCTAAATATCAAATTAAACTCCTTTCATTTTTGAAACTCAATTTCATGAAACATCCAGTTTCTTGAACCACAAGCTCTAATTCATGCTTATCTCTCCTTAAACTCCATGAATCAATGTTTGAAAATAAGTTTAGAAAACAATTGTTTTGTTCATGGATTCTTAGAAAACATTATCATGCATGGAAGGATCATGCAACCTAATTAGGTTGAACTAAAATTATGCCACTGCATGGTGAATTTAGGAGCTAATTAAGCAATTCTTCCATACCAAAACATGCATGTATTCAACTCTCAATTACATGAGCAAAACCTTCTAAGTTAGTTATCAATTCATTCCGAATTTAAGCTTAATCTCAAAGGTGATGGATATTGACAGAGCTCTATATCAAGGAAATTAGAAAGACAAGCCTACCTTGCTTTGATGATTAGAGTGAAATCGAAGACAATCTTATGCTTCTTCCCTAAAGGATGATGGTAGTACAGTCGTCTATATCAAGGAAAATTTTAGAAAGAAAAGTCTACCTGCTTTGATGATTAGAGTGAATTCAAGACATTCTTCTATCTTCTTCCTAAATTCTTCTCCTTCCTTTCTTGTTAAATTCTTTCCGTAGAGTCCTCTCTCATTCTCTCTCTCTAATGTGTCTCTTTAAAGCGTCACCAAAGTCCATTTTACTTCCTTTGTTTCTATTAGATGAATAGAATACTCTAAAATAATAATAATAATAATAATTCATTTCCTAGATTAAATTGTATTCAATTAACTCAAGTTAAATTAATCTCATCATATTATGATCTTAATTACACTAAATTAAATTATGCTAAGGTGAATTAGGTTCTAATTCCTATCCAATTATTTAAATCTATATATATATATATATATATCTATACTATATATTAAGCAAAAGGAGTTTTTAACCCCAAGCCTTTATGGGAGCTCCAATCTCCCAATCTAAATTTCCTGATTTTTTTGATTTTAAAAAAAAAAATCTTAGGCATTTATTAACATCTCCCAACTCTCAAGTCTTATCCTCATATAACACTTTAATGCATTAAGAACAAGTATAAAAAAAATTTCTTTGAAAAGTCCCAACCATATGATTAATATCCCTCATAATAACACTTTAATGCATTAAGAACAAACATAAAAAAAATTTCTTGAAAAAGTCCAACATATATGATTATTATCAAAGTACTAAACTTTAAATAAATAATTAATAAAAAAAGACATTTATCCTTAAAAAGTTCATCACATATGATTATTATCAAAATATTAAACTTTAATATATATATAAAAAAAGGAAAAAAAGAAGACAATTTAAAAAAAAAATATTTAAAAAATCACAATTCACATATATAGATAATTGAAAACACAATAAAATAGGAGGGCATTCATGTCTACACGTTTTTTTTATAAGAATCTCCATTATAATAAGATAACATTTTATTTCTCTCATCTTAATACTATATATATATAATATATATTTATTTATCTATACTATATATTAAGTAAAAGGGATTTTTTAACCCCAAGCCTTGGTGGGAGTTGTTTTTTTTTAAATAAAAAATTTAGAAAATTAAGATTGAGAAATTGGAGCTCCCACAAGACTTGGGGTTTAGAAATCTCCTTTTTCTTAATATATTTACAATTATTTATATATGTGAATTGCGATTTTTAAATGTCTTTTTTTTAATGTCTTATTTTTTTCCTTTTTTTATATTATATTAAAGTTTAATATTTTGATAATAATCATATGTGTTGGACTTTTCAAGGAATTAAATGTCCTCTTTTTTTTATTATATTATATTAAAGTTTAATATTTTGATAATAATCATATGTGTTGGACTTTTCAAGAATTTTTTTTTATGCTTGTTCTTAATACATTAAAGTGTTATTATAAGGGATACTAATCATATGTGTTGGGACTTTTCAAGGAATTCATATGTGTTGGATTTCAAAGAATTTTTTTCATGCTTGTTCTTAAAGCATTAATGTGTTATTATGAGGATAAGACTTGGGAGTTAAGAGAAGTTAATAAGTGCTAAGATTTTTTTTTTTTAAATCAAAAAATCAGGAAATTTAGATTGGGAGATTGGAGCTCCCACAAGGCTTGGGGTTAAAAACCTTCTTTTGCTTAATATATAGTATATATATATATATATAAATTAAATAATTGGATAGGAATTAGAACCTAATTCACCTTAGTATAATTTAATTTAATGTAATTAAGATCTTAATATGATGAGATTAATTTAACTTGAGTTAATTGAATACAATTTAATCTAGGAAATGAATTATTATTATTATTATTATTTTAGAGTATTCTATTCATCTAATAAGAAACAAAGGAAGTAAAATGGACTTTGGTGACCTTTAAAGAGACACATGTAGAGAGAGAGAATGAGAGAGGACTCTACGGAAAGAATTTAACAAGAAAGGAAAGGAGAAGAATTTAGGAAGAAGATAGAAGAATGTCTTGAATTCACTCTAATCATCAAAGCAAGGTAGACTTTTCTTTCTAATTTCTTGATATAGAGACTTGTATATCCATCATCTTTAGGAAGAAGATAGAAGATTGTCTTGAATTCACTCTAATCATCAAAGCAAGGTAGGCTTGTCTTTCTAATTTCTTGATATAGAGACCTGTATATCCATCATCTTTGAGATTAAAGCTTAAATTAGTATGAATTGATAACTACTTAGAAGGTTTGCTCATGTAATTGAGAGTTGAATACATGCATGTTTTGGTATGGAAGAATTGACTTAATTAGCTCCTAAATTCACCATGCATGGCATAATTTTAGTTCAAATACCTATTAGGTTGCATGATCCTTCCATGCATGTAATGTTTTCAAGAATCCATGAACAAAACAATTGTTTTCTAAACTTATTTTTCAAACATGATTCATGGAGTTTAAGGAGAGATTAAGCATGAATTAGAGCTTAGGTTCAAGAAAATGGATGTTTCATGAAATTGAGTTTCAAAAGTGAAAGAATGAGTTTAATTTAATATTTAGAGCCTTATAAGAATTTAATTAAAAATCTGATTTAGGTTCTTAAAATTAGATGTAGTTAAATTAAGCCTTAATTGAGAATTAATTAAATTCAATTGAAATTGAGTTAGGCTTAAGATTATGGAAATAAATGTGAAGATTAATTATTTGGGCCTTGATTTGCTTGAAAATGGAGTTGAAATTGCAAAATGTACATATTTATGAGTTTCTGATTCAGTAATTTAAACATGACTGAATAATTGTAATTTAATGTGTATCTAATTTAAGTTTGATTGTGTAATTAGTGAACTTAATAAGGATTGGTATATGATTAGATTATTTATATTTAATTAGTTTATCTAATACATAGCTAAACATATTTTAATTCGAGGTTAATAATCTAATTTATTCCTAATACTAGTCATCCGTATTTAAAAGGAATAGAAGAAAAATAAATAGGAATAACCGAATGAAAAATTAGAATCAAATGAGAGAAAATGAATAGAGATCAAATGATCGAATTGAATAGAATTGTAAGAGTGTGTGTAGACACCCCATTTTTGACCGACCTTAAGACTTAGACGTCACCAATTGAGCGCTTGGTGATGTTGCATATCGAGAATTGTAAGAGTGTGATTGTAATTGTGTTGTGCTTGACTTTATTTGTTTAGGTTGGACGTCGAACCATTAGTACGTGTACCGAGGAACCTACTGTGAGTAACACTGTTGTAAAGATATGTTCAAATTGTATTTATTTTTTGATTGATAAATTATATTAGTTTCTAAACTAATACTTTTTATTGACTGAATGATGATCCTAGTTTCTGAACTGTATTCATGGCATCTATAGCATATTGCTATTGTTATTGATATTGTTATTGCCATTGTTATAGAGATCTCTGTTAGTTCCAATTCTTGAAACTATTGTCTATTGTTTGATGGCCATCAATTGATTGTTCGGTGTTTAAGACCTATTGTATTGCTGCTATTAGATGTACCACGTATGACCTCTATGAATATGATTGATTGAAATGAACGATTGAACGATTTATTGACAGAAAGATATTGATTAAAAATGTTCTATTAATAATTGATTGTTTCAAATGCTATAAGGATATCATTCTTAACCTCTTTACGCAATTGTTATTCACTAGGCTCTAGCTCACTGTTTATTATATATATGTAGGTGATCGAGCACCGAATCAAAGCTAGTGGCGTCGACCCGAACCTTTGTTTTGTCAAGCCAGTTGTTGTGCCTCTGTGTCAAGGCTTTTTGGGTGGTTCAAATTCACCTGTTTGATATTGGTCAAGTGAAATGAATGTTTTATGACTTTTGTTAATAATGTTTTCGATAATGGGATTTAATTCCCTACATTGTGTTTTGTCTTATATATATAAGCTTTATGGACATAAGTGTTTGTGTATATAACTATGTATATGAAAGTTTATTTCCATTCAGGTCCTCACAGCTCATTGGATGATGTATATTATTATTGATTGGCTTCCGCCAGCCTCTTTATATTGTATTATTGTCATTATTGTTAAACAAGCCTTCGGTAATCATGGATTATTAGTTGGTTACAACGCTAAACCTATAGGAGCGAGTTTGGATCGTGACAATAATATATATGTGCAAGTTAAATTTATGGTGTGTACCAGACAGTGAAATAAATTATATATCGTTGTAGTGAATGAAAATGTGTATATTTCAAAGTGAACAAAATATTATTGTGGTGTACAAAAATATTATATTTTGTTGTGAGAAAATCATATAATTTCATAATTTATGTAAATTTTTTTTGTGGATATATTAGTACAAAAATTAGATTGATTATTTTGGGAATTCAAATCCTTGGCAAGGCAACTCACGTGGGGCTACCATGCTATTGTCCTTGTCCATTTTTTGCTTCATTTTTCCTTTCATTTTGCTTTTCTTTGGCAGAGGGCTTCTTTCCCTCACTCTCCCTCTTTCTTCCTCCATTGTTGGTCACCTTTTGAGCTTCGTATAGGTAACATGGTGGATAAAGCCAATCATAGTAACATATATGGAAATGCACCATTACAGGAAGCAATCGATGAAATTGCGAGGGAAATGGTGTTAGAAACTGATCACAACTTGGTAGAAGCATGGAACATTGTGGCAACGTATTATTATAATAATTGCTACAAAGTCCCGCGAAATACATCAATCTTGTTGGGATGATTATGGATGTATGAGTTATTTAACAGCCACTCGGGCTGATTTCAAGATGCTGTCAGTATGCCCAAAGCAGTGTTCTTGTAGTTATGCGACGCTCTGTACAATTTTGGGTTGATAGTGCCGCAGTGAGAGCATAGGGTGCCGCTCGAAAAGAAGGTAGCGATTTTCATTTTTGTTTTGTAGGGAATTCCATGGAGAAATTTGCAAGAACGGTTCCAACATTCACAGGAGACATTGTCATGGCATTTCCACGAGGTTTTGCAAGTTATGATACCATTTACGTCAATTCATAGTAGGAGTCTTGAGCCAGATCAAGTCCAACAAGGGGGCCATCCACATTTACGGTCCAAGCATCAATACCGCCCATTCAAGGTGACACCATGTATAAATTTTTGTGCGACGAAGTCATTCATAACATATGCAATAAAACAATTACATTTTGCAATTTGTACTTGTTTAGGATTGCACACTGGATGGCACATATGTGATGGCCCATGTCTCCAACAAATACGCCTCTTCATACTATGGTCCAAAAGGTGTGACAACGCAAAATATTATTGCCGTTTGTGACTTTGATTTCGTCACGCTCCGGTAACAAATTCCCGCTTCACAATGAACTTGACAAAATGTAAAAAATTATTCACAAAAGTGATTGTAACAAAAGGTTTTTTGGTACAATAAAAAACAGATTATATTGATTTTCAAATAAGAATTACAAAAATGTAGGAGCACGTGGTAACGAAAAAAAAAAAAAAAACAGGGGGTAGACAAGTATGAACAATACATGTTTGTTTTTTTTTTGATCCCGCATATGATTTAAAATTTGAAATTGCCAAAGAATCTCATCATTAAACTAAGGGGTTGTTTGGGGTGTCCTAAATAAGTGCATTTTTTGTCTTTTTGGACTATAAAGTTGAGGAAAAAAATATGGACGTTTGGGTTAATTTTTTGACTTTTTACGAAAAAATATAAGTGTATAGGATAAGTGATTGAGTAGCGCGTACTGTACCTAGGTAGTGTTGTCGGTTATTAGGAGATGGAAAATGGTTGCCTCCTTTTCGGGCTTGAATTGGATGTAGTTGTTAGGCCCGTGTGGGCCCACCATGGGTCCAATTTTGCTAATCGAAACCGTTCAATATGTTGAACTCGTCGAGTACTATATACTTGTAAAAAATCACATTGATCGGATATCGATAGCTATCTGATCATGTTAGTTTTTTGTCAACCGTTAACTACAATACCATCTATTGTTTATACAAAACTGATTTAATCATGTAGCTATCCATACTTGATTAACGTGATTTTTTATAGACATATAGTACTCAACGAGTTTTATACATAACGGTTCGGATTATCAAAACGGGGCCCGTGGTGAGCCCTCACTGGCCCAAAATTACCCTCCAATTTAATAAATATATATACCTAATTTTTTTTTTCCTTTGACAGACTTTCCATCAATTCTCAGTACCAGTCACGTCTTTGCATTAAAATATGTAATAAATTAATTTTGTTATATTTTTAATTTGTGAATAGTGATAACTTTTTTAGTAACTTTTTAGTTTTTAGGATTTTTTCGGAGATGCCAAACTAGGCCTAATAGAATATTTTTGCGATTTGAAGGGTTACTGTCATTTTTTTAATTCAATTATGAGCATAAGTTAGTAACCAAGAGTTCATTTATCATATATAAAGGCCAAAAGTAGAAATGAAAGTGTAAAAGTCGTTACACGATTTTAATACAATACCATTTGATATTAATAAGTTATATTGTTCAACATGTGCAGAAAAATACTACTTGGTCGATAACGGGTACAGCAACAAGACAGGATATCTAGCCCCATACAAGGGGTATCGATATCACCAAAATACCCATCGCAACCAAATACCACAAAACGAGTACGAACAGTTCAACAAGGCATATCCGTCCTTGTGTAGTTGTATCGAGCGAACATTCAGTGCTTGGAAGTCGAGGTGGGGGGCTTTGCGGAATATGCCGAAGATAAAATTTTCTGATCAAGTGCCCTTCGTATGTGCGTCAATGGCTTTCCATAACTTCATACACCAGAATAGTCAATCTACAATATCCCAGATGACGACAAGCACGTTGCATCGCAAATGCCCAACCACCCTGATTACACCTAGGTTGCTGATATCATGGAGCCAAGGGACTCAGATCCCCATATGGCAACTGTAAGAGCGAATATTATATATGCACTGCAACAACAAGCGCACGGTTAAGGGCAACGCATTTGTTATTGTGGCAGGTGTTATATTCGTTGTATGTTGTGTAACATTGATGCATGTTATTAAAACAAATTGTATCATTATATCATTAATTAGAAGGAAATAATTTGTTATACCAAATTCGCAACAACAAAAATAATATTGCAATAATCAACAACATTCAATTTCGTACACACGTTAGATTTATATACATTGTAATTGTATTTTTAAATTTCTTGCATAATAAAAAATAAAAATAAAAAAAGAATATTTGCATAGGCTAACAAGTGAAAAGAAAAAGTAAAAGGAAAATTTGTAGCCAAAAAGTGAATTGAACAAGTACAAGTTGAACTACACCATTTTGGTTTTTTTTCAATCATCAACAGAACATCACGTGTGAATAGGAAAAAGGTTAAAAAAAATGAAAAAAATTATATATCTTCTCACGTATCCCTGCCCACCACAGAATGAAAAAGAAAATCGTACTGACTTTCGCGTTCGTGACTGTCAGTAAGCATAGGGGTAATTTGGTAATTTTGGAATTTGTTACAATATTATAATGCACATTTTTTCGTAAAAAGTCAAAAAGTTATCTCAAATAATCAATTTTTTCCCTATTTTTTTAGCCAAAAAGTCAAAAAGTGTACTTATATAGATCATGCCAAACAACCCCTTAGTTTTTGAGATACTTATTTTGAAAAATAATTAGTAATAAAAATTTTGAATTGGAGAGTTGGTGGATTTAGAAAATGATAAATTACATTTTGCCCATTTTATGTATGGCCACTTTCTATTTTTATTTTTTCTACTTTGACCCTTCATATTTTAAATTTTTATCAGTTTACTCCTACAACTAACTTCTGTTAAAGTGGGCTTGAACTAAAAATTTAGTTCACAACAAATACTTATTTTGAAAAATAATTAGTAATAAAAATCTTGAATTGGAGAGTTGGTAGATTTAGAAAATGATAAATTACACTTTGCCCTTTTTATGTTCGGTTACTTTTTTACTTTGGCCTTTAATGTTTTTTTTTCCTCCCCCTCTCCCCCCCCCTAATTTGGCCCTTCATATTTTAAATTTTTACCAGTTTACTCCTAAAGCTAACTTCTGTTAAAAATTAGAGAAAAAAAAAAACATTGATAGTCACGTGGCATAATAATATTTTATTATATATAAGTCACATCTTTGACACAAACTCAAACACTAATATAATAATATATTTTTTTATGCCAAATGACTGTCAATATGTTATTTTCATTTTAATTTTTAACAAAGATAGCTTTAGGTGCAGACTGGAAAAAACTTGAAATATAAAGGGCTAAAATGAAAAAAATTAACTTTGAGGACCAAATGAAAAAGTGATCAAACATAAAATGAGCAAAGTGTAATTTACCCATTTAAAAAATTAAAAAAGATGACAGGGGCATTTTTGTCGTTTTATCTTAAAACTTAACAACATTTGTAAAATAAATGGCCGAGCTAGAAAAAGTAAGGGAAGTCAGTATAATTTACTCAATTATAATTTATTGAACTTGATTGTAATATTAAATAAATAAATAAAACTCCACTAAAATTAAGGTAATAACTTTATAACAGGCCAATCTATAGATACCCCATTTTGACCGCCCCTAAGACTTGGGCGCTTTATTCTAAACACTCGATAATGAAACGTTACACTACACAATTTTTCGAGTCTTTAGCAAAAGAATTCGGCTTTGAGCTTCAAAACCAAATCTTGCACCTCTATTTTGACCAAAACTTTTCTTCTAGCCGGACCACTCAGAGAACAGCAGGCCAACAGGCACTTTTATTAGACCGGTCGTACATTCTCTTAGACGACCGGCCATGTTCAGCGCATAAGATATTTTTGCAGTAGCAAGTTGCTCCCATGCGCGGGATTTAGACTAGCTGTCTTTTTTGGAGATATTTTCGATGAGAGAAGTTGAAATTCTATAAATAGAACACCCCCTTTAGAGTTTGGGGTTTGAAAAAAAATTCCAAAATGCTTAGAAACTTGTCCAAAACACTTCTCTACCCTCTTGAATATAGATATACTATAGATACACCATTGAAGCTCAAACTTGAAGCTTTTTTGCTGAAGTTTTGAACTTTATTTCAGATACTTGAGGGTGTGTGGATTAAAATTTGCTAACTAAGAAGCTCTTTCTCTTTCCAAGAGGTTAAACTTTGAACTCTTTTCATCACCTTTGGTTTTACTCTGTTACTCTTCATTTCTTGTCAACACATACTAATTTTTCGAATTATTTTAGGCTTAAAATGTGATTAAAACTTTGTGTTAAAAGTGGAAGAGTTAGCCACCTTTCCATTGGCTAGCTCACTAGTTGTACACCCTTTGTTTTTTTTCACTTTTTCTTCATTTCATTTGGTTAAATTCCTACACTTTTAGCACTGTTTGGTGGTGATTGTGTCTGATATGACTTAGGGTCCTCGTCCTTCCCAATACATGTGCTCTTACTTCCTATGCTTTGAATATCATATTTATATTGTTGTAATAGTGTAATAGTCCTCACGAATTTGGTGCGTTTAGGATATAGCAACCAATTCGTTTGAGTTGATCGTTTTACTTTGATTTTGATTGCTTTCCTTATGTATCTTAGAACCTTTTGGTCATGGGAGAATTAGAGCTTGAACTTAACCACACCACCACAAGTTTGATTAATCACCACAAGAAAACAGCGTATATAACACGAAACTTTTTGCGACGACGTGTAGGTGCCGTCGCCAAAAATGGTTTTTTGTGACAATATGTAGCTGTCGTTGCCAAAAAATGACCTTTTGCGACGGTAGTGACCTTGTCGCTAATAAATGTACAAGAAAAATACAGGAACATTTGCGACGCCTGGTGTACCGTCTGTAGACGTCCCCGAACGCCCCGGGAGGATGAGTCCCATTCTGTTCATTTGTAGGTTCACTACAGTTCAGGACTCTCAAATTGTCACGGTTCTTAATCTGAACCAAAGAGTCCAAATCCGGCAAATCGTTTTGAGAAAAATAGATTTTTAGAAAAGAAGTGCCAAACATGGACTGCTTTGCCAGATACAGAGTCGCCATCTAAATATTTTATTTTTGGGAAAATTTAGGACACCCTGACTCATTGCCTAAGGCCACGTGTTCGTCATCACCAAAGTTGCCTCGGCTCGGGAACTTGGGTACGATTGGGGAAGGTCAGCTATGAGCACCCCTTCTCGCCCGATCAAAGATCGGTCTCTACTAACCATGATATCTTGTTTTGAAAACATTACATGCTCTTATTCCGGTTATTAGCCTAGATTTACTATGTTATGCGCACAGCAAACAAGTATAGACTGGGTCGCCTAAATTGGAACAAAACATTTCATGTTTGTTTGTTTGAAAATGGTTTGATGGTGCTACCCGCAAGTAGGCTAAGACATGAATTTTGCCACCCTCAAGTGGGCTTAAAACTCGCATTTAATGCATTGTTCCAATTCAAATAACCCAACCTCCACCCACAGGCATTCAGGCAGTTATATCACATAAGTAGCTAGCCTCATGGTAATTATGCTCTCATGGCAACATTCACACACATGTGGCATGCTAAAGCATGAAAAGCTTACCTAGTACTCCAAGCCAAAACAGAAACTAGTTAGTAATCATATGCATGATCCTAGTTCGTGTTAAAAATGGCTAATGCAACACATGCAAAGATGCAATCTGGACAGGCTCGACTATTCTAAACATGACATGTGAAATGCAACAGATAACATGCATTCAATTTGGGATTGAAATACAATGCAGTTAGCATGATGCGCCGAACCTGGTGCATGCAAGACAAATGTATGAACGCACGCATGCATAGCATAAGGTATGCTAATTTAAATATGCCCTAACACTAACCATTGAAAGCAAGTAAATAAAAGGGAAGAAAGACGCGGGGTTGGAAGACATACACACACTCACACACACTTATTACACAATTGCCCTCGCTCGGAGGGTCCGAATAAATATTACACAACCAAATGAATACTACTAAATTAATTATTACAGAACTTCTAATTAATTAACAAATGAAATGCAAAAGAAAGGTAGCCGCAGCCTTGCCTCGGGATGCGTGAATGATGCATGCTTGATCCGCCTTGTCTGGAAACTCATACCATGCCACTGTTGCCTCGGTTTACACTGCCTCACCCCTCTGAAAATTATGAAAGTCTCCAGAACTGCTTTGAGCTTCCTTTTGAGTGCTGTGGAGTGCCACCGGCCATGGGAATAAGGTTATCGGCCAAATATGGTGTCATCGGTTGGGCACTGATGGCCGGTCGGCACTAAAGATGGCCGGTCGGCCATTGCTTCCTGTAGAATCCTGCAATTGACAGCAGTAGAGGGCAAGCAGTGTATGGCATGGAATTTTCAAGCAAATGTGTGCATGGCCACTCTCTCTATCATGCTAAGGACTCAAGGGAGTGCGGCTCTTGGTACTTGGGCCACTAGTCACGCATTTCAATGCATGATGGCCAAAGGTACCAATTTTGCAACTTAATGTAAATGCAAGCAACAAACAAATGAATGCTAACACCCTATCATGTTGAGATCAAGGGCATCGGCAATCGAGGATTGAGACGTGTTTCGTCACTTTAAGTACGAACACTCCTCAATTCTCAGGCTTGGTTTGACATCCCAAACCAAGCAAAATGCAATCCAAGTATGCAATGTACCTCACATATGCAACATGGGTCAAATATGCAACATGAAGCTAAGTAAGCAAGGCATGCCAAATGCAATGCAAACTAAACATGCCAATGTGTAATGTACTAAAGCATGCAACATGCAATGTAGTAAACATGGACAAATATGCAATGGGACTAGCATATGGAAACACATATTGAGCCAAATATGCAACAAACATATGACAAACATGTAATGGTGGACTTAAACCATAAAGGACAGACCTCAGCCTTGCCATAAACAGTGGCCAAAAGTGCCAAAAATGGTGGTGAACACACAGGTGTAATGCACACACGACAATTCAACATAACCACGTCATCCTCCACCGATGACCAAGGACAAAACCTCTAGATGCATGTTTATTGTACATCCATTAACAGACTCAATTATCATGAGATCCCAAACCCATCAACAACCCAAGCATGGTAGCTACAAATTAATTCCCCCAAATATGTGCACTCGACATGCATGATACAACAATCCAGTACCCATATTTATTTTCTATGACTCACATAGAGTTAAAGTTTCATTCTTCACTTTCAAAATCAACTTTCATAATTTTCCAAATCAACATGTTCCACCACTTATTCCAAAAACATATTTCTCATTTCCCCAAAATCAATTCCGTTCCTTTCATAACCTTCCAAATTAATTATGCAAATTAAGTCATAATTATTTAGGTAGGGTTTTTCTCCCTCTATCTCAACATTGACCAAAAAGGTTCAATCATCAACAATAAACAACAAAGACCTCATTTGAGACCCAAAATACACGAGTATTTGCCCAAAGAACAAAACCCCTCTTTTAATATATCATGACACATATAAATTAGGGCTTTTCTATATTTCAACAACAACATGCTATTTTATGCCACAAATAGTCCAATGAACAACCAAAGACAATAAATCCATTTTTAATCAACCAACTCTAGGTTCCCTCATGATTTTCAAACAAACCCAACATAGGTATGGTTTTCATGCAATACAAAACTACCACATGTCTATCTATAGACGAAGTATTGAAAAAGAACAAGGAAATCCCTACCTCAAATGTAGAACTCAAGGAGAAGAAGAGCAAAACTCGGAAGTGCTCCAAATCCCAAATTTCTCAGATTAAAACGAAGCCCTCGACGATCAACACAACTTTTACAAAGGCCAAAGGGTAGGAAAACACTCTAACTAGATCAATCCTAAGAGAGAAGTTAGGTTTTAGAGTGAGGTGCTCTCCAATGGAGGTTTTGAAAAAGTAAGAGAGAGAAAGGAAATCAAAAAGTAATCAAAAAAGTGATTTCACGGACTGATATAAAAATAGGTCCACTCGAGTGTAAAACACCCCGCTCGAGTGTCAGACACAGGTTCACGCTCGAGCGTCCAAAGATCCGCTCGAGCGCCGGATGCACTCTCCTAGAATTTTCTGCAGACGTCCAAAATGCTGAGAGAAGGAAATTCACGCTCGAGCGTCCAAACTGCCGCTCGAGCGGAGAGGCAACAACAAAAGCCCGCTCGAGCGGAGAGACCAAAACCTGGGCAAAAATTCTCAGTTTTAAAACACGACCAACTTATTCCCAACTTGCCCAACACAGCCCAAAATTCTAACACAAAGAGTAAGGGATAGAAATGAAGATAAGACAACAACGAATCTACGGAACCGAGTTCGGATTACAGTTAAACGACAACAGGGAATACCGGGATCGCTATAATATATATATTTTTTTGTTTCGAACTTATGGTGCTTAGTTTAGGTTCAATTATTTTCTATACTCTTAATTTTGTTACCGGCAAATTGTCTGTCTGATGAGGATTCTTAGTTTGTATGTCTCTCTTTTAAGTTTGATTGCAGAAATTGGGTTAGAAACATCCATTACCATCTTTGGATTTTTTAACCACACACTCGTTCCTCTTTGATGCCATCTGATCAACCTGTTTGTGATCCGATGTTACAATTTTTCCCTAATTAGTACCAAAAAATTGTTTTTAAATTGAAGTGTAATCAGAGTAAAGACAATAGTTTAAGTTGTTATTCTTTGGGTTAATGATGCTTTTATGATGATCCCAAAAATATATATATATATATATATTTGGTGACAGAATGTGGATAGTACCCGTGTCTAAAAGTATCACAAGGACTACCTTAGAAGTTGAACAATGATCAGTGAAACAGGAAAAATTGATATTAATTGATATTTTATCTTATTAATTTTTTAGCCTATTTGATTATTTTTTGACTATTTTAGCCCAAGATTGAAATGCCAAACACAGGTTTAGTAAGATTTTTTTCTCTTATATATGTTTAATTAATTCTTATTAACAACGTAAATTAACCCTTTCAACAAAAAATTTAATATAATTCAATAAAAAAATATGAAAAAATAAGAGTTTTTTTTTTAAAAATATTATTTATTTATTGTTTTGATTAAGGATATGAACAACATGTCAACCTTTGTTGGGTTTTAATTATTTGTAATTTATTAAACTTGAAAATTGAAATCACATGTTTAAATTATTATATTAAAAAAATGTGGACTGTTTGATGCATTAGGCGAGGGAATGATATCATTTGAGCTTGTGATCTAGTGACTCGGAATTTCATTAATATTAAAAATTTAGAATTTTATTTAAAAATATATGATTTAAATTTATTTATGCTCGAATTTCACAACATGCCATTTCCATCTCAATTATATACATCTCAAATACATATTACAATTGTTGACACAAATCTAATAATTTTTGTTTTGAGAGCTTAGAATTATTAATTCAAGCTTAAAATATTCGACCACTAAATTATCTCTTTCCATCTCAATTATATACATCTCAAATACATATTACAATTGTTGACACAAATCTAATAATTTTTGTTTTGAGAGCTTAGATTTATTAATTCAAGCTTAAAATATTCGACCACTAAATTATCTCTTTTACTTGTAACCATTTATTTATATTATTCATAAATATTGTCTATATTTCATGTATTTGAAGCGCTATCTTATAAGTTTTTCAACAAAGGAAACACTATCTAATTCAATATCATTTAGATATATGTTATTTATATATTAATTTGTGAGACATGCCTTTGACTGAAATCTTTAATTATATATATCATTTAATTTATAAAAATTCATGAGTCCGTATCATAAATACTTGAAGCATGTTATCTATGGAGTCTTATAGAGGAGACATATAGCGATCTCGGTTTCTCTTCCTTTGATTGTTGTATTCCGGACTTAGGTTCCGTGGAGTTGGTGGTTGTATATCTTGTTGTTATCCTTTAATTCTGTGTGTTTGAGTTTTAGGATGTATTGGGTGTGTTTCGAACAGGTTGGTTGAGCTTTAGTCCCATTCCTTGTTGGCCAGATTTTTGGTGGTACGCTCGAGCGGGTCCCTTTGCGCTCAAGCGGAGTTTGATTTTTGGTTGTCCGCTTGAGCGGGATTTCACACTCTCAGCATTTCATGCCTCTGCAAAACTTCTGCAGGTGTGTTTTTCACGCTCGAGCGGATTTCCTTACGCTCGAGCGGGTGTCTTGACGCTCGAGCGGGTAGTTCTTTGTCTGTAAAAGTTTTGGAAGTTGGAAATCTACGCTCGAGCGGCCTTCTCTTTGTGCTCGAGCGGGTGTGTTTTGCAGTTGTGTCTTGGCGCTCGAGCGGGAATCTTTACGCTCGAGCGTGTCTAGTTTTTGTGTCTGACGCTCGAGCGTCCTATTCTCTGCTCGAGCGGGTCATACGTATATCAGATATTAGCTGGGTCTTTTTAGATCACTTTTCAACTTCCTCTCTCTCTTTTACTTTTCTGAAAAGCCATTCTTGAGAGCTTCTCTCACTACTTTCTTCCTTCTCACTTAGGATTGATCTAGTAGGAGTGACTTTCTACCCTTGGGCCTTTGTAAAAAGTGTGTTGATCATTGAGGGCTACATTTTGATCCGAGAATCTTGAGATTTGGAGCATTTTTAAGTTCTTCATCATTTCTTTTGGGTTTCATCTCTTGAGGTAGGGATTCCTACTCATCTTTATGATCTTTAACCTAAATGTAGAGCTTTTGTATAAATGGTTTGGTTTGGGAAGTTAGGATTTGTATTGTATTATATTGAAAAGAGGGGTTTTGTCTTTTTGACTCATATATATATATATATATATATTTGGGTCTTAAAAAGAGATTATTGATGTTGTTGGTAATATTTGGACCTTTGGGTCAATATTAAGTCTAAAGGGAGAAATACCATATTTGGGTATATTTGGGTCATTAGTGTAATTAATCACATTTGTTACAAAATTGAGTTGGGGATAATGAAATTTGATCATTAAAAGATAGAATGGTGGAGTTGGATTTATAAATTGCTCACTTTTGAAAATGTCAATTATATATCTGTTGAGGCATTTATTATCTGTTTAGAAATAAATGCTTTGGGCTATCGGTGGAGGATAGTCTTGATTGTTGTAGACATTGCATGATGATTAGGTGAATTGAAACTAATCAAGTTGTGTATTTGAATACATGGGTACCAAATCCCGCGGATGAAATTTCCGTAAAATGACCATTTGAATGTAATTATACATGAGTGCCGAATCCCGCGAATGCAATTTCTGTAAAATGGCAATCCGAATATATTTATACATAGGTGCCGAGTCTCGCGGATAAATATCCGTAAAATGGCCATAAGAGAATGAAAACACATGGGTGCCGAATCTCGCGGACGCAATTTCCGTAAAATAGCAGGTTGTAGTATTGTTGGCATGAGATGTAGCCTCATTTTAGTTATTTGGCCAGGTTCTGAGCCATGTTTATAAGTTGAGTTTTGCTAAGTTGAACATTTATTAAGTGCTAATGTTTTAGTTATTGCTTATATTATGTTTAGCATATCTCTACTGGGCGTTGGCTCACCTTATATGAGACATCATTTTCAGGCACAGGTAGCATGCCATCTCCAAGGACGTAGCTTGAGAGGCTTAGTGGCTGGGACATCTTTTGTGATTACATTTTTGTATTACATGTATATCAAGCCAAGGGCTTCTTTTGTGTAGAGTTAGTACTCTCCTTTTTATAACCAAGTGTTGACTTGGAAAGTTGTAAGCCTATAGGGCATTTACTTTTGTTGTCAACATGCAATAGATTTTGTAAGAATACTCTGATAGTTATAATATGAGAACTCTTTTACTTATCGTGGATGTATGCTATGATGGGTTTATTTTTGAGGACGTTACAACTTGGTATCAGAGCGTACCGGGTTCGAATACTTTGGGTACGCGAGAAGTGGTTAGTACTACAATGGGTTCGTCTCGCTTGATAGAGACTTAGATGTAGTGTTATATGCTTATGTGATAACATGATTATGTGACTATATGGGTATGAGATTTAGTTTCTAAGATGTTGATTGGATCCTTGGACTTCTATGAGTCTTGTTGGAAAAGTACTTGATCAATGCTGTTTCTAACCAGAACTCTAGTAACGCCTCAGGACTATCATTATCCAGAAATGAAATTCGTAAGTGCTTATGTGATTATGTGCTTACGTGGAGTGAATTACAGTTGTCCATGCATTAGGACGTGAGTGTTTTAGCTTCGGTACATTTATGAATGTGCTAATGCTCTTCGTTACCCTTATTAGGATGTCAGGACGAGGACGTGGTGATAGGCGAGGCA
Source organism: Camellia sinensis (assembly GCF_004153795.1). Lineage (NCBI taxonomy): Eukaryota > Viridiplantae > Streptophyta > Magnoliopsida > Ericales > Theaceae > Camellia > Camellia sinensis. The sequence goes on along the minus strand of NW_021025579.1, from coordinate 323,868 downwards.
GGCCTAGGAGGCAGGAAATGCCTATACCGGATGATATTCCGGCGCAGCAGGAAAGGGTTGTGTAGACGTCTCCCGAACGCCCCGGGAGGAACGAGGTCCCCGTTCCGTTCGATATTAGGCTCACTACAGTTCAGGACTCTCAAATTGTCACGGTTCTAAGTCTGAACCAAAGAGTCCAAATCCGATAAATCATTTTGAGAAAACAGATTTTTGAAAGAAGTGCCAAACATGGACTGCTTTGCCAGATACAGAGTCGCCACCTAAATATTTTATTTTGGGAAATTTAGGAAACCCTGACTCGTTGCCTAAGGTCACGTGTCCGTCATCACCAAAGTTGCCTCGGCTCGGGAACTTGGGTACAATTGGGAAAAGTCACTTCGTGAGCACCCCCGCTCGCCCGATCAATGATCGGCCTCTACTAACCATGATATCAAGTCTTGAAAACATTGTGTGTTCTTATTCCGGTTATTAGCCTAGATTTACTATGTGATGCGCACAGCATACAAGTATAGACTGGATCGTCTGAATTGGAACAAAACATTTCATGTTTGTTTTTTTTTTGAAAAGGATGGTTTGCTACTCGCAAGTAGGCCTTAAAAATGATGAATTTTGCCACCCTCATGTGCGGGGCTTTAAGAAAAAGATGGTTTGCCACTATCTAGTGGGCTTAAAAACTCACCAGTTGATGATATTGTTCCAATCCAAATAACCCACCTTCACCCACAGGGGCATTCAGGCAGTTGATATCCACATAAGTAATTTAGCCTCATGGTAAGCATGCGTAATTCATTTGGTCAGGTCACTCACACGCCCATGCAAGGAGCTAAAGCATAAAACTCACCGAGTACTCCAAGCCCAAAACAAAAGCTAGGTTAGAAATCCATGCATGATCCTAAATATGCTGAAAATGCCTAATTGCAACACATGCAAAATGCAACTATAGCAGGCTCGGCTATTCTAACATGGCATATTGAAATGCACAGCTAAATGTTATTCAACTTGGAATTTTGAAATACGATGCAGTTAGTATGATGCGCCGAGACCCGGCCTGCATGCCAAAACAGATGAATGGATGCAAACCATACTTGTCATACGTATGCACTAATTGAAAACATGCCCTAATCTAACCATTATAAGCTGGTAAATAAGAAAGGGAAGAAAGACGAGTGTGCGGTTGGGAAGACAACATCACACTCCACGCACACTTATTTATAGTTTTGCCTCGCGCATTGGCTGCAGATGCGGTCCGATATTGTAAATAATATACAGTCCCAATAAGAATGAATAATACAGTCCCGAAAAAAACAAAAATCCAAGAATTACAATAATCTAGAAAGCTATAAACTGGCCATGCAAGCCAGGGACTGCCTCGACTCTGGAACAAATGATGTATGTTTGGGCTGCCCTTGCCGGAAACACTGGATCGCCCAATTACCTCTGTTTGCAATGATTTTCTGGAAGAGGCTTGCAAGGCCCGGAAGACTGCCTGATTCTTGAATTTGGCGAGTGGCAACGAGAGCAGGAAGGGGCACAGCAAATGTATTCAACATATGTACATGCTCTCGATCCTGTGCCACAACACGGCATACTCGATTGCATGCAATGGCCCCGAGAAGTCGAATTGTGCAACCAAATATAGAATGAATGCACATGGAAACAAAACAAAAACCTAGACCTTCCATCATGGATAATCCGGAGTGTCGGCGACTGGGAATTGAGACACGTTCCGTCACTCGGAGTACGAAACGTACCTCGTTTCCCGTGCTCGGGCTAACTCCTATCCCAAGCACAATGCAGTATGCATGACATGCATGAATGCAACTAATATACAACCTAGCATGCACAATGCTATGAAATGGCATACACGATGCACGAGGTAATATGGCATACACAATGCGCTAACATACAACCTAGCATACGCAATGCTATGAAATAAAATGGCATACACAATGCATAAATGGACTTACACTAACACAAGTGGACCTCAACCACACTCACATAAGAGGCCATAAGATGAAAATGAGACAACTTGGAATGCGTGCACACATGCACGCAAACCGAGGACCGAATCTAAGGCACAAAATGCCACTCTAACAAGACATGGCAAGGCATGGAATATGGCATACAAGTATACAAATTTCAGAGGCAATAAGTGATGCAAAACAGCCCCGAAAGATGGCAAAATGACACCCGATGCATGAAATGAAACCGAAATGCAAAACTAGGCCTATGCATTGGCCTATAGTTATACAAAACATGCACTATTTGCTTATGACATATGAAGACAGATTCAAGGAAGTCCAAAAATAAGCACATTTACAGTTTTAAGCAAGGCCAAACAGCAAACATAAATAGGGCAAAACTAGCATGCAAAAATGGCCCTAAATGTGAGATAAAGAAGCAACTCACAGCTGCTGACCCCAAACAGATTAGGGCCCTTCAACAATGTTGAAGAGGGGCCCAAAATATGACCTTTTACAGTTTATGGAAAACCACAAAAACCAGCACAGGTATGGCTAAGCTCTCATGCAAGAAATGGGCCAAAAGAGGGGCAAAGAAGCAAGTGGCGGTTGCTGGCCTCAAAAACAAAGGGTCCCTTCAACAATGTTGAAGACGGGCCAAAAATATTTTACTTTACAGTTTATGGCCGGACCCAAAACAGTATGCATGCAAGCCTAAGATACTATGCAAAATGAGGTCAAAAAGAGAGATACAACACAAAGTGTATAAATGATGCCTCAAACCATGAAAGACCCTTAATGAAACATGAAGATGGGGTCAAAATAAGGTCATTTTTAGTTCGGACCAGAGTCCAAAAATAGAAGCAAAAGGCTAATAAATCATGCAAAAATATGGCCAAAAAAGAGATATAAAGGCAAGTAGCAAATGGAGGCCACAACCAATGATGATCCCTTCAACAATGTTGAAGAAAGACTCAAAATAAGCAACTTTACAGTTTATGACATGCCTCAAAACAGTCTATACGTAGGCCAAAAATACTACACAAGGAATAGACATACAAGAGGGATAATGAAGCAAGTGCAACAAGGAGGCCTCAAACAGTGTGAGACCCTTAAACAAACATGAATAATGGCTCAAAATAAGCCTAGTTCCAGTTAGGGTCGGAGCCCAAAACAGCAAGCAAGAATGGCTTAGATAGGATGCAAAAATAAGCTTAAAAAGAGGGGAAGTGTTGCTCATCCTTGTAGACCAAACTTCAACACTTCTTGGCTTGAGAAAAGATGCCTCCTTAGCTCTGAAAATCAGCTTCAAGTGGCTGCAATGGAGGTTGGAGGTATGGTGCTAGGTGGTGGTGTAGAGAAGGGTGTTGGACTTGAAGGTTTTGAGCTTGGGAGTATAGAGGAAGAGAGATACAAGGCAAGGGCTTAGGGGCGAATTTTGTAACCCTAAACCAGCAGCTGGAGCTGCTGATATATAGGCCAAAGAGGGGGAAAGAGGGGGGAGGGAAAATGGAGGGAAAATGAGTCAAGTTTCCCTCCAAAAGTGCCAAACCCTCGGACATGGGTGAAGTGTAAAAAGAAATACATGGCTGGAATGCACTCACAGGGGCAAAAATGGCCGGCCAGTTTAAAAGGGGAAAAAAAGTCATCCACCAAATAAGTGGCCGGTCGGCCAGAAAAAGTGGCCGGCCGGCCAGGTCAAAGGGGAAAAGTGGCCGGTCACCCCCTAGGATGAAGCCCCAGAAGTTAGCTTTCCAATGGCGCAAACCTTGCATTAAAATTCCTCCTGTAGAAAAAGTTATGCCCTTTTCCGTGAAGCCGCGCAAATTCGATCCAACCGGACTTCAACCAACCACATCTCCCCCCCAGACTTGGACTTAGGAGTTTCTTGAGTGCAAAATGAAGCTCCGGAAGTAAGCTTTCCAATGGTGGTGGCCTCATATCTTAATTCCTCTTGTGCAAAGAGTTACGCCCATTTCGGTGAAGCTGCGCAGATTTTTCTCCTTCCCAGATTCATGCTGAACCACTTTTGACCAAAAAGAAGTTGGCTTTTCAGCAAAATTGCTGGCCTCCCACCCTCCTACAAGCTTTCTAACAGTGAAAATAAGGTCTCCACCAAAAATGAGCCCAAACCGATGCAAAATGAAGGTTCGGGGGCCGAAACGCGCAGCCCGAGGCCCCAAAAACTGACTGTTAGGCACCGGAAGTGGTGTTCGACCACGAAGTTGGTCTCTCGGACCACAGTGTCCCTCAAAAGGGAGTACATAAAATGTATTCCAAAACCTGGAGTAAACGGAGATGGTTAAGCGGTTCCAAATCGAGGCACACGGCCAACGATTCCGAAAAACCGGGAACCGGACTCCAAACGGGCAAAAATGGCCTACGACCACGAAACGTAGCCTACGGCCACTGAGAGATGATCTATGAGACCTCTCCCTCCCTTCGGGAAGAGAAACAGAGAAAACCGAGCCTGGTTTGCAAACCGAGGCAAAGCACAAAAGAGTCCGGAAGTCCGAAAGCAAGGCTCTCAGCTGAGACTCTGAAACTTCTGAACGAGCACAATATGCAACATCACCGAGCGCTCAATCGGTGACGTCTGAGTCTCAAGGTCGGTCAAAAATGGGGTGTCTACAGGTTGGTCAGGCCAATGTGGCCGAGCCAACAGGTCAGCAGGCTATGGGCGCCTTAGCCCGTGGGATAGCCGATGCTTTAAGGGATTCCAACTCAGGCCCAGGTTCAGGCCCCGGTTGTTGATGCAGGGCCTTCCTTTCAAAAGAGAGAGTTCTTCCGGTCTAATTCGGACGAGTTTGTTGGGGATTCAAAGGAGCCACTCAAGACTGATGAGTGGTTAGAGCAGATGACCAAGACATTTGAAATGGTTGGCATCGAGGACGGGTTATTAAAGGCGACCTTGGCATCTTTCCAGCTTAAGGGGGATGCGGGTCAATGGTGGAAGCTCACGAGGGGCCGTATTGGTGGCACCTGGGAGGCTTTTGTTGATGTTTTCCAAGAGAAGTACTTAGCCCAAGCTATCAGGGAAAAGCTGAGGGACCAGTTTTGTCAGCTTAAGCAGCTAGGCTTGTCAGTGGCTGGGTTTGAGGTCCTCTTTACCAGTTTGCCTAGGTTCGCAGCTGAGCTTGTGGCGTCGGAGGAACGCCGTTGTATTGAGTTTGAGAGGAAGTTGAGGCATGGCCTCAAGATAAGGGTTGGAGGATCCATGATCCGGGAGTATGGGCGTCTTGTGGATGCCGCGACCCATATGGAGTCTATGATGGAGGAGGATGAGAAGATGAGGGGCTCCAAGAGAAGTCAGGAAGGCCAAGGGGATGGTAGAAGGCAGAGGGGTTCTAACCTTCAGCAGTCCCAGAGTGCTTTAGCGAGATCCACCTTTCCAGTGCCGAGTTCAGGTCCTGGGAGAGGTAGCCAGGGGGACTTTACCTGTTTCAAATGTGGTTAGTTGGGCCACAAGTCTCCAGCTTGCCCGCAGAGGGGAGGAGGTCAGGGAGCAGCTTCATCTTCAGCTCGGCCTCAGAGTCAGAGTTAGGGCAGAGGCCGGTCGTCCTCTTGTTATCAGTGTGGTCAGACAGGACACCTGAAGAGGTTCTGTCCACAGCTGGGTGGTACACTCGGTGCGTCTGGTTTGAGACAGACGCAGAGTTCGCAGCTAGCATAGTCTGTTTAGGCCTTGAGGGCCAATCAGGGGGCTTTATCATCTCAGTCTGTGCATCAGTCCTTTGCTCCGAGAGGTAAGCATGTAGATCAGGGGCCTACAGGGCACATGTATGCTGTTACTGCGCAGGATCTTGTACCGGATCCATCTGTTGTGAGAGGTACCTTTTTGTTTTGCAACTCGGTTGCCAATGTGTTGATTGATACGGGTGCATCTCATTCCTTTATATCTGCTGCATTCGCATCTGTTTTGGAATTGGAGTTAGCACAGTTAGCATCTCCTATTTGTGTTATATCGCCTGTTGGGGGCGAATTGATTTTGAAACACGGATGTAGAGGTTGTGACATAGATGTCGCCGACCGCCGACTTCCATTTCCTTTTGTAGTTATGCCCATGTCGGGTTTTGATGTTATTTTGGATATGGACTGATTATCATCATACCGGGCAGTTATTGATTGTTACCGCCAGAGGGTCACAGTTTGTACCGTGAGTGGGGAGTGTTTCCATTTGTTAGGGGATCGAGGTGCTAGTGTGTTGCCACCGGTGTATGATCCGCTAGAGCGGAGTGAGCTTAGTGGTCTTCTCGCTAGCCTTATGAGTAGTGAGTGTGATGAGACCGGGGTTGAGTTACCGAGAGTGGTTTGCGAGTATTCGGATGTTTTTTCCGAGGATTTTGTTAGTTTGCCACCACATCGAGAGATAGAGTTCTCTATTGATTTAGTGCCGGGCACAACGCCGATTTCTATAGCACCTTACCATTTTGCCCTAGCCGAGTTGAGTGAGTTGAAGATTCAACTCTAGGAGTTGCTAGATAAGGGTTTTGTTCGACCTAGTGTTTCACCGTGGGGAGCACCGGCCTTCTTTGCTAAAAAGAAAGATGGTGCCTTGAGACTTTGTATCGACTACCGGAAATTGAATCGGGCTACGGTTAAGAATAAGTACCCTATGTCCCGTATAGATGACTTGTTTGACCAGTTGAAAAGATCCCGTTGTTTCTCCAAAATAGACTTAAGATCGGGTTACCATCAGCTGAGGGTCAGGGAGGAGGATATTCCGAAAACGGCGTTCCGTACGTGGTATGGCCACTATGAGTTTCTGGTGATGCCTTTCGGGCTCACCAATACACCGGCAGTGTTTATGGATTTGATGAACCGGATATTCCAGGAATTCTTAGATCGCTTCGTAGTCGTTTTCGTGGACGACATTCTGATTTATTCACCTTCGGAGGAGGAGCACGAGGAACACTTGAGAGTGGTGCTCGAGTTACTTAGAGCACATAGGCTGTATGCCAAATTTGGGAAGTGTGACTTCTGGCTAGGAGAGGTCAAGTTCTTAGGCCATATGGTTTCCGGGGAAGGGGTGTCTGTTGATACATCCAAGATTGAGACAGTGCAAGATTGGGCACAACCTAAGAGCGTTTCTGAGATCCGCAGTTTTCTGGGATTAGCTGGGTATTATCGCCGATTTGTGAAGGATTTCCCCAAGCTAGCTTCACCGTTGACTAGATTGACGCGAAAATGGGTCAAGTTCGTGTGGAGCGAGACTTGTGAAAAGTCATTCCAGGAGCTGAAGGTTAGATTGACCACCGCTCCGGTCTTGATTATTCCGGAGAGAGGTTTGGGTTATGCGGTTTATTGTGATGCCTCACGAGAGGGATTGGGTTGTGTCTTGATGCAAGAAGGGAAAGTGGTAGCCTATGGCTCACATCAGTTGAAGATTCACGAGAGGAATTACCCTACTCACGACCTAGAACTAGCAGCAGTAATTTTCGCCTTGAAGATTTGGAGGCACTACCTGTATGGTGAGAAATTCGAGGTGTTCTCGGATCATAAGAGTTTGAAGTACCTGTTTACACAGAGGGACTTAAATTTGAGGCAGAGGAGGTGGATGAAGTTCATTGAGGATTATGACTTTGAGTTGCACTATCACCCGGGAAAGGCCAATGTTGTGGCTGATGCCCTTAGTAGGAAATCCATTAGTGATGTTGCTTGTATAGCCATCCGGGAGTGGGAGATGTTAGGTGCACTTGGCGAGTTCAATTTGCTGCTGGGCGAATCTATTGAGGCTGCGGCCTTGTTTTCTGTGGTTGCACAGCCTACACTTGTGACTCGAGTGTTAGAGGCACAGAGAGGTGACCTTGAGGTAGAATCCCTCCGAGAGAAGATCTCTAGTGGAAAGGCTGAGAAGGGTTTGACTGTGTATCCCGACTTGAGTGTGAGATACCGAGACCGTTTGTTTGTGCCGGAGTCTTGCCGAGAAGAAGTACTCCGAGAGTTTCACCATTCACACCTTACGGTATATCCGGGGGGCACCAAGATGTATCGTGATCTAGGTCGTCAGTTTTGGTGGCGGGGTATGAAGAAGGATGTGGTAGTTTTCATGTCTAAGTGGCTTACTTGTCAGCAAGTGAAGGCTGAGCATCAGAGGCCAACAGCTTTGTTGTAACCCTTGCCTATTGCCGAGTGGAAGTGGGAGCATGTTACTATAGACTTCGTTGTAGGTCTTCCGAGGACTCAGCAGGGTAGTGATGCTATTTGGGTGGTTGTAGACCGGTTGACTAAGTCAGCGTACTTTATTCCTATGCGCGTGAGAGATTCGGTAGATCATCTTGCCGACTTGTATATTCGGGACATAGTGAGGTTGCACGGAGTCCCAGTGTCAATCGTCTCTGATAGAGATTCTCGTTTTACTGCTAGGTTGTGGAAGAGTTTGCAGAGTGCCTTGGGCACTAAACTGACCTTTAGTACAGCTTACCATCCTCAGACTGACGGACAGTCCGAGCGTACTATTTAGATCCTTGAGGATATGCTTCGGGGTTGTGTCCTTGACTTTAGTGGGACGTGGGAGAGGCACTTGCCCTTAGTGGAATTTGCCTACAACAACAACTTTCAATCTAGTATTGGTATGGCGCCATTTGAGGCCTTGTATGGCTGACCGTGTAGGTCTCCGGTTTGTTGGGCTGAGGTGGGCGATGCACCTTTGTTGGGCCCGGAGTTGGTAAGGGAAACGACGGAGAAAGTTGAGCTTATCTGTAAGAAACTTGTTATAGCCCAGAGTCACCAAAAGAGTTATGCCGACCGTAGGAGGAGGCCTTTGGCATTTGAGACGGGTGATCATGTTTTCTTGAAAATATCACCTAGGCGGGGTTTGATGAGGTTTGGGAAGAGTGGGAAGTTGTCCCCTCGATTTATCGGTCCCTTTGAGATCCTTGAGAGGATTGGGGAGGTTGCTTAACGTTTAGCTTTGCCGCCTCAGTTGTTCGGCATGCATAACGTATTTCATGTTAGTATGCTTCGAAAATACGAGCCGGATCCATCGCACGTGTTGGATTGGACCGACTTAGAGGTAGATGAGGATGCCTCGTATGAGGAGAGACCGGTATGGGTCTTGGATAGACGGGATCAAGTCTTGCGAGGCAAGACCATTCCCTTGGTAAAGGTCTTGTGGAAACATCACGGAGTGGAGGAAGCCACTTGGGAACGTGAGGCGGGTGTCCGTGAGAAATATCCGGACTTGTTTGTAAATGTTTGACCATGTATTGGGATTTTGTAATATTAATGAACTTTAAGAGCATTAAATATGTCTTAAGTTGTAAAACATTGTGAATGTTTTGGTTTATGGGAATATTCTGGAACTTGCCTTGTAATGGAAGTTTATTTTAACATTGCATATGTTAACTCTGTTGTAGAAATGCAAATATAATTTTGGCATTGAATTTGTTTTGTAATGCATGTTGATAATGCATGTTGGAGATTATGTTGGAAGTTTGCCTCTTGAATAGAGATGGAATTATCGGTAATGGGTCAAGTTGTTGAATTTAACATTGTAATAATGTTGGTAATTGGAAAAACATGCTTTTGAAAAACTTGTACTTAATTTCGGGGACGAAATTCTTTAAGGGGGGGAGGTTATAGCGATCCCGGTTTCTCTTCCTTTGATTGTTGTATTCCGGACTTAGGTTCCGTGGAGTTGGTGGTTGTATATCTTGTTGTTATCCTTTAATTCCGTGTGTTTGAGTTTTAGGATGTATTGGGTGTGTTTCGAACAGGTTGGTTGAGCTTTAGTCCCATTCCTTGTTGCCCAGATTTTTGGTGGTATGCTCGAGCGGGTCTCTTTGCACTCGAGCGGAGTTTGATTTTTGGTTGTTCACTCGAGCAGGCCTTATTGCGCTCGAGCGGGGTTTTCACACTCTCAGCATTTCGTGCCTCTGCAAAACTTCTGCAGGTGTGTTTTTCACGCTCGAGCGGGTGTCTTGGCGCTCGAGCAGGTAGTTCTTTGTCTGTAAAAGTTCTAGAAGGGGGAAATCTACGCTCGAGCGGCCTTCCCTTTGCGCTCGAGTGGGTGTGCTTTGCAGTTGTGTCTTGGCGCTCGAGCGTGTCCAATTTTTGTGTTTGACGCTCGAGCGTCCTATTCTCTGCTCGAGCGGGTCATACATATATCAGATATTAGCTGGGTCTTTTTAGATCACTTTTCAACTTCCTCTCTCTCTCTTACTTTTTCAAAAAGCCATTCTTGAGAGCTTCTCTCACTACTTTCTTCATTCTCTCTTAGGATTGATCTAGTAGGAGTGACTTTCTACCCTTGGGCCTTTGTAAAAAGTGTGTTGATCGTTGATGGCTACATTTTGATCCTAGAATCTTGAGATTTGGAGCATTTTCGAGTTCTTCATCATTTCTTTTGGGTTTTATCTCATGAGGTTGGGATTCCTACTCATCTTTATGATCTTTACCCTAAATATAGAGCTTTTGTATAAATGGTTTGATTTGGGAAGTTAGGATTTGTATTGTATTATATTGAAAAAGAGGGTTTTTGTCTTTTTGACTCATATATATATATATATATATATATATGGGTCTTAAAAAGAGATTATTGATGTTGGTAATATTTGGACCTTTGGGTCAATATTGAGTTTAAAGGGAGAAATGCCATATTTGGGTATATTTGGGTCATTAGTGTAATTAATGACATTTGTTACGAAATTGAGTTGGGGATAATGAAATTTGATCATTAAAAGATAGAATGGTGGAGTTGGATTTATAAATTGCTCACTTTTGAAAATGTCAATTATATATCTATTGAGGCATTTATTATCTGTTTAGAAATAAATGCTTTGGGCTATCGGTGGAGGATAGTCTTGATTGTTGTAGACATTGCATGATGATTAAGTGAATTAAAACTAATCAAGTTGTGTATTTGAATACATGGGTGCCGAATCCCGCGGATGAAATTTTCGTAAAATGGCCATTTGAATGTAATTATGCATGGGTGCCGAATCCCGCGGACACAATTTTCATAAAATGGCAATCTGAATATATCTATACATGGGTGCTGAGTCCTGCAGATGAAATATCCGTAAAGTGGCCATAAGAGAATGAAAATACATGGGTGCCGAATCCCGCGGACGCAATTTCCGTAAAATGGCAAATTGTAGTATTGTTGGCATGAGATGTAGCCTCATTTCAATTATTTGGCCAGGTTCTGAGCCATGTTTATAAGTTGAGTTTTATTAAGTTGAACATTTATTAAGTGCTAATGTTTTAGTTATTGCTCATATTATGTTTAGCATATCTCTACTGGGCGTTGGCTCACCCTATATGGGACATCATTTTCAGGTACAGGTAGCATGCCCCCTCCAAGGACGTAGCTTGAGAGGCTTAGTGGTTGGGACATCTTTTGTGATTACATTTTTGTATTACATGTATATCAAGCCAAGGACTTCTTTTGTGTAGAGTTAGTACTCTCTTTTTTGTAACCAAGTGTTGACTTGGAAAGTTGTAAGCCTATAGGGCGTTTACTTTTGTTGTCAACATGTAATACATTTTGTAAGAATACTCTGATGGTTATAATATGAGAACTCTTTTACTTATCGTGGATGTATGCTATGATGGGTTTATTTTTGAGGGTATTACAAGACAAATCTAACTTTGGATTCTTTATTATTGTTGACATTTTCTTAATTGCGTCTACATATATTGTCCATCCAATTTTCAATTCTTATACAATTGTTTAAATTTTATTATATATATGTGTCTATTGCGTCTAATTTTTTTAAGGGCTTGGGTTGGTTTCTTAGAAATTATATAAACAAAACCAATTAAAATTCACTCTCCCACTAGTTTCAATCCATGGCCATATGACCTTGTTAACACATCCACCCCTTTTTATTCAAAAAATTAAATAGATTTGTAACATTGAATTATATATTCTGCAATTAAAGTAGCTTAAAGAGTGAAGTTTCTTTGATTTTATATATTCTGCAATTGAAAGAACAATTCAGCACAAATTCAATACAATTAGATCCCCTTTCTGATGCATTTTTCTCCTAATTTACACTCCTAATTTACACTATAGCATTCCTCATTCATCACCATAGTATTTCCCAACTGAGATATTCATAGATTTTAGTTTCAATATAAGTAGTGTTTGTTTAAAAGGACAAGTTATATAATGCATAACAACATCATAAGAACAAACCTGCTGAGTCTTTGAGCAGTATTCTATGTAAATAACAGCACCAATCATCTTCTTTAGTTCCTCACCCAGCGCCAATGTAATTTTTTTTATAATCTTTTTATTTTCATAAATAAAAAAACAATTAAGTCCAAGGTTAGCTGTACTTCCATCAACCACCACATTAGCACTAAAGTTGTCGAACATAGTTGGCACATAATTCTATCAAAAATACACACACAAAAAAGTTTTAAGGAGAGAGAGAGAGAGAACATGATAATTACCATCACATATCTTTTCTAATTTCACAGAAAACACATTAATCAAATTAATCATGTTTTATAGTTATTTTGATGTTTAATTTTTGTGGATGTGTACAGAAGAGATATTTAAGGGAAGAATAGAGGATGGATAAGAGTTTGGTTGATTTGCCAAATAGGATGTCGAGGGAATACATTAATGGGATTGATCAATTCCATGTATTTGCCTACATCAATAGGGCTGAAGGTTCGATGATTAGTTGTCCGTGTAGGAAATGTGAGAATCGATATCATCTTGTACGAGAGGGTGTGCGGGAGCATCTGATTTTGAATGGTTTTTTTAAAAAAAGTACAAACATTGGATTAATCATGGGGAATCTTACGTATCTCTGCATAGTAATCGAGAGGATGAAACATTGGCTAATTTAGACATTGGAAATGATATGGTTGGAATGATACAAGGGGCTATGGGAAATCCACATGCCGATACAAGTGTTGAGGGTAATGAACTTCAGGCGTCTGATCCCCATGCATCTGAACCCCTGCTTGGTCCAAAATGTAGAGGCTACAAAGTATTTCAAACTTCTTCAATTTGATAAATTTTCAATCTACATAGCAAATACCTTGAAGTACTTAAGTTTAGAATGCCTCGTGTCGGCGATCATCAACTTCGGCGTGAACATTTTGAAACTTTTCACATTTGGTTCAAGGAACATGTATGTATTTAAATTTATAGATTCTAGTTACCTAAGTCGAACTACATTTTAAATTTTACATTTTTGTTTTAAATAGGTCCAAACTTTGCGAATGACTAGTCATGTCACATTTTTTGAAGAGATTATTGTATTGGCAAATGATCCTCATAACCTGGCAAGGAGATTCGATAGGTATATAATGAATGGGTTTCAGTATCGAGTAAAGGCTATGGGTGACCGTTGAGCCACACAAAATTGTGGTGTAGCTTTGAAGGCAGATACCATAAGTTATGCTAATCGGAAAGACAAGAATCCTCGTGTGGGGTCTGTCTACCATTATGGACAATTGATAGATATTGTTGAGATTCGATATTCCAATGAGAAGAAGCATGTGTTGCTTAAGTGTGATTGGATTGACAACATTCACGGGAAGAAAGAAATTGTTTTTAATTTCACGTTGGTCAACTTCAATCATTTGTTGTACCGAGATGAGCGAATTACCAATGAATCTTTCATCTTGGCATCCTAAGCAGAGCAAGTTTGGTATGTTGCAGACCCGTTAGAACCAGACTGGCAAGTGGTCGTGAAGATGTCTCAAAGAGGTTTATTTGATATGAATTCGACTAATCTAGAAATCGAGTCATATATGAGCCAACAATTGGAAGAAAACATAATGCTTCGTGATGAAGAAGTTGGTTGGGTGAGGGAACCCACAGAAGGAGAAACACTTGATGTTGAAATAGGCTGATATTTTATAAACATCAGTAATTGAATAAAGGCCAAGGTTGTACTTAATCATCAATTTCTTAATTTACTTTGTCTTTGTAATTGTAATAGTTCAATTAATGTCATATTATAATTGATTCAAAACCATTCTCTATGTTTCTAACGTCAATTAATGTCATATTGCTTACAGATTATTATGGCAAGGAAGAGGAAGCTTGATTGTCCCCTGCGTATGATGCCCGATGTGGTATGTAAGAGGACATCAGTGGCACCACCATCAGAGGAGGTATCACATCGACCACCATCAGAGGGGCCATTAGTGCCACCACTATCAGACCAACCACCGCAACGACCACCATTAGTGGTACCACCATTAAAGGAGGCATCACAGCGACCACCATCAGAGGGGCCATTAGTGCCACTGCATCGACCACCATCAGTGGCACCACAACATCTATTAGCTACTCAGCCTCCATGCCTACCATTGGTGTATCCACCATCAATGGCACCACAGCAGCTATCATCCCGACTAGAGTCATCATATTCACAGCTAATCGCAGGTATATAAATTTGCTTTGATTTGTATGACAATTATTTAAATATACATTTATTTATTTTCATTATATATAACTTGTTTATTCTTATTGTATCTTCCAGACCCTTCGACTTCTTCACAGCCTAAATCAGGTATAAGAATTCGATTTGTATTAACATTATTTAAATTTGTATTTCTTTATTATCATTGTATATTGTTTATTCTAATTGTATCTCGCAAGTCATGTTAGTTCTTCATCAACCTCGACTAGGTGTGGTAGAGGATGTGCCAAGGGCATTAAGGAGTGGGGTACTGGTACAAAGTTGGACATACAATTTGACAAGAATTACTGCCTAATAGGGGATAATGTGTTTAAGTTAAATACCCAACTTGGCATTATTGTGCGCAATGGTAACATTGTTCCTCTTACTTTTCTTGACTAGGTCATTGTGCCTAACGATATTATTGATGCTATCTGGAAGGATGTAAAGGTAAAAATATATTTTTGTCCAAGAATTCAAATTCCAAAATTGTGTTACTATTATTTAAACTTTTAAATTGTGTTTTGTAAGACCATTTGAATGCATATCCAGAGTAGTATAAGCCAATCTGCATGAAAATCTGCAACAGCATATGGAAGGATCACAAGAATAAGATTAAGACCAAGTATTTCAAGCCTAGAAGTTCTGATCCTAATATGAAGAATAATGTTCCTTTGTACATTGTGCCAAGCCAGTGGGAAGAACTTGTGGAGTATTGGTGTACTTCCGATGATGAGGTAAACAAACAAGTTATATGAATGATATGTAAACATACAAATCATATTTATGAACTGCCATTTATTGAATCTGTTACAGAAAATTGCAACTAGAAATGCTAAAAATCGGCGAGCTCACGACATACCTCATAACACAAGGCGTACTACTTTCGCTCAGATCCGGCATAAGGTTTATATTTTATTATTTTTATTTTTGTATATAAATAAGCATTATATATTTGCAAATTATTTAGATTCTAATTTTCATATTTCTAAAAAAATCTAGATGACCAGCAAGGGGGATTCTACTGATAAGATGAATGTTTGGCTTATGACACGTAGAGTAGATGACCTTGAGGTTATCCATACCTTGGTAGTTTCCAAACACCTAACATTGAATTTAAATTTTAGTTTTTATTTTTTGTGTGTCAACCATATTAATTTGACATATACTTGTATGTCTTATTCAACACATGATGAGTTTAATCGTCAAGTTTTCATGCTACCTAAGGATTGTCGGACTTTAGAGGCTAGGAATGCAATTTTCCATGAGTTGATAGGTCATGACGGACATGGATATTTTCGTACTTACGGGAGAACTGTGCCTCGGAACGCAGTGTATAAAGATGGTGCTGGGCCATCACGATCAACACCCCAGCCATCGACTATTGTTCAGATCACCCAACAGGTTCGTGCGGAGCTAAAGGATGAGTTGCTGGAGGAGCTAAAAAAGGAGATGCGAGCAGATTTCTCTACACATTTACAGCAAATGAGAGCTGCGATGATGGCCTTTGTGTCACAGGAGGTGAGTATGGATCCCAGCAGACAGGTTTGATATAAATTAAATTGTTTGATGGTTAAATTTTCACACAACATATATATACATATATATATATATATAATTTGAATATGATTAACACATTGTGTATGCACTGTCATAGGTTCCTGATGCATCGAGCAGCCACAAGATATTTAGGGAATCTACAGGAGATGAGACTCTATATACACCACCATCGGAAGATCAGGTATGAAATGTATCTTTGCATTCTAAGCTAAGAATAACCATACATTAACTATACACAGCTCAAAATGATAAAGGCTAATTTCATAATTAGAAAGAAAGAAAAAGGATTTTCCATTGTTAGCTCGAAACTTGGCACACACGACCGCCTAGGCACAAGAGACTTGTTGGAGAAGATGGGACTTGAATCGGGTTCCCGATTTGGGAGTTAGAGCAGGATTTCACTCTATGCAAACTAGTTCTTTAAAAAACTTAGAATTCGAGGTGTGATGCCCTAAAATCACCAAATGGCATCAGCATGAAACCTGGCACACACAATAGCCTAGGAACGAGAAACTTGTGGGAGAAGACGGGACTCGAATCGGGTTCCCACGTTGGGAGTTAGAGCCAGATTTCACTCTAGGCAAACTAATTCTTTTAAAAAATTTAAATTCGAGGTGTTAACGCCCCAAAATCACCAAACGGCATCGGATTAGCACGAAACTTGGCACACACGACCGCCTAGGCACGGGAGACTAATGGGAGAAGACGGGATTCAAATCAGGTTCTCGATTTGGGAGTTAAAACTAGATTTCACTCTAGGCAAACTAGTTCTTTAAAAAATTTAGAATTTGATGTGTTGACGTCCCAAAATCACCAAACAGTGTCGAATTAGCACGAAACTTGGCACACACAACCGCCTAGGCACAAGAAACTTTTGGGAGAAGACGAGACTCGAATCGGGTTCACGGTTTGGGAGTTAGAGCTGGATTTCACTCTAGACAAAGTAGTTCTTTAAAAAAGTTAGAATTCGAGGTGTTAACGCTCCAAAATTACCAAATGCCACCGGATTAGCACAAAACTGCACACACGACTGCCTAGGCACGAGAGACTTGTGGGAGAAGACGAGACTCGAATCGAGTTCCCGGTTTGGGAGTTAGAGCCGGATTTCACTCTAAGCAAACTAGCTCTTTAAAAAATTATAGAATTCGAGGTTTTAACACCCCAAAATCACCAAACGGCGTCGGATTAGCATGAAACATGGCACACACGACCGCCTTGGCCTGAGAGACTTGTAGGAGAAGACGGGACCCGAATCGGGTTCCCGATTTGGGAGTTAGAGCCAGATTTCACTCTAGCCAAACTAGTTCTATAAGAAACTTAAATTTGAGGTGTTAATGCCTCAAAATCACCAAATGGCATCAGATTAGTACAAAACTTGGCACACACGACCACCTAGGCACGGGAGACTTGTGCGAGAAGACGAGACTCGAATTGGGTTCCCAATTTGGGAGCTAGAGCCAGATTTCACTCTAGGCAAACTAGTTTTTAATAAACTTAAATTTGAGGTGTTAACGCCCCAAAATCACTAAATGGCGTCGGATTAGCACGAAACTTGGCACGCACGACTGCCTAGGCACGAGAGACTTGTGGGAGAAGACGGGACTCGAATTGGGTTCCCGGTCTGGGAGTTAAAGCCAGATTTCACTCTAGGCAAACTAGTTCTTTAAAAAACTTAGAATTCGAGGTATTGATACCCTAAAATCACCAAATGGCATCGAATTAGCATGAAATTTGGCACACACAACAGCCTAGGCACGAGAAACTTATGGGAGAAGACGAGACACAAATCGGGTTCTCGGTTTGGGAGTTAGAGCCGGATTTCAGTCTAGGCAAACTAGTTCTTTTAAGAAACTTAAATTCGAGGTGTTAACGCTCCAAAATCACCAAACGGCATCGGATTAGCACAAAACTTGGCACACACGACCGCCTAGACACGGGAGACTTGTGGGAGAAGATGGGACTCGAATCGGGTTCCCGGTTTGGGAGTTAGAGCCGAATTTCGGTTTAGGCAAAATTATTTACTTAATTATCTTTGTAATTGTATAGTAGTTAAATTTTTATTTTTATTTTTTTGTAATTAGCATATTAACACATAATTATATTGTCATTAATTATTTTTATTTTTTGTTTCAGATAATTTCGAAGTAGGAGTTTGCTTCTTGTGGATTTTATGCTTGTGAAGAATGTGACTAATTTTTGTTTTTGTACCACGGAGAATGATGAGGAAAACTTTTAATTTTGGTTTATGTTATTTTGAATTATGAACAACATTATGTATTTAAATATTACATATGTATTATGGAACATCAGCATTGATATAGACCCTCTCCAATCACCACCCTCACCACCTTCACACACACGTGGCGGGTGGTGATTAGAGGAGAAGGGAAAAAAAATCTAACCAATGAGAGAGAGAGGGGGTCAAGGGGGTGGGGGGGAAGGGGGTTTGTTTATATGTATTATGGAATATTATGTAGTGGGTAATTTTGTTGATGTGTAGTTATGAATGAAGAATATTTTTATTATGGAGAAATTGTTATTTCTTTACAAGAATTTTTCTATTATTATGCAATTATTGGTTTCTTTTTCATTTTTTTTTTCATTTAATACAGGTAATTTTAATATTTTTAATAATTTTATCGTATGTATTTTTTTTTTCGACAGCATAACTTATTATGAAGAAATTGTTATTTCTATACAGAAATTTTTATATTATTATGCAATTATTGGTTTTTTTTTTTCAATTGTTTTTCATTTAATATAGGTAATTTTAATATTTTTAATAATTTTATTGCTTTTTTTTTTTTTTGCGACGGCACCACATTGTCGCAAAAAACATTAGAACCATTAGTGACAGTGGTCATGTCGTTGCAACAAAAAACAAATTACGACGGAAATTTTTGCGGTCTCAAATAAAACTTTTAGCAACAGTAAAACAGTGTCATCGCAAAAGGTCTCCATTTTTTAGATATTATATGCGATAGTAATATGCCGTTGTAAAAGGTAACATTTGCCATCGCAAAAAAAAGGTGACGACATGATGCCATCGCCAAAACCTTTTTGCAATGCCCTCAATTGTGAACCCCTCCTTTTTTTGTCGCTAAAAGTCATTTGTCGTCGCTAAAAGTTTTTTTAGACGGCATTGGAAGTATTAGCGACGGCATTTTGCCGTAGCAAAAACTCGAAATTTTAGTAGTGAATTAGCTATAAATTTCTTGTTTTCATATTGTTGTTGTCCACCTTGAAGCTGGGTAATAGCTTTCGTGTCAAAAGTTTTGGAAAACTCTCATTTCAATCATTTTCGAAACACGGAAATGGATGTCTCATCCTTATTCCATGACTAAAAGAGGTGTTATCAACAATTTTTGACAAGTTGTGTGTTTAAAGCTTTAAATATAGATAGTTTGATTCTTGATTTTCTCTTTTCCTCAAAGTTCTTGTAAGCTCTTTTCTAGTTCCATCTTTGAAGCATGAAAATGGATGTCTCATCCTTATTCCATGAGTAGGAATATGAGTATACACCAACTTTTTCATAGTTTTCACTCATTTGCTTAGTCTTGTTTTGATTTTGCTTTGAAGTCATACGAGAGTTATTTCATCGGAAGTATTAGAGACTCTCTTTTAGTTTCTTTTTGAAGCAAGGAAATGGATTTCAATTCATGTTCCGTGAGTAGAAAAAAGAGTCTTTAAATGATTGCCTCAATGATGTAATTTTTTGTTAATAAGCTTCTCTTTCAAACATGGCTAACCTCTTCTCTCCAAATTTGAGTACTCACTTACTCTTATTTTCCATGAGATATAGTCGGTTTTAGCCATCTCTTCGAATACTTCTTCTTAATTAGCCTTAGTTTTGTATCCATTGAATATTCCCTCCTGTTGCTTCATGAATCATTATCTAAATACCCTTGGGATGTTTGGTGAGTTGTGAAGCAAACCTATTCCTTCCTTGAAAATCTTCATGACAGGAGGGAGTAGGAAGGATGATCATCTTTTGGAAATTTTTTGTTTTGCTCTGTTCTAGTTCTGTTACAGCAGGTTTTTCTCAAAAAATAGTGGCCGACCAGCCATTTTTATGTGCAGCCAACCATCTAATCAGGTCGGCCAGCCAACTCTTTTGTACAATAGTGGTGGTTTTTTTGGCAAAACAAAGCAGATTTCGAGATCAAAGCAGAACTATTTGCTGGCTGTGAACAGGGCAGTTTCTGGAAATAAGTAGAGGGGATTTTCAAAGGATGTTCTTGCTTGTGCGCAAGCAGTTCCTCGCCTCTTATTCAAATCCTTTAGATTAGTCACATTGAAATTTGTATTTGTAATAATTAGTTCATTCATTTGTGTTTTGTAATAATTAGTTAATTAGGACATTTGGACCCTCCTGTAAGAGGGCAAATTGGTAACATTTAATATATGTCTTCCAACTCCCATTTTTTCTTACGTTTTATTTAAATGCTTACTATAGTTGTATAGCATCATGTTTTCTTTTATCACTACCATGATTTGTACCCATTTTTGCATGCATTAAGGTTCTGCTCATTATACTTGATATCATCGATTATTTCTTACTTGAATACGTGCAGTACTGCATGCTTTGAGTGGGTCCATATGACATGTTCATAGCCGAATCAAGTAGCTTCATTATGCATGTGTTGCATTAATCATGTAAATTTCTTTAGGATCATGCATTTTTCTAATTATTTTCTTTTCTTTGGCTTGCCTCGGACAAGTTTTGGGTAAGCATTTTTGCTTTAGCATATTGCATATGTGTCTTTGTTACTATATCGAGCATACTACCATGAGGCTACTTGCTTAATTGAAATATCTCTATGAATGCTTATGGATAGAGGTTATTTTTCTTAGATTGGAATGACTTTGATTATTGTACAAATAAGCTCACTTTTCCTTTGAGTTGCACATATTCAAAAACTCTTTTCAAGAAAGCATGAAATCAAAGCATTCCAAAGTAAGTGACGTGGTCTATACTTGTTTGTTTCACATAATAATGTTAGTATATCAAATAATCAGAACATGAGCACATAATGTCCATAAAATTCACATTATGATTTAGTAGAGACCGATCTTTGATCAGGTGAGTAGGGTGCTCAATTCATGACATTCCCCTCTCATACCTAAGTTCCCGAACTAAGACACTTTGGTTATGATGGACAAGTGGCCTTTGGCATGAGTCACAGGTTTCTTGAATTTTTCAAAAATATTTTGGTGGCGACTCTAAAATCTAGCAATGCAATCCATTTTTGGCATCTCTGATGATTAATGGATTTTCTAAGATTTATCAGATTTGGACTCTCATTCATTTTTTCTATTTCACATTGTACTTGTGGAACCAAATTCAGAACCACGTGAGTCCGAACTATAGGGAATCGCATCCGAAGAACCCCTCTGAGGAGTGCAAAAAACCAGTTACACAATCCTAAAACTTTAAAGGGGAGTTACAGGTCAGTCTCATGGACCGGTCTTAATACCTATGAAGTCATGTCCATTTATGGTTTCTCATTTTATCTCTAATATATTTAGCCCAAGCCATTTATCTTTTTCAGCCATTTGACTGTCTCTCGCCGGCACACTATTGTTACCCTCTGACGCGGTCACCATCGTTTAATTCACACCACCGCATCCTCATTCTTTACTGCCGCTGTTGCCCGCCTAACACTGTCGTCCTCCTCTCTCGTTGCCATCATCGTCACTTTTCTTCTATCCTACATTCTTCATTTTCCTTCTGAACCAATAAAAAATTATCGATCCACCATCTTCGACGCTAAAATTCACTAATGGCTTCAAATGTTGTTAGGTTTTTATTCTTGGCAATCCCGTTTGACAAAACTCCTTTTAGTTGTACTTGTGGGGCTACGAGTGTTTATGGAACCAAATACTAGATGTTGTTTTTTCCCGCTCGAGCGGAACTTTCCGTGCTCGAGTGTAGGTCCACTCGAGCGACCAATCTGACGCTCGAGCGGAAATCGCGGGACAGTTTTCTATAAATACGTGTTTCAGTCCAAATCTAGGAGAACTTCTCTAGATCTTCTTCTTGGGTTCTAGGGTTCATATCTGGGGATATTTTGCTAGTTTTCTTTGATGTTTTGATTGAGTATTCAACTCATGGTTTAAAAACTATACATCAAAGGATTATTTGTTTATTCTATACAAAGAGAAAGTTGTTCTTCGGTGGATTCTGAAGAATTCAAGCCTAAAGCTTTGGTGGATTCCGGAGTGGCTCATCGTCAAGACAATTCCAAGGTGAAGACGGGGTTAGAAGAGGCACAAAGAGGTTGGTTCAATTCAGGCGTGGATTCGTTAGGTAATTGAGAGTATAACTGTGTAATTCCGTTATATCTTCTTAATGGATTGTTTTGTGGCTGTTGCCCGTGATTTTTTATCACAATTGGAGGTGTCCAATTGTGGTTTTTCCATGTAAAATCGTTGTATCGATTTGCCTTGATTGTTTGATTGGGATTGTTATATACTGCTTAAAATTGATACATAATCACAAATCAACATCTAGGAGATTTCTAGATTTTTCAGATCTAGACATTTTCAATGCTGATCTACTATTTCAATGCCAATCTGGTACTCTACATAGTCGCCGATCAGATCGAGACTCTTTGTACAGTGTGTTGATAGAGATTTGCATTTTTAAACATGTTGAACTGATCTGATGAATTTATCACTTAATTCAGTGATGAATTTATCACTCAATAATTTGTGATGATTTTTTTAACAATGATAAATTTATCACCAATTTGTTCAATATGTTGTAGACTGTTGCTGTGCTGGAATTTTGAAATTAATACGGTGATAAACTTATTACTAATTTTTGTTCATGTTATATTTATCACTATATTCAGTGTAGTTGTTGGATTTGTTATTTTCAATACTGATAAATTTATGACTGACTGATTGAGTGTAATTGCTGGATTTTTTTTTTTTTAACAGTGATAAATTTATCACTAATTGGCTAAGTATAGTTGCTTGAGATTTCAGTTGAGATTTGTCGCAAAACTACCTGAGATTTCTTCATAATGTGTTTCGAAATCTCCTGTGGAAGGGTTTGAGAAGAGCAGAATGATGATGGAAGAGAATGATGGAGGAAGAGCAGTGATGATGGCAATGAAAGAGGAGGATTGGTGTAAGGACAGAGACGATGACGGCAAGAGAGGGGGATGACGACGGCGATAATTGAGGTGAACGACGTTGAAGACGACATATGATAGCAGCAGTTGAAGTGAGTGGCGTTGAACGTGACTAATTGTATGGACTAGAAAAATAGTTAGAATGAGAGAGAGAGAGAGAGAGAGAGAGAGAGAGAGAGAGAGAGAGACGAAATGGGCAAAACATAATAGAATAAGCTCCCCTCCATATTCTCATCTCTCCATACTCATCCATACTTTTCATATGAGCCCAAATTCGGACTCACATCGATGATCTGAACTATTTATTTTGTAGGTTCCATAATAAAGGTCATCCATGTAAAAAATCAATATCATCGAACATATATAAACACAAGAATAAATCACATTTTATTTTATAAACTGAATAGTAAATAGGATTATAAACTTAAACTATTCATTTTGTAAAATAATATGTGATTTGTTTCTGTGTTTATACTTGTCCAATAAATCTAATGTTTTGTATGAATAATTTTTACTATAAAGCCTATGAAATAGACTGTTTGTAGGGAATCGCATCCGAAGAACCCCTCTGAGGAGTGCAAAAAACCAGTTACACAATCCTAAAACTTTAAGGGGGAGTTACAGGTCAGTCTCATGGACCGGTCTTAATACCTATGAAGTCTTGTCCATTTACGGTTTCTCATTTTATCTCTAATATATTTAGCCCAAGCCATTTATCTTTTTCAGCCATTTGACTATCTCTCGCCGGCACACTATTGTTACCCTCTGACGCGATCACCACCGTTTAACTGACACCACCGCATCCTCATTCTTTATTGCCGCCGTTGCCCGCCTAACACTGTCGTCCTCCTCTCTCGTTGCCATCATCGTCGCTTTTCTTCTATCCTACATTCTCCATTTTCCTTCATATTTTGACTCCTGCCACTATCAATCCACCATCTTCGACGCTGAACTTCACTAATGGCTTTAGATCTTGTTAGGTTTTTATTCTTGGCAATCCCGTTTAACAAAACTCCTTTCAGTTGTATTTGTTATCGCACTTTTTATTTCAGTGAGGCTATGAGTGTTTAGATGTGAATCCAACTCAAATCGTGCTTTGTAGAGCAATTTGTGATGTTAATACTTTCAAGATTGCCACTTCGCTGATTATGACGGGGATCGAGCTGATTATGCATTCAAAATTGCTTGTCCGCTCGAGCGGACATTCCCCCGCTCGAGCGGAGAATGCTAAGTTCCAAAAGTTTATTCGCCTGCAAAAATACTGGATGTTGTTTTTTCCCGCTCGAGCGGAACTTTCCGCGCTCGAGCATAGGTCCGCTCGAGCGGCCAATCCGACGCTCGAGCGGAGATCGCGGGACAGTTTTCTATAAATACGTGTTTCAGTCCAAATCTAGGAGAACTTCTCCAGATCTTCTTCTTGGGTTCTAGGATTCATATCTAGAGATGTTTTGCTAATTTTCTTTGATGTTTTGATTAAGTATTCAACTCATGGTTTAAAGAATATACATCAAAGGATTATTTGTTTATTCTATACAAAAGAGAGAGTTGTTCTTCGATGGATTCTGAAGAATTCGAGCCTGAAGTTTTGGTGGATTCCGGAGTGGCTCATCGTCAAGACAATTCCGAGGTAAAGACGGGATTGGAAGAGGCACATAAAGGTTGGTTCAATTCAGGCGCTGTGTAATTCCTTTATATCTTCTTAATGGATTATTTTGTGGCTGTTGCCCGTGATTTTTATCACAATTGGAGGTGTCCAATTGTGGTTTTTTCACGTAAAATCGTTGTGTCGATTTGTCTTGATTGTTTGATTGGGATTGCTATATACTGCTTAAAATTGATACATAATCACAAATCAACATCTAGGAGATTTCTAGATTTTTTAGATCTAGATATTTTCAATGCTGATCTACTATTTCAATGCCAATCTGGTACTCTACATAGTTACCGATCAGATCGAGACTCTTTGTACAATGTGTTGGTGGAGATTTGCATTTTTAAAACATGTTGAACTGATCTGATGAATTTATCACTCAATAATTTGTGATGATTTTTTTAACAATGATAAATTCATCACCAATTTGTGTCAATATGTTGTAGACTGTTGTTGTGCTGGAAATTTGAAATTAATACGGTGATAAATTTATTACTAATTTTTGTTCATGTTGTATTTATCACTATGTTCAGTGTAGTTGTTGGATTTGTTATTTTCAATACTGATAAATTTATCACTGACTGATTGAGTGTAATTGCTGGATTTTTTTTTTTTTAACAGTGATAAACTTATCACTGACTGGCTAAGTGTAGTTGCTTGAGATTTCAGTTGAGATTTGTCGCAAAACTTCCTGAGATTTCTTCATAATGTGTTTCGAAATCTCCTGTGGAAGGGTTTGAGAAGAGCAGAATGATGATAGAAGAGAATGATGGAGGAAGAGCAGCGATGATGGCAACGAAAGATGAGGATTGGTGTAAGGACAGAGACGATGACGGCAAGAGAGGCGGATGACGACGGCGATAATTGAGGTGAACGACGTTGAAGACGACATATGATAGCAGTAGTTGAAGTGAGTGGCGTTGAACGTGACTAATTGTATGGACTAGAAAAATAGTTAGAATGAGAGAGAGAGAGAGAGAGAGAGAGAGAGAGAGAGAGAGAGAGACGAAATGGGCAAAACATAATAGAATAAGCTCCCCTCCATATTATCATCTCTCCATACTCATCCATACTTTTCATATGAGCCCAAATTCGGACTCACATCGATGATCTGAACTACTTATTTTGTAGGTTCCATAATAAAGGTCATCTATGTAAAAAATCAATATCATCGAACATCTATAAACACAAGAATAAATCACATTTTATTTTATAGATTGAATAGTAAATAGGATTATAAACTTAAACTATTCATTTTTGTAAAATAAAATGTGATTTGTTTCTGTGTTTATACTTGTCCAATAAATCTAATTTTTTGTATGAATAATTTTTACTATAAAGCCTATGAAATAGACGGTTTGAATTATCAAAGTAAGTCCGAATTGAGATGTAGAAGAGGAGTATGGCTGAGTATAGAGAAATAAAATATGGATGGGAGTTTATCCCACACAAAATAGGGAAAAACAGGAGAGTTTATCCCAAATTTTATATATTTTTAATTATATCATGATTTAGTGGATTTAAAAATAAAATAAAAAAAACTTAAATATTTTTTTTAAAAAAAATATTATTAATAATTTACCCTTGTTATGTGTAAAAATTGTTAATATTTAAGATTCAACAATTTTCAAAACATATTAAAATTTAAAAAAATTCATTAATTATTTCTTAACAAGTAGTCCTTTGAAACTTCAATATGAAAAAGTGAAGAAAGTGAAGACTTCAAGACGCATGCCAATTTATCATTAAATAGGTAAAACAACTTCCACTGGCATAGAAAATTGTAAAAATTTAAATACTGTCTAAATTAAATAGTTATTTTTTATAATAAGACTAAAACATTCTTGCAGTTTTTTCGTTTAATTTTAACTTTTTATTTATTTTTTGGTATAGAGAAACATTTTAAAAATCTTTTTTTTTTTGCATTTATTTTTATTAAATTTATCTCTACTTTTTCAAAATAAATTTTGAAAATTCAACCAAAGAAAAAAAATTTCCAAGTAAAGTTTTTTCTAATTTGGATTAACTTAAAAATTATGAGAAATACAATATACAAATTTAAAATTAAAAAATGAAAAAAGATAAACAGAGGACAATTGAATCATCATTTACCGTAAAAGTTTGTTGGGCTCTCAATTTCGTACCCCAAGAATGAGGTATTTTTGTTCATATAAAAGTGAATATCAAATTTATTAATTTCTTAAAAGATATTTAATTTATTTATACCTTTGTTCAACATTCTTCATACTAGTCGAGGTAGATGAAACTAATTATTAGCTTCTTAACATGTATCCTTAGGGCACGTGAAACATTTAAAGTTATAATACAAAATAAATAAATAAACCATTGGCAACAAAGCTCAATGTGAATAACAGAACAATTCATTAAATTTTTTTATGATATTGTTGACAAATTGTAAAATTTTATCAAATTCACAGTTAAAATGCTTATTTCTCTACAAGCAACTTTAATTGATATATAGTTAATAATATTCTATAAATAATTCATGCATTTAAGCTTGCAAGTAAAGTTCTTTCTAATTTGGATTAACTTAAAAATTATGAGAAATACAATATACAAATTTAAAATTAAAAAATGAAAAAAGATAAACAGAGGACAATTGAATCATCATTTACCGTAAAAGTTTGTTGGGCTCTCAATTTCGTACCCCAAGAATGAGGTATTTTTGTTCATATAAAAGTGAATATCAAATTTATTAATTTCTTAAAAAATATTTAATTTATTTATACCTTTGTTCAACATTCTTCATACTAGTCGAGGTAGATGAAACTAATTATTAGCTTCTTAACATGGGTCCTTAGGGCACGTGAAACATTTAAAGTTATAATACAAAATAAATAAATAAACCATTGGCAACAAAGCTCAATGTGAATAACAGAACAATTCATTAAATTTTTTTATGATATTGTTGACAAATTGTAAAATTTTATCAAATTCACAGTTAAAATGCTTATTTCTCTACAAGCAACTTTAATTGATATATAGTTAATAATATTCTATAAATAATTCATGCATTTAAGCTTGCATTGTGACTCTCCATTTGATAAGAATTAAAAGAATGGCTTATTGGGGTTAAATACACTGTCAGTCCCAAACAAAGTATGCACTATATTTCACTTTGATTCCGTATAGTTTAATTATGTTAATTTCATCTCAATTTATTCAATTTTTATTCAACAGTCGGAAGTGACATTTCTTTTTTAATTTCCCATTAAAAATACCCCTAACTCCATTTATATTTCAATTATATACTCCAGAGGCTCCTCTATCTGTTGCTCTTCAAAAAAAATTTCTAATCATTGTAAGAAAAAGTAATTTATTAAAAGAAGCGGGGCAAGAGAGAGAGAGAGAGAGAGAGAGAGAATTAATATTCAATCCAATAATTGAATAGCAAACTATATTTGACATCTCCAAGCTTTATACCAAGACAAATTGTAATGTTTAAACTAAATAATTTTAAAATATAAACTAACTAAATCGAACAAAGCTCATAAATGAATAACACTTATTGTTTATGAACAAATGAAATTAAATCTTACTATTTCTTTTGAAGACAAAAAAAAAAATGAATCTAATTAATATGCATGTGCAATCTACCCAAGATTTAACTTGTTTCGGGAGGGCCTTCTAAGCGAATGTAGTCGTACATGAGTCCTGTGAAAGGGCTTCCTCCTCTTGACTGTGTCAAATAGATTATATTGCTTCCAGTTGCAAGAAGATGGCTAGGTATGTTGACATTGTACAATGAGTATAATCCATGAATCCCATGCCTCGCAATGGCATTGTCCCTTCCTATTCGCCTTGTTGTGAAGTAAGGTCGTACTCTATATGGGTTGTTGATCCGTACCTTCAGTCATAAAGCAACATTAGTTATCATACCACGAGATAAAAATTAGCCCCATAAATTTAATACAGTTACACATTTGTTCATAATAAAATAAACGTAATTAATGCAGGGTGTGTATTGTAAATCATTTATATTACTCACAGAGTGATTGATGATTAAGAGACAAAGTGTTATTAGTTAGCAAAGCACAATGCAATTGTGTCAAATTTGTGGTATTTGTTGTAGTTTATAGTGTAATTTTCCCCAATGAAAGCATCACCTTATTTGGTGGTTAAACTTTCAAAAACTTGACTTCATGTTTTTCATTTTGCTTGTTTTAGTGAATTTTTTTTTTTTTTTTCCATCTAAATAATAAGTATATGTGAAGAAGTTTGAAAAAAAAAAAAAAAATCACCAAAGACAAAAAATGAAAAAAATGAAAAAAGAAAGACATTTTTGTATTTCTTTTAGTAGATTTTTTTTTGGGGGGGATTTTTTTCACATGTACTTTACCTATTAATAAGTGAATCTAATTTTTTTTTTTTTAAATGACTAAAATGTGAATTTTTTTTTTTTGGGACAAAATATAGATTGTTAGTTTGTTACTAACTAAAAGGATCCCTTCTAAGCGAATGTAGTCGTACATGAGTCCTGTGAAAGGGCTTCCTCCTCTTGACTGTGTCAAATAGATTATATTGCTTCCAGTTGCAAGAAGATGGCTAGGTATGTTGACATTGTACAATGAGTATAATCCATGAATCCCATGCCTCGCAATGGCATTGTCCCTTCCTATTCGCCTTGTTGTGAAGTAAGGTCGTACTCTATATGGGTTGTTGATCCGTACCTTCAGTCATAAAGCAACATTAGTTATCATACCACGAGATAAAAATTAGCCCCATAAATTTAATACAGTTACACATTTGTTCATAATAAAATAATCGTAATTAATGCAGGGTGTGTATTGTAAATCATTTATATTACTCACAGAGTGATTGATGATTAAGAGACAAAGTGTTATTAGTTAGCAAAGCACAATGCAATTGTGTCAAATTTGTGGTATTTGTTGTAGTTTATAGTGTAATTTTCCCCAATGAAAGCATCACCTTATTTGGTGGTTAAACTTTCAAAAACTTGACTTCATATTTTTCATTTTGCTTGTTTTAGTGATTTTTTTTTTTCTTTTCTGTCTAAATAATAAGTATGTGTGAAGAAATTTGAAAAAAAAAAAAAAAAATCACCAAAGACAAAAAATGAAAAAAATGAAAAAAGAAAGACATTTTTGTATTTCTTTTAGTAGATTTTTTTTTGGGGGGGATTTTTTTCACATGTACTTTACCTATTAATAAGTGAATCTAATTTTTTTTTTTTTAAATGACTAAAATGTGAATTTTTTTTTTTTGGGACAAAATTATAGATTGTTAGTTTGTTAGTAACTAAAAGGGTCGCCGATTTTCTATCAACTTGAATCCCTAATCTTTTCTTCACCACATCCTAAAGTGTGGCTATAAGACCACTGGGTTAAACCCAAGATCTAATAATAAAAAATAAAAAAAATAAAAAACGAGAAACGGAAAAATAAAAAAAATAATTTTTGTAAACCAAACCAAATATTGAAGACAGAGTAGGTTTCGTACTTGTAATTCAGCATAACTAGATGATGCCAATGCCAGTTGAAGTGTGTAAGTTCCTGCCCTCACATATTCCAAATCGAATGAAATTCTCCACGTGGTCCCGACAAATGTATTATTTTGACTCCTGCAATATAATGTTAATTATCTTAGAAACAGTAACAACACATGCAAAATTAACAAAAGGTGAAAGACACAATAATAAAATAGAATAAACAAACACCTGGTAACATGAGCAAAAAACCAATCTTTTTCATAAGAGCTATTCCCTATGGTGTAGATGAGATCTTGGTCTGGATAAAGAACCGAATACTGATTCCATAATCCATATTGCCTAAACCTGTTGATTCAAAATTTTGGCAGTTAACAATGCAATCCATGCGTTTGTATATATATATAATGGTATTGAAGTGCTTAGGAGTTTTTATATTGACAATTGAGAGCGTACTTCTCTTCATTGTCATCACCATTTTTGAGTAAATGGGTAATGCGTTTTGGACTTGGGTCTGGCACGTAGAATTCAGCAGCAGTACGATCGGGAATGCCTATTTCCCACAGAGTAGGGCCACTCCTAGGAGCATCATATACAATATCACCTAGGTTGATTTCAGTTCCTACATTTCAATGTCAAAATGGAGAAAGTGAGTTACAGGTATACTATCGTTACACTTTAGAATCCAAACCCAACCTAGAAGATTATGTGTATATGTTTAATGAAAACTTGTACACATTGGTAACCAATGCAATGTGTAAGCAACTTTGATTATGACAGACCATAACCTAGATACAAACACATTAAATGTGTACCACATTTTTAAGTGGTGTGCATTGTAAAATTATATATATACTAAATTTCATTTTGTCTTCGAGGTTTGCTAAGCAAGATTGTTAATGAATGCATAATACCTGGGTTGACATTAATTTGAATATCATATTTGTAATCCCCAATAATACCAGGGACCCATGCATACAAGCTATAGTTCCCAGGTCGGACATTCTTAATCACAAAGTTTCCCTCAGCATTCGCTTGGACCCAAAATTGATAACCCTGCCAAAGTGAAAAGAATTTGAAAAATAGAAAAATTAGAGATCAATTGAAGTTTTCTTTGACTACAAGATTCTCCATATATATATATGAAATAAAAAAAAAATAAACAAAGAAAAACTAAAGATAACCTTGGTTTCACTTTGCCATGATCTCGCTTCTCCTGGTTTAGCCAACCCCACAAAAGCAGAACTTGCATTAATAAGTTCTTTATTTATGTACCTAATAAAAACAAGAGAATTAATGGTGATTTAAGTTTCAAGTTCAACATTATTGTACCATAATAATAATGTTGAAGAAGAATGTAGGAGGGTTGATGGATAAAATACCTGTCACGGACTAGTAGTCGACCATTAACTATGCCCCGTTCATTGGCGTGAGGAAAGTCTTTTGAAAGCGGGAAATCGTATGGCCAACTTTTAGTTTCTTTCGACATCTAATGAAAGAGATTTGAGTGCAAAAGTCATGCTCATGTATTGTTAATTTAAAAATCAATGTAGAAAATGTCTGGAGAATAATATTAATAATACCTGTTGTTTAGCATCATTCCAAAGTGTACGTGGATCTTTATCAGCTGAAGCCTTGTTAAGATAGATAAAAACCGGGCCAAAAACTTTCTTCCACGGCTCTCCTTCCTCAAATTTTGCACTCAAAGTCCCAGTATAATGGCTACTAAAGAACATCTAAACATGAATAGCACAATTTTTTCATCATCATCATCATCATTAGTGAGAAGAACATATAAGAGTAAAAAAATCACAATGCAGTCATAGAAGTTTGATACTTACTGCTAAGCTTGTTGGGCCACAGTGGGAACTAAGCTCTTGCTTGAGAGGCCCACCTACACGAAACTCATTGCTTGGTGTAATAACCCAAAATCCAACAGCAGGGTCAAAGGATATCCACCCATGCAACCGGTTGTCTTTGATATCAACTGAGTATTGGTACTTGTCATCGACCTATAAAAATCACAATACCAAGAAAACAATGTTAATCCTCGCAACTCGTGAATATGAATAGCTTTTTTTCACTAATATATAATTAATTGGTCTGTTCCTAAATCTTCTTTATTTTTCTATCCGAAAATTTTCACAATCACTAAATTATTAAATTTTTTGAAATATTGTAATAACAAACACTACAATATATAAGAGTTTTAGAAATCAAATTTTTTGTTATCTAAAATTGAAAATTTTGTTGCAAAAAATTTAGGAACTAATTTTTATCGTAGGATAGTCGCTAAAAGATTGTCAAGAAAAGTCAAAAATAAAGTTTTTAGTGACAAAATAATTTGGTCTAAAAAGTATTTATTTTTTGAGACAAAAACTTGGTTCCAAAAGAATAATAATTCATCACTAATGTCTAATTTTTGTTGCTAAAAATATAATGACGACATTTTTTGTAACAAAAACATTTAGTCTCTACAAAATAATTTCGTCTCTAAATTTTGACCTCTAAAACCTTATGTTTTTTCGTGTAAGGATGATCAAATGAATATTAATGTTTGAACACGAAGGAACCAAAAAAGATGATCTAATGAATATTAATGTTTGAACACGAAGGAACCAAAAAAGATGATCTAATGAATATTAATGTTTTAACACAAAGGAACACAAAATTTAAGGATAGAAGAAAGTTTTGGGGCACTTAACCTGTCCTTTGAGGTCTTTATTGGATGGATGTGTCAATAGAACAGCCTCCTTATAGTCAAGTTGCTGACCAGTTTTTCGATCATTGGGTCTTGCCATGAACTTTTGCCTTGTATCCGATACAGCCATGTAATTAAACCTAATACGACACCATATGATCATTAGAATATATGTATATGTACACATTGTAATTTACTTTAAAATTATATTATTGAGTAAAGCAAAGTCTGCGTAGTTAAGCAAATTGTTGGTTTCAATTGTAAGAAAGGCTTTACTAGGGACACAAAAATTGTGTACAAAATGGCCACAATGGATAGGCCCACAACTCTCTGCGTATTGTTTTGTGAAAGGCTTTTGTGTCCCTAGGATCTCCATTGAAAGAATTAACTCAATGAATGAGCCTAGAGGCTAGTGCAAATGTCTTACTTTTCGTTTCGAAGCTTGAAAGCAACCCTACACTCATCAATATGCATACTAGGCCATCCCTCTAAGCGCTCGAATATTGCATATGTGTAGAAACCGGAAGAGCCACGCAACATTATAAACCTACATACATATATATACACCATAACCATGAGTTGAGTAATCGTGATTGCAAAATTAAGTTAATAATGTTTAAGACTAAGTTAGTAAATTGCACCTTTTGTCTACATTTAGGGGACGTCCAACATCGCCAAGGGAAGCATTCCATGTGCTCAGGAATGAAATCTCTATTTGATTTTCATCTTCTCTTACAACCTCATAACTTGTCCCTAGTAGCCTGTACAACCATTTTAAGTAATTTTAGTTAGACAATGACATGCTTCTTATGCAATGGTTCCATAATACTCAATATATAGACACAACTTACTCGTCTAAATGTTGACCTTCATTCGTTGTCCAAATTATATCCCAATACCTACAAGTGATTAACAAAATGTAAATTGTAAAATATGAAAAGACAATCAATTACTTAACTGATAATAACATTTGACTAAAGAAAGTCTACAATGACAAGAATTTTAATGTGGTCATAGTATGCCCTAATTCATCTGCAGAGTCTTACTATACCTATGGAGTTTGTGTACAAACCAACTTCATGGACTAAAAATTACCCAAGTATGTGTGTGCCCACCCGATGAGTGTATTGTTACCATGGTAAAATATAAATTTTGATTTTTAATTAAAAGGGTAAAAGTGTGGTTTATTAAACCAATGGTCTAAGGTATAAGGCGCTTTCACTACCCCAATATTTAATTTCTTTTTGTACCCAAAAGTGAAAACTTCGTTGCAAAAAATATTTGGGAATCAATTTTTGTTGTGTGAGGGCCATCATCAAAAGATCGTCTCGAGACTTTTACTGATAAATTTTTTAAAATATCGCTAATAAATAGACTTTAAGAACAAAATAATTTTATGTCAAAAATATTTCCTTTTTTTATTTTTTTTGATCAACTAAAAGGAAACCTTTATTGGTGAACGAAAACATTACATCAAAAAAGGAAAAGATTAGTCTCAAAAGTATAGTAGCTTATCACTACAAGTTTAATTTCATTGTTAAAACTAAAACAATGATACTTTTGATAACTAAAATATTTTTATCCTTAAATTTTTGTATCTAAAATCTTAATTTGTTGTAGTGTTAATGGAGAATAATGAAGAAAAGAAAAATAAGAGTTTCAAGTCTATAAACTAGTTTCTTTATAAAATTACGAATGGCTAGTTGATCTGATGACATATATGGTTTGAAAGATATGGCTGTGGCAGGTACAAACAACTAATATTTGTCTAGAAAAAAAAGAACAAAAAAAAAAAAGCAAGGAAAAAAAAAGTAAATATAGCTAATATTATCAAGTCAATCTTCAGGTAAAAGATATGTGAGAAATAAAAGCAACAATGCTTGCTTACCCTCTGTCTGTTTCTTTGTTATTTTCTAGTAAACTAATTTGATCATACTCTATATCTGTCACACTACCCTCCGGAATCGACAAAGTGACACTAACGAGGCCATTATTCATTTGGACCTGCACATGTAAGATCCGTTTGGGGGAGTTAGATATATAGTAAAAAAATTATTATAAATTATCACATTATTCCTTATACTTTTTGTACATCCTTTTACAAAAAAATTAAAAAGGATATTCAATCACTTTCACTACTGAGTATTAATTTTGAATGATACTGCAGAAAATTGGATAGAGAAGCATTATTTAAAGGGGAAATAACAACAGGCTGTAACAGTATAAAAAAAAAAAAAAAAAAAAAAAGAAAAAATCACAAATCAGTGATAAAATTTATATACTTTAATAATTAAAATGCTATATTTTTTATGATATTTTTTGGTTCTTTTCTGTCTTCGGTACATTACGACCAAGCATATATATGAACGGTAAAGATTTTAAGAAGCTTTACATAATTATCCCATCTGTACAAACGAAGTGGAGGAAGTGACTTTAGTTCTCGGTTGTTGCTGCTCCGTGGAGTACTGCAAATTGGATTAAAAAAAAAAAAAACATAAACATCAAATTAGAGTCAATAGATCGAGACAGAGGGGCATGAGATAAGTCATCATTAAACATGACAACAATTATAGTTAGTTTGTATGCATGCCATTATTTTTTTGCTTTAAAAAAATAATAAGAAAAAAAAAAAAAAAAGTATAGATGATTGTCAATATAGGAACCCGACAGAGAAAATTATTAGATAGCTGTAAAATATTTTGTGGCATTATTTATGTGATGTTTCTGACAATTGAAATATCTCGTTTGAGAATATATTATTTTAATTGCATTTTGATTTTTTGGCTAAAATATAAGGTAAAAAAAAATGCTTGATTTTTTTTGTATAATTTATTGGTTTTAGTATTTTTTTTACTTCTAGCCTAAAATGCAAACTTGCCAAATGAGACCTAAGCAGGTTAATAAACTAAG
Organism: Camellia sinensis; assembly: GCF_004153795.1. Classification (NCBI taxonomy): domain Eukaryota; kingdom Viridiplantae; phylum Streptophyta; class Magnoliopsida; order Ericales; family Theaceae; genus Camellia; species Camellia sinensis. Next base: position 288,099 of record NW_021025579.1, on the reverse strand, counting down.
TTTTTTGACTTTTTAAATTTTTTTTGTTACATCACTTTTTTACTTTTTTTAGATAAAAAAGTCAAAAAGTCACAAAAAAATCAAAAAAAATCAACTTTTTACTAACTTCTTAAAATATTCCTAGTTTATTAGGCAATGTCATTTAAAAGTTCAAGAATATCCAAATATTAGCCTACAGACAGACCCAACAGTGCGAGAATGTGCAAGCGATCCCTCAAGACGGGTTGCTGTATGCATGGGACTTTTTGTTGGGTTTGGAAACATTCTTATGGCATCCATAAACTCAAGAAACAACAAATACAATGTTCCTTCTAGCTTTGCTAAGGGAACTAGAAAAGCAAAGGAAGAGATCTTCAAGTACCTTAATGGAATCTCCCTAGAGGATACACCAAGTAAGAATAACTGAACAATAAGACCAAGCAAAATCCAAGTCTTCCACCCTATCTTCTCCATAACTGTATAAATTAATAAACAATCAAAATCATTAATATCAAAAACTATATATATATATATATATGTGTGTGTGTGATATGTTTCAACATTAATGAAAATCATTAATATCAAAAACTAAGGTGAGATCAATCAAGCACCTCAGAAGAATGATAATATCTCTCCAAACTAAAGAGACACCAATTCCCACCTTATGTATTGTGTATATGTATATAGTTTCTTTTTATACTCAAGTCTCCTTAGGGGCAATCCCTTTCAGAGTGGAAATAAACCAGCTATTCAAAGTATTAGAATTGATTTGAAACACAAACTATATTGGTTTAGGTTCAATTCTATTTTCATACGTGACTAAAGACTAGTTTGTAACCTTTGAAATATGGACACAGCAAACAGATTCTAACATACATGTGCATTTATTATTATTATTTTCTTTTCTGTCTTCTTGTTTGACATAAAGTCTTTTTTTTTTTGTTTTTTTTTGGTAAGCTACAAACACACCCTGAGATTTACTTAATTACAAATTACTCCCTGTGATTCTAAAAGTTACATTATGTCCCTAAGGTTTCTAATTTCACTTTTTTTTTTTTGTTTTTTTTTGGTAACCTACAAACACACCCTGAGATTTACTTAATTACAAATTACTCCCTGTGATTCTAAAAGTTACATTATGTCCCTAAGGTTTCTAATTTCATAACAAATAGGTCATTTTATTAATAAATCATCAAGTTAATTAAAAAATTTTAATAATGTTAAAATTTTATTTCAATTAATAATTCAGATAATTTTATTATTGTATAGGTGAACAGTTAAAGTTTTCACTTTTTCAATTAATTCTGTTAAATAAAAAATTATGACAGGGAGGTATTTGTAATTTTCCAAACCATAGGGGGCAATTCATATTTTTATGGAGTGTATTTGTAATTTATTCTTTTTTTTTTTATCAGCAAAAAAAAACTTTATTGATGACAAAAACATGCATTTCATATAAAATTACATCAATAAAATGGTGAAAGTGAAGAGAGCATCAAAGGAAACTACCTCAATATGAGATTACATTTTATTTGAGATTACATCCCATACATTTCATATGAAATTATACCAATAAAGTCTATTTCTTTGACTTGATTTAATTAGGAGTTTGGTTGACAACATAAACATTAGATTATGATATGGATGTGGAGATTGTGGCATAACGAAGTTGTACTTGTAATTGGTTATATCTCAAAGAAAACACGAGGAAGGGAGGGCACATAACGTGAAGCAGTTTGAGTTGTTGGGCCAAACTTTGACCTTTTTTCTGTTATTCTTTTTCTTTTTGTTTACCGGTCTAATTAGGACAACCTTAGACACAAGTGGTCAATTTTTTTGAGGACGCTGCTCTAACTTTTTAGTGAAAATTTTATTATTATAAAAATATTTTTCTCATCATATTTTAATATAAAAAAAAAAAAACTCCTCAGGAGTTTAAATAAAAGAAATAAAAAAATAAAAAAAAACTCTAAATACTTATGAATAAATAAGTTTAGTCAATAAAACAGCTTTGTTAACCGGTAATTATCCCAGTACTAACATATATCTAAATGTTAGAGAATTATTATTTTTTTTTTTTCTAGCCCGGACAAGAAAAAATAATTTTGGAATGTCGGAAAATTTCTTATTTTATTTTTCTAGTTTGGATAAGTGGGGGAGGGAGGAATAAATTGTGAAGCACGTTTGGGACACGGCAGCATAATACCTCCACTGTTTCTAAGAATTCAAATTTTTATAATCCTAAATATTTTGAGAAATTTAGAAACGATTCTATTGACCAAGTTTATTTATTTATAAAAAAATTTATTTATTTTTTTGATCTAGCATCATTCCCAAATCGTATTAGGCAAAATAAGTGCTTTAAAATTTATTGATACATTAAAAAATTTTTAAGTTCATCACATAAAACTGACCGTAATTTACTAAAATAGTTATCAATAGACTCACAAAAACAATTGTCAGAGTCTAACTAGGTCCAGTAAAATAAAAATATAATATTTTACAACACATGTTATTGTCCTTGTCCAAATTAAAAATCGTTATCTGAGGGTCTATGAAAAGACTTTATTAAAGCGTTTTTTGTCTCTAAAACTCACCCAACTGATTAAAAACTTATGTCTACAAACAAAATTATTAAATACTTGGAGGCTATTACATGTTCATAATTCTTCACAAATCATTTACCTTTTATGTCTCTTCATATTCTTTAATCATCTAACACAAAATCATAATGCTTCACATTCTCTACCAATTATAATATAATCGAATATCATGTGATCGTACTCAAAGAATTCCCAATAATTACCCTTTGTACAAAGATCTTTTTCTTTACAATTAAAAAGAGAATAAGGGATTAAGGGGAAAAAAATTGAATTACACAGTAGTTAAATTTTAACCTGCATGTCACACCCATGCAAGAAAAACAAATGCTCTTTTTTTAAAAGACCTTCAGAAATAAAAATAAAAAATAAAAATTGTCCAAAAGACCTAACGCCAATAGTCCCATAAACCCATCTAATTACAATAATTGACACGTCAAATATATATATATATATATTAAACAGAAAATAATGTAAAAATTAGTCATTTTTATATAAACTAATATTTAATTACACTAAAATTCCATTTGAAATAAATAAATACTCAAATTGTTTGACACATGTTTAAAAGTCAGATAAAAAGGTGACTAAGCTTTAATTGTTAAAAAATAAATAAATAATCCATGGTTATCAAACCTTTTAACTTTTTTTTAACCACAATTGTTTCCTAATATATTTTTTTTTTAATACAAAAGTTAGTGTCAAAAGCAAAGATTCAAAGGTTAATAACAGAATTTGACCGAACAATATATATCAGTTGCAATGTTGGCATAAATAAATATGATGCAATCCTACATTATTCTAATTAAAAAAAAAATACACAAAAAATTGGTCAAATGATCAAACTTTAACAATACCTAACAGTGGAAATTTATGCACAAAGGAAATTAGGCAAAAGACTATGTGGGTTCTTTCATATGCTGTGATCTTCCACTAACGTTGGCTATGACTCCACTACTACGGCATAAACTCCACATATTTTTTGTATTCACACTTCCTCTCGTTTCAATGTTTATTAAGGCATTGTTCGGCAATCACCTAAAAAGTTTATTTATTTATTTATTTATTTAAATTTTCCTATCTGTCTAGTGTAGAAGAATCTAAAATATATATATATATATATAAGAAAAAAAATAAAATAATAATAACAAGAAAAAAAAAAACATTTTTCGATTCTTCATCTTCATCCCTCAACACTCGTTTCTATTGTCGACAACCTCCAGCTGACTCCAACTGACCACTGGGGAGCTCCAATGAGCTTTTGCTACCTTTCCCGGCCAGTCATCGCCCATGACCTCTAGTCACCCTGCAACACTTCGGTGACCCGCCACTGGTCACGTCTCAAACTAAAATAATTAAAAAGTTAAAAAGTCAAAAAATCAATTCACATGTCAAACGAAGGTTACATAATTTATAAGATGCTGAAAAAAGAGCTAACAATTCTCATCTCTTATAATTTTCAAGGTTTTGCTTGTCAGTATATTGTAACATATGCAATATAAGATAACAATTTTAGTTTTATTGTTCTATAAAAACATAACTTAAATAAATAATTTGATCATTTTAGTTGAATTATTTGTGTGTAATGTCTATGTGTACAAATATATTAAATCATTTTCAAAAAAATATTGCAACGTACGAAATGCAAGGGAAGAATTTTAGTTTTATCCTGCTCTAATATGTAACTTAAATAAATACGTATGCAAATTCTATACACTTGATTTATGAGATTATTTCTGATATGAACATTATATCCAAATAATCATAATCCAATAAGTATAGAAGTCTAATAACTACTCCAACAAGAAACCCCACAAAAAGTATGGACTTGTTAAAAAAACATATGATATAACTGATGCAAATTTGGACAGATTTGGTTGAACAGAAAATTTGGCTAAGCTTAAGACTGAAGTATAAAAAAAATCTATCCAAACTTAGCCTGAGCCCAATTTTGATTCAATGAATTCTGGCTACCCAAATTAAAGACAAGATATTATCTTCGATTAACCTAAATCAATGTATTTAATATAATACAAAAATAGTTTGATTTTTGAAAAAATAATCAAATATATATAAGATATAAATTAAAAACAGAATTTGAGTTGTTCGAGTTATGAAAAACCTTTATTTAAACTCCGTTCTAATTTAGTTCAAAGAAATTTACTCTAGAATTATATTACTCAAATCTCAATTTTTGGCAATGACTGTTCATATTGACTCTGTCAAGTTACATTTTTTTTTTCCTTTACTTTTCTTTTCTTTTTTTTTAAATTTTAAACATAGCTTTCAAAGCCCTTTATCATTGTTTCTGTTGTGTATGTAGGTACACTCATTATGACTCCTCAAAAAGAAGAGATTATGTGACGAAAAATTTATATGTATTCAATATTAATTGGAACAAACCTTCAAATACAATGACTATCAAATAATCATAATAATAAAGAACAATATTCATACACGCAAAATCCCAAAACAATTAAGTAACCTCAAAAAAAATTATTACTGAAAAACATTTAACAATTATAAAGAACATTATTTGCCATAATATAGTGCAAAGACACAATCGTTACAAAAATAATCTCCACTAATTTTATTTGCTGATTAAAAAAAATAAAGAAACTCACTGTATTTTCCTTTGATGAATGCTATCTTCAAGCTTTTCAGATGGTTTCTCTCTAATCCGTGGCAACTTATGATTTTTTTTTTCCCCTTTTCTTTTCTCTCTTTTTCTCTCAACAATCGATTATTTGTTTGTTTCAAAGGAGTTGAACTTGAGTGCTTATAAATAAAAAAAATTTAAAGAGTCCATCTTTTATTCAACTTAGGAGTCACTTGAACAATCCTATTAAAATTAAAAGACGCCAATACAATTGTATGTATTGTACAACTATATGTCCAAGGGGAGGCAAGAATAATAGTTGTATTAGAAGTGTATCTCAAAGTACACAAGAATTCAAATAATGCAATGAATTTGGGTTCTTCAATAAAACTATTACTTTATTTATTTATTTATTCTTTTGGATCTACTTGGTTGACATAATTAGGGTTGTAAATTTGGTTCGGCCCAACCTACCAAGGCTCGGGTTCAGGCCAGACAACAGTTGCACCACACGGGCTCTTGCCAAAATTCGAGTCTAGCTGGACTGGCCCAAGCCCAAGGCTAGTGGGTACTCATGCCTTAGGTAGTCTGGGCGGTTGGGCCTGGCCATGTTTTTTTATTTTCTACTAAAAATGACACTGGGCCTCGAGCGATTTGGGCCTTAAGAGAGCTGATGGGCTAGGTCGGGCTTCGAAACAGACGACCCCAACCTAGGGTCATGGGCTGGGCTCTGGTCCGGTTTGGATAGGTCAAGCCGAGTTTCAGGTGGACCACAGGCCAGTGGGTTAAATTTACAACCCTAGACATAACCAATCAATTCTCAAATCTAAAAATAAGAAATTTTTTTTTGAAAAGATGTTACTAAAAACAGATTCCGAAGTAAAATGGTCAAGTAACATTTTTTTTAGAATACTATTTTATAAAATTTAGTTAAATCAATTATATGAATGATTATATATATATACATATAAAATTATGTAAAAGTATATTGTAAGATATGCCATGTAAGATAACAATTTTAATTTTATTGAGCTGTAAAAATATAACTTAAATAAATAATTTGATCATTTTAGTTGAATTATTTGTGTTTAATGTCTATGTGTACAAAATATTAAATTATTTTCAAAAAAATATTGCAGAGTACGCAATGCAAGGGAAGAATTTTAGTCCTATCCTGCTCTACTATGTAACTTAAATAAATACATATGGAAATTCTATACACTTGATTTAATAATATAAATAATGATTACATTGGAGAACAAAGTAGTAACTTAAGATTAAAGAAGAATTTTAATTATTTAATTTGATAATTTTTAGCCAATTGTGCTACAAAAATGTTACTTAAATAAATATATATTAAAATTTTAGTTAAATTATTTTTGTATATGTCTATGTGTACATACATATAAATTATTTTTTAAAAAAATGCAAAATATTCAATACAGGAAAAGAATTTTAGTTCTGACATCTAATACAAATAATGACTAATAAATTGAAAGAGAACTAGTAACATAAAATTATTTAATTTTATTTTCAAAGATGCTCATGCCATAAATCTAAATCCAAATCCAAATTTAAGTTTCTTTTGCTCATGCCATAAATCTAAATCCAAATCCAAATCCAAATTTAAGTCCATGTGCGAAAATAGTATGTCCATAAGGTCCTGCTTCTACGAAATGATCAAACTATCCATTTTGTCAATAGAATCAATGGAGTCATGCTTATAACACAAGGATTACATGCTACTTATCTGTGCAATACATAAACCATTTGTTTCTCTTTCTCTCTTTCTCTGACAATTTGTCTATCTCTCTCTCCCCCTCTCACTCTCTCTCACTCATCATCTTTCTTTAAGTTTCACAAACACACACACACACACACACACACACACACACACACACATACACACTCATTCTCTCTCTCTCTTCAGATGAAAAAGAAGCAAAAATCCATAGAATTAGTGGCGACAGCGATTGAAAATCTGGAAGAAGAAGAAGAAGAGCAAGAACTAATGGCAGCGACGATGGCAGCGGAGAAGGAAGATTGGCTCTCTGTCTATCTATCTAAATCAAATAATATAGGATGAATGAACGTTATTGTGGACTTGGTCTATCTAAATCAAATTGGTGTTAATGGACTTAAGCTGTCTAAAAATTTCAACAGATAGTAAAGAAAATTTGAACAAATAAAAAAAAAGATTTGAACAGATATAATCAAAATTTAAATAGATAGATTGAAAATAAGCTTGGTAAATTTCAACAGACAGATCAAAATTTCAATAGACAGATTAAAGAAATTAAAATTAATTTTGACAAATAGATACGAATTTGAATAGATATGTTCCAAAAAAATTAAATAGATAAAAAAATTTCAACAAATAAGTTAAGGGGTAAAATCGATAAGAAAATGTCCTCCAAAACAATAAAATGTACTTCTCACCATAATATTTCACAAAGAATGTACTTGTCACAAAAAAAAAAAAAAAAAAAAAAAAAAAAAAAAAAAAAAAAAAACCTCATGGAACCTAATGCCTTGCACCTTTTTTTTAAAATGGATTTTTCACAAATTTGCTTTATTTTTTTTTTATTCATTTTGCAATTTAGGATATGTAAAAATGAAATGACAAAAAAATTTAAAAATTGAATAAAAGTATAGTAAATTGGTGATAAATTCAATCTAAGAATGATATAAGGCATTAGGTCTAGTTGATTTTTTTTTTTTTTATTGGTGAGAGGTTCACATTTTGTGAAATAGTTTGGTGAGAAGTCATTTTGTTGTTTTGGAATGACATTTTGTTTTCAATTTTACCCATTGACTTTTTTTTGTCAGTTTGAATTTTCGTTGACTATCTGTTCAAATTTTTATCTATTTTTGTAACTCTCTATTCAATTTTTCCCATAAATTCCATATATCTGTTCAATTTTTTCCTAAATTCTATCTATTTGTTTGTTTTTTTGTCACGAACTGCTCCTCATACCCAAGAGTTAAGTATCGTGATGGCCAGTAACTGAAGTTACCTCCAGCCAATTCTTGATCAAATTAATAAATGCGAGCGGAAATAATATTTAAGTGAGGGTACCAAAATAATCATCGGAGCTTCTAGTTTTATTATAAAATGTATTGACCAAAAAGGCCGATATTTACATATAAAAATATAATAAAAGTGTTGTGTATGTCTATTCCGCAGCTCCGCGTCTAACACTTTCGAAAAGCTATTTCTGAATTTCATTGTTTCCTGAAAATTAGTAAACAGCTATAAGCACATGGCAGAGTGAGAAATATTATGCCAAGAGTATAAGAGGCACAAAATAACCATGGATAGTTATGTAACTAAAATATTTAAGATCACTTAGTCTGAACAAATAATCATTTAAGTAACAAAACTGAGATTATGTAAATAAATAATCATAATCACAGTACCGAACAAAACAAAACAGAGGTCACAGGAGTGACAGTCAGAACAGAGATATGGATTCAAGAGTTGGCTCGTACGGATTATAGAGGTGGCTCCTACAATAGTATTACACTTATCTCTGTATAGCACTTTGCTCCGCACAGAACAAAGGTCAATAGATCCATGATAATAGAGGCCCACAAAGTAAACAAACAGAGCCCAAAGGTTATTTAAGTTTCCCAATGCGTGAGACTCTCGTGGTGGTACTTACAAAACATAATTGTTTATAAAGTTATAGTCAAATATTCTTTAAAATTTAAACAAATATATCCATGAGTTTTATTTTAAATAAATAGAGTTCAGAAATAAATCCATGTAACTAAAATATTTATAAAACATAACTTATATTAATATAACTAATAAAATACAACTTGTATAAAATAAACAAACATATCGTTAAAATTAATACCTTACTATTTCTTTCTATTATCAAAGATCTTCTTAACTTCCAATATTTCCTTTCACTTTCTTAGTTCATTTTCCTTCATTTCTCTCTTTTTTTCCTTTTCTTTTCCCATGGTTGATCACCCCCTCCCTATTTATAGGGCGGTAAGCACATTATCAGGCCAACACGTGGCCAGCACGAATCCTCCCACATATTTGATCATAAATTATACGGATTTATACTTATCTTTAATAAATATTTAAAATAATTACACTTTGGCCCAGTTTTCTAATATAACCATATAAATATATTAATCCCTAATTAAATTACACTCTATCGTTTATCAACAGAAAATTAATTATTTATTTTACTACCACACCCATTATTATTATTGTTATTATTATTTATTTACTTTTACTTTTATATTTATTTATTTACTATGTTTAACTTTAATTTGACCCAACTAGTATTATAATTCCATATTTCTATTCATTGGGCCCCAAATAATAATCCTTAATTAATCTCATATTTGATAATCCAATGCCAAATTAGATTATGTATTTATTATTTTTTATTTAATAATATATCATCACATATAACCATAATACTAGTATAAAATTTAAGGGACAAATTAAATTTCGAGTTGTTACATTTTTTCCTAAATCTTATCTATCTGTTAAATTTTTCTTATATATTAAAATAATAATTTCTTATCTGTTACTCAAATTTGGAAGCCATTTTTTCTATCTATTTGAAATTCATAAACTAATTTTTCTATCTGTTGGACTTATCCACCATCGACACTTAAATATTACGCAAAAAGTCACAAACTAATTGTTCATTGAGGATAATAAGATTTCTATCTGTTCAAACTCTCTCCACAAACCACTTCTCTATCTATCTATTCAAACAATTTCTTTTTCTCTCTATATCTCTTTGTTCAAACAAAAGTCAACAACAACTATTACTACGATCAGATCTAAATTTGAACAGAGCGTTGTTTTTTAATCACTATCTGGTGGAATACTTTGCTCCTTAAATCAACTGCAACCATTACCACCACCACCACCACCACCACCACCACCAATACCAACAACAACACCAACAACAAAAAATCAACAACAATGACAACAACGAATAACAACAACTAAAAAAAAAAAAGATTTGTGTTATCATCAATCTGTGTCACCAAAAAAAACCTTATCTGTACAAATTAGAGAGGAGATATGGAACTCTAATTTATCTGTGCAAAAACCTTATCAGTTCCCTTTGCAATGTGAAATGGAACTCTGATATATTATCAATATATACTTGTCTAGAAGAGGCCTAATGCCCAGACCTGCCGAAGAAGACTGACGGTAAGCCGGTGTCTAGAGACCCTATGAAATCATTGACCGATGAAGAAAAGCTTGTCACCGACTATATATTTCGATGATACCTTAGTAGCAAGGTAGATCAGAGCCTCGTTCTTAGAACTAGAACCAACACCGCCGTCAAATTCGTGCTCCGACGGTGACGAGCGGTGGTCTGTGATTCGTGGTCGGTCAACGCGGATCAAACCTCTCAGACGGCGGCTAGCGGCGGTGACGAAGCAAGAAGTGACGAAGAGCGACTGACTGAGCGATCTAGGATTTCTCTCTCTCTCTTTCTCGCGTACGTTTTCTCTCTCTCTCTTCCTTCTTCACTGATCTCTCTCTCTCTCTCTCTCTCTCTAGGTTTCAAAATGTCTCTCATTTAGAAATGTAAGAAAAATCAAAAAATCGACTAAACCGATTGAATTGAATTAAACCAGTCATATTTGGTCAGTTTTTTAATACTAATCGGTTTGTTCGATTTTGAAAATTATTTTTTTTTAAATTTTCAGTTCAATACCGATTTTGACATATTGTACACTGATTTCCACTGAAACCGACTGTAGATGTTTACATATAATAAAATTATTGTTTTAAGTTTTGGTTTTATTTTGATATTAAGACTTTGGTTCTTAGATTATGTTTTATTTCTTATTCTAATTCAGTAAAAGCTTCACGTATTAGCATTTATTAAGTTTTTTTGTTTGTATTTTAGTGAATGATTGAATTGGATATGGTTAAAATTGTGTACAAGTAGCTAATTTAATATTTTTATATAAATTTTTATTATACTACAAATTTAAGAAATGATTCATTTTTAAAGTACTTTAACCGATTAAACCGCATTGAGTCGAACCATTTGAATCTGTGGGGTTTGGTATGGTTTGGCAAAAAATTCGGTCTGTATCGGTTTTCAATATAATAAAACCGACATTATCGGTTCGGTGCAAAATTTCACCTAAACACCGACCGTCCTGAACCGATTACATCCCTACTCTCATTTTTGCCCCATGTGGTCTGATGTGGTATATATATGTATATATAAATAATAGGGATAGTTTGGTCATTTGACAGAGGCTTGTCCTTATGTACATAGTAAAATAACACTTGGATCTTTAGGCAAGAAAAATTCAAAATTGGATTGTTCAACCGAGCACCCTAAAAAGTATCTTATGGTGTCGGTGTAGGTGTGGGAACCTATTAAAAAATTTTAAATCAAAAACTAATTTTTTATAAGAAAAATAAATAGAAAAATTATGAAGGAAATAAAAAAATTAATTAATATTGGATTTTTTTATTGGTTATTGTGGAGATGTGGTTTGGAAATACTCTTCTGATCCTGGAGAACGCTCGTGATCCTCTTCTGGTCACCTAAAAAGGAATAAACACTTCGGTCGGGGGTGTCGGAATTAACACTCCGACGGACAAGTCAGAATCCACACTTAAGAATGCTTGTATTCTAAGTTAAGCACAATAATTCTCACATACCATTCTTAGTCTGTTGTTCCTTTATTTATACTTCTTTCCTGGGCCTCGTGGTCAGTCCCACTTGTCACTCATTATCCTCTTTTTTACTCGGCTCCATAGCTCAGTATCTATTCGGCCTATCTATTATATTCGGCATCCTTATCGTGCAGGGTAGAGCCATGTAAAGTCTGTCTTCTAGAGTACGCTTCTGATTATTCCAAAAATCTGGCTCCCACAATTGCCCTCCAAACACCTCGCTAGCATCAGTTAGTCGGCGTGTTTGGCTAGAAGTCAAGAATTCGGCGATTAATCCTCTTCCCGATACGTGTCAGAATGCGTACGTGTTTTTTGGTCACTGTAACGCATTCCCTCCCCATTCGTGCTTCTCTCGCATTTATTACGATTTAAAACTCAAGTCCCTTCGAAAATATGCTTTTTCGAATATTTGAACCTCCTGGACTGCCAGTCGGTATCTTTTCTTCGACGCATTTTCTACAACTCCTATTCGTTCTCTCCTTGTCTCCTTTTCCTTTTGTAAGTTTTCTTCTCTTCTCCTCACAGTCCTATTTTTCGCTTTTATTTTTGATTTAGAGTATCATTGAGTCCTTATTAAAATGGCTAAGCATTTGAAAGACTTCCTTTCCGAGGGTCGAATTTCTGGGTTTCGAAGACATATTTCTATCCCTAAGGATGTCTATCTTTCTCTAGTAACGGACAATACCCTTGATATGGAGAGGGACAACCAAAATATAATCGTCTTCCCTCTCCTGTCTATTGCGAAGGGTGGAGTTCGCTTTCCCCTACACCCATTTCTCAGGACTGTCCTCCGCTATTGGAATCTGATTCCTTTGCAACCCAATGTGAATTTTTTTCGAATCGTAATGGGAATCGTAGAGTTGAACTGGCGTCTCAGGATTAACCTTGGCATTCCGACGATTCGGCACTGCTATGTTTTAGCCAAATCCTTCGGTCGGCTCGGGCGCTACTTTCCCAAGGCCAAGGACACCGACCATCATTTGGTAACGATGCTTGCCAGCTCTGGCAAACGAGTTGACGATGTAATGGTCAATGTCCGAGGCAACTGGGAGTTCGACGAAGGCGAAGATCGCCTAAACCCTATTTCCAGACGGAGGGGTGAACCAGGTTGCCGTGTAACTCCTTGTTTGTTGATCTTTCTTTTATGCGGCTCTTTCTCCAAACCTTACTCTTTGTTTTTGCAAGCAATAAGTTGAAGAGGATTTTGACTTCGGCTGACGACGCAGTCCTTGCGGAAATTAAAACTGTACTAGAGTACTTTGACCGTCCAAACGTACATAAGCAAGGGAGGGTTGTACATATTCTCCTGCGGTACGAGCCTACCTACACTATGTTCTCGGCCGCAGACGACATCCCGATCCCAACTGGCGAACAACACCTTACGGCTCTTGTTCTCCCCAATTTCAAGATCCTTAGGCAAATTGGTCTCGAAGCTTCTGATTCGGAGCAAAGCTTAGAGCCAATTGTCGAGGTAGAAACCAAATTATCAAGCGAGTTCGTCACCGAGGCCGAAGAGGTCGACGAAGCTCTGAAATCAGCGTTTGAGGCACCTGGTCTTAACCAACCTAACTCACCGTCCACTTCGGGTGGAGCGGAGTTTTCCTTCGGAGATATTTTTACAAACTTGGGAGACCTTCCCGACATTTTTCAGAAGGCATGGCTGGGAAGAATCTCACACAGATGGTGAGAAAGAGAAATGCCGAGCGAATGGCCACTCGAAAGAAAGCCGAGGCCGCTCGTTCTGAGCCTGCCCCGGTTGAGTCCTTACAACCGGTTACTGGAGAAGAAACGGCGCAAGTTGTTGTGGCCGAGACGGAAGCGACTGAACAGCAGGTTACGGAAGAACGGCTGGTTTTAGAAGAGCGAGGCGAAAAACATTCCGCCAAGAGAGAGGCCGGCTCAAAGGATAGCCCCGCTGACAAACGGCCTCGCTTAAAGGAATCTAACGTGGTTGTCCCCTTCGTTGTTCAATCGAAGATCAAAGACACGCCAATCTCTTCTGACGCATCTGCCATGAAGGATCCAGTTGTGGCGTTGAGCTTGGCCGCTTTGGTTTCGCTACCGACTGACAACGCCACCTTTCGAGAAGAGCCGGATTTGGTAGCTATAGTGTTCGCTGTCTAGTCAGCCCTTTTGGTGTGTATACGATACTTTCTTTTTTTGCCCGTTTGGTTTGGTTTGCATACGATGTTGCTTGATGTGGTGATCTAAACTTGTTTTGCAGACGGTTGGAAGGATAGCCGAACTAGGCCGCCAACAGCGTGATGCCATTGAGAGAATTCGTCGCTTAAAGTTTGAAGCTGAAAGTGAAAGAAGCAAGGTCGAGTTCGAGGCAATGAGGGCCGCAATGGAAAGTGCTCGAGTCGAAGCTGAAAAGGAGAAGGCTCAGACTGTTGACCAGCTCAGATCCGAAGCCGAGGATAGGGTGAACGCGAGCGAGGAGTCGCTCAAGTTAGCCCAGGAGGCGCTTTCTAAGGTAAAGGCCGAGTTAGAAGAATTGAAGACGGCCAAGGAAAAAGCCGAATCTGTAGCTTCTACGGCGCTAGAAGTTGGGAAGAGCGCCGCCTTGAAGGAATACGTAGATGAGGTCCCCAAATTCGAGAATTGGGGATTCAAACATAGGTGGCTCAAAGCCCTTACTACCGTTTGAGTTACATTGGCCTTACCAATTCCATACGAGCAAGGGGACGTTGAGCCACTTGAGTTTAATCCCGAGGATTGATCTAGGAGACATTCTAGTTTTGTCAAATATCTTTAATTTCAATGTATGTTTTTGTTTAGTGGATTCAAGGTAATTTTCATGTATAAATTAGTTACTATCTAAGCTCAATTTATTAATGAAAATTTCCTTCCCATTTCACTATTACTTGTACGCAGTTTTTGACATTAATGAAAGGTTTTGCCTTCCACTACTTTGGATAACAGTGTAATCTTGGCCATTATATTAGTTTAATCTCAATTTATCCGAAGTAAATCGACTCTTTGTGCCAAGTAGGACTAGTAAATCAACTCATGAAGCGGCTGTGGCACTCAAACCGAATAGATTGATGAATCTGCCATTGCCCCAGCTGGTTCATGAATTTGAAACGCCGAATCAGTACAATATTGGCGAGTGTATTCGTGAAGCGACTGCGGCACTGAAGCCGAATAGATTGATGAATCTACCCTTGCCCCAGTTGCTTCATGGATTTGAGACGCCGAATAGTACAATATTGGCGAGTGTATTCGTGAAGCGGCTGTGGCACTGAAGCCGAATAGATTGGTGAATCTGCCCTTGCCCCAGCTGCCTCATGGATTTGAGACGCCGAATAGTACAATATTGGCGAGTGTATTCGTGAAGCAGCTACGGCACTGAAGTCGAATAGATTGATGAATCTACCCTTGCCCCAGCTACCTCATGGATTTGAGACGTCAAATAGTACAATATTGGCGAGTCTATTCGTGAAGCGGCTGCGGTACTGACGCCGAATATATTGATCAATCTGCCCTTGCCCCAGTTGCTTCATGGATTTGAGACGGCGAATAGTACAATATTGGCGAGTGTATTCGTGAAACGGCGGAAGTTAACACTGCCTGAATCAGTATTTGATGAGGGCATGACTCGGTCGGCTTCGGGCTGTTGAGGTTTCAATATTAATTAGATTGCCTTGGAGGTGCTGCCTTCGTAGGGAATCTATGAATGAAGGTCCTATTTAAGTGCTCAGTGAGTAACTCAGTCCAAGTCTTTGACGAAGAATAAACAAGCGCGAATGTCGAATAGACTCTTCTTTAACAACAAAGGGGAAGCGAGGACGCTAGCTGAGTTGGGAGGAGACATGAATCAAAGTGGCGAAACTTCGCGCTCGGGAGGTAGGATTTCAAGGAATCGGGAGAGACGTCAATCTCCTCGTCATCGAAGTAGGTCGTCTATGAGGGACAAGGAGCCACAGGGCAAATCCCCGCAACCCCGTTCTAGAAGGGAGCCCGGTGAGAACCCATGCCCATTGAGTTTTGCAGTCTTCGTAGGGAATAGGCCCATGACAGATGCAGACTTAATCGTTTGAGATTCGAGTGTGGTAGTCGAATTTGCTCAACAGATTTTTCCTCCCGAGGTCCAGCAGTCGATGGTAGGTCGACAGGACTTCGAAGTGTTTCATGAAGGCATTCACGGTGCGGTGAAGGGGCTCTATACCGCCTACGAAATCGGCATACGTCTTCGTGCTTCCCGCTGAGAAATAGAGAAAAGGGATGAACGCATCCGAAGCTTGGAGGCTCACCTGGAATAGGTTGAGCGTGAGCTAGGGAAGGCCAAGGTCATTCAGGCACAACCTGTAGGACAAGCTAATCCCATCGTGGAAGAAAGGGTCACCCAACGGCTTATCAGTACCGCGCTTGCCGATTGCGATACGGCGAGCATGTTCGCCATGGAGTCTGCGAAGGGGAGGGCCTATGAAAAAGGCTTCCATGATGGCCGAAAAGTAGGGATACAGAAGACCAAGGAAAAGCTCGCCGATGAAGTTTGTCGATGCGAAAATCGTGGATTTAAGCATGGTTGGATTAAGGCGCTTCAGGCCGAGGAAGCTGTCCGAGTAGCGGGGGTCGATTCGGCATTGCCACTGTACCAACGTAACCATTTTCCGTTTTCCGCCTTTGAAGTCGAGCAGAGTGAGGATGAGGGCGATGCCGCATAAAAATATTCAATGCAACGTTCGAACGCAGATCGCGTTCATAACTATGTAATTATTACCTGATTGAATAAAACGTTCTATTTTAAATATTTCTTTGTAAATTTCATTCAGCACACTCATGTTTGCATGCATTTCATTGTATAAACATTGACCGGCTCGAATCAACTAGGCATTTTAATTCCGAACAGTTATATGCCGGCTTGTCATGAGCATTCTTCACTAAATATATTTTTGGCGTGTCACGCAAGGTTAGTTGCGGCGATGAGGTTTCGAATTCGGAGGCTTAACCGGCCCAAAGGTGTCATGCACCAGGGGCTCCGAATCCGAAGACAGTCAGCCCATCTATAATTGTTGTTTATATAATCAGGCGATTTTAACCCCAAAAACAAAAAGGCCAAAGATTGGTACATGGAGTGGCTACGGAAAATATCGCTCGGCGTCCGTCCTTTGGAGTTCAATGTTAATGAAATCGCCTAGGGGCCACTGCAAGGATTTTAGAAATAAATCGCCGCAGACTTTTTCGCTCAAATGATTTCGCTTACTGTGCTCAGACTCGATTTAAAACGATTTTGTTTCGTGGGGTTAGATAAGTGTGAATGTTGAATGGATTTTTTTTTTTTTTTTTAGCAGTAGAGGAGAAGCTCGGACTCTGGTTGAGCTTGACATTGCAAAGGATTGCAGCAGAAAACCCATTCGCACGGGAGGTAGGGCGTTCAAAAAACGGGAAAAACGTCAGCCTCTAAGTCGTCAAAGCGGATCACCTCTACGGGAGAAACAGCAATGGCGAAGTTCTCCGTAATCGCGACCGAGAAATGAGGGCGATGTAGCACTGCGACCATTGAGCATTGCTGTTTTCGTGGGGAATTCCTTTCTTGTCTTGGATCTTGACCTTCACGTTGTCTATGGTGCCAATGGTCCCCGCCTCAAGGGTGATTATATCGTCGTTGTGAATCGTGGATTCAAGCGCGGTCAGATCAAAGCATTTCAAGTTGCGGGTGCTCTCTGATCAGCGGGCGTTGATTCGGGCTGCCGCTTGTATAAACGCGACGCCGTATGAGAATAGGCATTGTAATGCTTTGAATGCAGATTGCGTTCTTTTGTAATCACTGTTTGATCGAATAAAATGTTTCATTCTAAAAGTTTGTCTCATTCTGAATTTTTGTATGTTGGAACATTTTGTCTTATTCATGCGGTTGTACTGGTTTAACCTACATATCCCTGCTTCGACGTGTAAATGTTTTCATTCTAGAGGGCGCTCTGAGTTCGGAATATTACTCGGCCCTTGAGCGTCGCTCGTGGCACTATTTGGTCTGCCGAATTTGGAGACTTTATCGGCCCAAAGACGTCATGCGCCGATTGGGCTCCGAATCTGAAGGCTTTATTTGGCCAATCATGACATCCACGAACGGCGCTCCGAATTTGGAGACTTTATCGGCCCAAAGACGTCATGCGCCGATGGGGCTCCGAATTCAGAGGCTTTATTTGGCCAATCGCGACTTCCACGAAGGACGCTCTGAATCTTGAGGCTTTATCGGCCCAAGGACGTCATGCGCCGATGGGGCTCCGAATCCGGAGACTTTATTTGCCCAATTGTGACATCCACGAAGGGCACTCTGAATCCGGAGGCTTTATCGGCCCAAGGACGTCATGCGCCGATGGGGCTCCGAATCCGGAGACTTTATTTGGCCAATCGTGACATCCACGAAGGGCACTCCGAATCCGGAGGCTTTATCGGCCCAAGGACGTCATGCGCTGATGGGGCTCCGAATTCGGAGACTTTATTTGGCCAATTGTGACATCCACGAAGGGCGCTCCAAATCCGGAGGCTTTATCGGCCCAAGGACGTCATGCGCTGATGGGGCTCCGAATTTGGAGACTTTATTTGGCCAATCATGACATCCACGAAGGGCACTCCGAATCTGGAGGCTTTATTGGCCCAAGGACATCATGCGCCAATAGGGCTCCGAATCCAGAGACTTTATTTGGCCAATCGTGACATCCACAAAGGGCGCTCCAAATCCGGAGGTTTTATTGGCCCAAGGACGTCATGCCCCGATGGGGCTCCGAATACGA
Source organism: Camellia sinensis (assembly GCF_004153795.1). Lineage (NCBI taxonomy): Eukaryota > Viridiplantae > Streptophyta > Magnoliopsida > Ericales > Theaceae > Camellia > Camellia sinensis. The sequence goes on along the minus strand of NW_021025579.1, from coordinate 269,487 downwards.
AGACTTTATTTGGCCAATCGTGACATCCACGAAGGGCGCTCCGAATCTGGAGGCTTTATCGGCCCGAGGACGTCATGCGCCGATGGGGCTCCGAATCCGGAGACTTTATTTGGCCAATCATGACATCAACCAAGGGCGCTCCGACTCTGGAGGCTTTATCGGCCCAAGGACATCATGCGCTAATGGGGCTCCGAATCCGGAGACTTTATTTGGCCAATCGTGACATCCACAAAGGGCGCTCCGAATCCGGAGGTTTTATCGGCTCAAGGACGTCATGCGCCGATGGGACTCCGAATCCGAAGGCTTTATTTGGCCAATCGTGACATCCACGAAGGGCGCTCCGAATCCGGAGGCTTTATCGAACCAAGGACATCATGCGCCGATGGGGCTCCGAATCTGGAGACTTTATTTGGCCAATCGTGACATCCACGAAGGGCGCTCCGAATCCGGGGGCTTTATCGGCCTAAAGGCGTCATGCGCCGTTGGAGCTCCAAATCCGGAGGCTTTATTTGGCCAATCGTGACATCCACGAAGGGCGCTCCGAATCCGGAGGCTTTATCGGCCCAAGGACGTCATGCGCCTATGGGGCTTCGAATCCAGAGGCTTTATTTAGAACACTTTTGAACTGGATTACGCAGTGAGTAAATAGGAATCTTTCGTTACAGAAGTGGAAAGTGTACATGGTGAGCCATTCATAACCAATATCATTCCCCATAGGTCGAGTTTAATGATAGAATTTGCCCAAGTGCGTTAGGAGCAGGGCCGCGTGCCTAATTTTCCATCAACTGGCCTCCTATCATCCGGAAATACCTTCAGGAGCAACTTTCCCGACGTGTAGCGGCGCAGCTTGACGCGTTAAGCATTCGTCTTGGGAGGCTGCTGCTGTTATCGCCTAGAGCTTCTGTGGCTTTTCGACAGGGAGTCGTCCGACATCATCGAGACTGTCACGCTTGGACACTTCAGTGGAGTTGGCCTGCGTCTCCGTTGGTGTCTTTCCAAAAAGGAGATAGCATGCTTGTCCGGATTGCCAAGAACCACGAATTTGCTCAACGCCGTGTTCGGTCGGGAAGCGTAGCAGCTGATGATATGTGCTTGGCACGGCCTGAATAGTATGCAACTAAGTTCGCCCCATGATGAGGTTATACGGCGAAGGGAGTTTGACGACCAAGAATTCCACATCCACCGTTTGGGAGCCTGCTCGAACGGGTAACGTGATTTTCCCCAACGGGTACTCCGGATTTGCGTTGAAGTCGAATAATAGATGAGGAACTGGAGACAGGTTTGATTCGTTGAGGCCGAGCTTGATGAAGGTCTCGTAATACATGACCTCCGAAGTGCTCCCTTGGTCTATGAGGACGCGTTCAACGGTAAATCGGTTCACGTGTAGTTCAATGACCAATGGATCAATATGGGGGAGCGTTATGCCGATAAGATCGGAATCGTCGAAGGTAATGCTCAGAGCTTCGTGGGGCTGTTTCGTTTGTGTGTGTTGCATCTGGGGGGCTGAATGAATTGCGTGTATGGTTCGTGACGTTGGAAGGCTGTATATCATATGAATAACGCCGAGGGGAGGTGACTCCTACCGAAGGGCGACAGTTTTGATTGTGCTCTTTGGGACGTGTTGCTGGAGCCGACCATCTTGCACCAATTCTTCAAGGTGGTCTTTCAAGACATAGCAATTGTCCGTGTCATGACCGTGATCTTTATGATATTCACAACGCCTGTCCCGCCTTCTCGTGTCAGGAGGTCCCACCATCTTGGACGGCCATTTGAAGAACAGAAGATGTTGGATTTTGAACATAATCGAGCTGATTGGCTCTGACAGCTCCGTATATTTCTTGTCGGCGCGCTTTGTGCGCCTGTTATAGACCTGCAGTTGCTCATTTGCTTGGTGTGAGCATTGATCGCTGGATCGGCGAGAATCCCGTCTCTTGTCTTGTTTAGCCCGCTGTCGTGGTTCAGGGCTTTGACATGGTGCGGAACTTATTGGCTAAGCAATTTCGAGAGGGGCCGTTTTGTTGGCCACGTGTCTGGCTTTAACCCGCAAGGCGTCATCTTCCACTTTGCAGTATTCCTCTACTTTTTTCATTAACCCCCAAATTGTTTTGGAGGGTCTTTTAGTCAAGGAACTGCGAAGGGCACTATCTGAGTGTAATCCCATTTTGAAGGCGATAATGGCCATGGTGTCGTTGCAGGCGTCATCAACAAGATTAAAACATTCCCAATATCGCGCTGAATATGCTCTTAGTGTTTCTCCCGCCAGGATTTGCATTGCCTAGAGAGAGTCGGCTTGCTTTGGCTAGACTTCGTTGGTGATGAATCTGGCCCTAAAGGATTTCTATAGTTGGTGGAAGGTTTTAATCGAAACCGGCTCCAGTTTATAATACCACCTGACCGCCAATGGTCCCAAACTGTTGGGAAATATTCGACACATGAAGGCCTCGTCGTCTGCATGTAATGTCATGGCCTGCTTGTAGTGGCAGATGTGGTCGGTGGGGTCTGATTTGCCGTCGTACAAGGTGAACGACGGTGCTTTGAATTTCTTGGGTAGCACAACCTTTGCAATTCGTCATACGAAGGGATTGTGTTGATCTTCGTCTGAGCTGTTTCTTCTTCGCTTGTGCATTGTACGGGGATTTTCTTTGGAAGAACTGGTGGATGTCGTCCCTTCTTCCTAGGCTCCGGGGATAATGAGTCGGTGTCGCTATCAGTGTCTTGTCGTGCTCGAGGTTGTCGCCCACCTGCCTTCGGAGATCGTTCCGGATTTAGGCGCGTAGCTTGCTTGGACATCGCCATTTCCAAGACCAAATCTTCTCGAAGTCGTTCGTTTTCAGTGATCATGTTTTCCAACCTCTATTCATTTTGCTTTGCTTGTTCCATGATCGCCTGCATTGTCTCGTGCTCCGAAGTCGAGGGTGCGGCGAAATTCAAGGCACGTCTTGCGGCGATAGTCTCTGTTCCAAGCAAGTTTGTTAGAGTGGTTTCATCTTGCGATATAGGGTCGACAGTGACTGTCGGAGGATCTTCCGTCACGCTCACCATGGATGTGCTTGAGTATTTCCACAGACGGCGCCAATTGTGGAGATGTAGTTTGGAAATACTCTTCTGATCCTGGAGAACGCTTGTGATCCTCTTTTGGTCACCTGAAAAGGAATAAACACTCCGGTCGGGGGTGCCAGAATTAGCACTCCGACGGACAAGTCAGAATCCACACTCAAGAATGCTTGTATTCTAAGTTAAGCACAATAATTCTCACATACCTTTCTTAGTCTGTTGTTCCTTTATTTATACTTCTTTCCTGGGCCTCGTTGCCAGTCCCACTTGTCACTCATTATTCTCTTTTTTACTCGGCTCCATAACTCAGTATCTATTCGGCCTATCTATTATATTTGGCATCCTTATCGTGCAGGGTAGAGCCGTGTAAAGTCTGTCTTCTAGAGTACGTTTCGGATTATTCCAAAAATTCGGCTCCCACAGTTATATTGTATTAAGCTATATAAAATTAATTTATAATACAAAGAACAAATACTACATTTAATATTACATAATAAAAATATTAAATAGATTAGATAAGTACAGATATTTAAAAAAAAAAAAAAAAAGATTAGATCGCTAGTAGTTGGTGTACGGATGAAATAGGATGGATTACATACAGTCTTGTGGATATTGAATAGTAATTTAAATGAAATATTAGCTATAGAGTTACATATTGAATAGGAAATTCAATGAGTTTAGTGGGCCACTTTCTATAACTCGTTGTGATGTGAAATTTTAAAAGAGAAATGCTTGAGAGCTTTAGGCTAAGAGCCTTAAAACATGCACTAATGATATGGGTGTGTGTGGAGTCTAATTTGGTGTGATGTTTTGGCTTAAATTTTTTTTTTTTTTAGACATGCCAGCTCAGTAAAGCTTTATAGCATTGTTGCTTTTAAAATCATATGATGATGGAGAATGATATGTAAGTTTAGGATGTGATATTTTAAAATCATATGATGATAGAGAATGATATGTAAGTTTAGGATATAAATTAAAGGGTCTTTGGTCCAATCTGTCATCAGATTGGATCGTGCTGTTGGGTTCGTGGAGGCCTACCACGTGTTCCATTTTAAAAATCTAAACCGTTCAATGTGTAGAAATCGCCGAGTACTATATGATTGTGAAAAATCACGTTGATCGGATATCGATAGCTATGTGATCAAATCAGTTTTGTATAAAAAAAAAATGGACGGTGAATAAATTAACGGTTGATAAAAAAACTGTTTTGATCACATAGCTATCGATATCCGGTCAACGTGATTTTTCGTAGGTATATAGTACTCGACGAGTTCTACACATTGAACGGTTCAGATTTTCAAAACGGGACCCGTCGTGAGCCCCCACGGACCCAACAGCACGGTCTAGTCCGATGGTGGACTGGACCAAAGCCAGGCCCTAAATTAAAAAGGTAAATTACACTGACACTTCCTGAGCTTTATAGTTATTATAGTTCTTTCTCTCACCTTTTTGGAATTACATCTCCTTCTCTGAGGTTTAAAATTTCATTACAGATTTTCTCCCTCAGCAATTTAATTTTTTTAAATACCAATTTTGCCCTTACTGGGTAAATTAAATTGACTCCTCTCATATTTTAGAAATTACAATCCCCTCCCTAAGGTTTAAAGTAGCATTACCAATTGCCCCCTCGATTAATATTAGTTGAAAAAAAAATTAATTAGAAAAAAAATTATTTAAAAAAATTAAATTGAAAAAAAATTTTGTTAGTAAAATTTTTAAATTTCTGTTTAAAAACTAAAATAAACTGATTTTTTGAATTTACTTTTTTTTTTTCAAATTTACAAACTGAGACAACCATTTATAAACTAAAAAAATTATCAAATAAGTTTTTATGACAATTTTAAAATTTTTTGTAAATATAAATTGAAAACTGAAAACGAAATAGTTACTAAACAGGTTTCAGATAGTAAAAATGTCGTAAAATTAATAAATAATTAAATAAGTTACCAGCGTAAGAAATGACTTATCAAAAGATTCTTAAATTATGTATAATTTAATTTTTGGATTTTTTTTAAAAAAATTTAAAATTAATTTGGTTAAGAAATAAAAAATAAAAAATAATTTAAATGAAATATTACTTATAGAGTTACATACTGAATAGGAAATTCAATGAGTTTGGTGGGCCACTGTTCTATAGCTCCTTGTGATGTGATATTTTAAAATCATATGATGATAGAGAATGACATGTAAGTTTAGGATATAAATTAAAATTATCAGATATTATAATAATTGATATTGAATTAATTTGATTTTTTATATAAATAATTTTTTGAATTGATTGTATGATATGAACCGTTTAGATTACCAAAATGAATTATTAAATTAGTCTCATAAGGGATCAATTTTATCATAAAATTGAAGTTTTCAACTTTAACAGATCCAAACTCAACTAAGTTTGTTGGATATGCTTTCAAAAATTAAATTAGATGTAGTTAATGAGTTTAGAGAGAGATTATTTGACAAATTAAGTGTGAGATTGGAAGAATTAAAAACAGCGGTTAGTGATAGCTTTCTTTTTTAACTATAAATATAGTTATAGTTTAGTCATTAAAAAAAAAAAAATCGTTTTGTACAATAAACTAAATTCGTAAAAAAAAAAAAATATAGATATTAGAGAGATTTCTTTTTGGTTGTGCACAAAAAACTTTACAACCGTGACAGATTGCTTAGAACGCGAAGGTTAAGTTTCATGAAAAACGTTCAATAAGAAGAACTCCAAGACTTATGGTCAATCAAGAAACTCTTTGATGCCGAAGTTAGTATAAGAATAAGCACACACAAAAAAAATATAAGTTTTAGTGTAAGTTATATGTGTACCTTCTTAGATTGGTTTGTATTGCTTATATAGACTCCAAATGTGACCGTTTTGGACAGTTGGGAGATCTTTGCCACTCCTCAGTACTGTTCCGCATTGTATGAGATCATATCCCCCGTTTGCAGTGTTAATGTACACCTCCTACACCACTAAAACCTACCACTACCACTACACACCTCCACTACTCCTCACCCACTCCACCTACCACCTCCACTATACCTACTACCACCACCCACTCTACACCTACTACTCCCAAAACCTCTCTATATATAGGACTTGTAATATACAGATACAAATAACAATACAACAATCTTGTAATCAACACTCAATCAATAATATACATCAATTTATTTTACAAAGAATCAGAGCTAGGTTAAGAACCTAATATTTTCGCTTCACCGGCGGGCGGCAGCCTCGCCTTGGCCGCCCGCCGGACAAACCCAAATTTTCTACTCCTCTCTCGCTCTCTTCTTCCTCCTCCTCCTCTCCAGTTGTTCCATTCTCTGCAACACTGCTATTCTCAAACCCAACAACACGACGACCCATCATCATAACTTATCCTTCTCTCTCCATCTCTGCAATTCTCACCAAGAAAGGGAAAGAAGAAGACAAACAAACCCATGTGGAATCCTTACCCACACCCTTCAATTTCAAGGCCTACATGGTCGAAAGGGCCAATTCGGTGAACCTTTCAGTACCCAACAACACACAAAACACATCCCCAGATACTCTCTCTCTCTCTCTCTCCCTCTCTCTCTCTATATATATAATGGAAAAACATCAAAACCCAATGATGGCACCATCATCTCCAACACCAACGACCTTCGTCCAAGCAGACACCACCACTTTCAGAGAACTGGTCCAGAAGTTAACCGGCGCAACCGGTGACCCCGCGGATATCCAAATAATCAAAAACCAATAAGTATAGAAGTCTAATAACTACTCCAACAAGAAACCCCACAAAAAGTATGGACTTGTTAAAAAAACATATGATATAACTGATGCAAATTTGGACAGATTTGGTTGAACAGAAAATTTGGCTAAGCTTAAGACTGAAGTATAAAAAAAATCTATCCAAACTTAGCCTGAGCCCAATTTTGATTCAATGAATTCTGGCTACCCAAATTAAAGACAAGATATTATCTTCGATTAACCTAAATCAATGTATTTAATATAATACAAAAATAGTTTGATTTTTGAAAAAATAATCAAATATATATAAGATATAAATTAACAACAGAATTTGAGTTGTTCGAGTTATGAAAAACCTTTATTTAAACTCCGTTCTAATTTAGTTCAAAGAAATTTACTCTAGAATTATATTACTCAAATCTCAATTTTTGGCAATGACTGTTCATATTGACTCTGTCAAGTTACATTTTTTTTTTCTTTCCTTTTCTTTTCTTTTCTTTTCTTTTCTTTTTTTTTTTAATTTTATTTTAATTTTATTTTAATTTTAAACATAGCTTTCAAAGCCCTTTATCATTGTTTCTGTTGTGTATGTAGGTACACACATTATGACTCCTCAAAAAGAAGAGATTATGTGACGAAAAATTTATATGTATTCAATATTAATTGGAACAAACCTTCCAATACTATGACTATCAAATAATCATAATAATAAAGAACAATATTCATACATGCAAAATCCCAAAACAATTAAGTAACCTCAAAAAAATTTATTACTGAAAAACATTTAACAATTATAAAGAACATTATTTGCCATAATATACTGCAAAGACACAATAGTTACAAAAATAATCTACACTAATTTTATTTGCTGATTTAAAAAAATAAAGAAACTCACTGTATTTTCCTTTGATGAATGCTATCGTCAAGCTTTTCGGATGGTTTCTCTCTAATCCGTGGCAACTTATGATTTTTTTTTTCCCCCTTCTTTTTCTCTCAACAATCGATTATTTGTTTGTTTCAAAGGAGTTGAACTTGAGTGCTTATAAATAAAAACAATTTGAAGAGTCCATCTTTTATTCAACTTAGGAGTCACTTGAGCAATCCAATTAAAATTAAAAGACGCCAATACAATTGTATGTATTGTACAACTATATGTCCAAGGGGAGGCAAGAATAATAGTTGTATTAGAAGTGTATCTCATAGTACACAAGAATCCAAATAATGCAATGAATTTGGGTTCTTCAATAAAACTATTACTTTATTTATTTATTCTTTTGGATCTACTTAGTTGACATAACTAGGGATGTAAATTTGGCAAAGCCCAACCCACCTGGGCCCGGGCTCAGGCTGGACAACTATTGGACTGCGGGCTCCCGTCAATTCAAGCAAGGCGGGACTATCCCACAAGTCAAAAAATTAGGTCCAGGCCCAAGCTCAAGCCCAAGCTCAAGCCCAAGCCTAAGCCTAGTGGGTACTTGGGCCTCTGGTGGGTTGGACACTTGGGCTGACCATTTTTTTTTTTTTTTTTCACAAAAAATGATATTGGGTCTCAGGCAAGTTGGGTCTTGAGTGGGCCTTGAGTGAGTCGATGGACTGGGCCGGGCTTTGAAACAAACAGTCCAAGCCCATGGTCATGGGCTGGGCTCGGGCCTGGGTTTGGATAGGTCAGGCCGGGCTTTAGGTGGACCACAGGCTAGTCGGTCAAATTTACACAACAAGACATAACCAGTCAATTCTCGAATCTAGAAATAAGAAAAAAAAAATTGAATTTTTTTAACTAAAAACAAATCCCGAAGTAAAATAGTCAAGTAACATTTTTTTTAGAATACTATTTTATAAAATTTAGTTAAATCAATTATATGAATGATTATGTATATATGCATATAAAATTATTTAAAAGTATATTGTAACATATGCAATATAAGATAACAATTTTAGTTTTATTGTTCTATAAAAACATAACTTAAATAAATAATTTGATCATTTTAGTTGAATTATTTGTGTGTAATGTCTATGTGTACAAATATATTAAATCATTTTCAAAAAAATATTGCAACGTACGAAATGCAAGGGAAGAATTTTAGTTTTATCCTGCTCTAATATGTAACTTAAATAAATACGTATGCAAATTCTATACACTTGATTTAATAATATAAATAATGATTATATTGGAGAACAAATTAGTAACTTAAAATTAAAGAAGAATTTTAATTATTTAATTTGATAATTTTTTGCCGATTGTGCCATAAAAATTGTTACTTAAATAAATATTTATTAAAATTTTAGTTAAATTATTTTTGTGTATGTCTATGTGTACATACATATAAATTATTTTAAAAATATATATATTGCAAAATATTCAATGCAAGAAAAGAATTTTAATTCTGACGTCTAATACAAATAATGACTAAATTGAAAGAGAATTAGTAACATAAAATTATTTAATTTTATTAAGATGCTCATGCCATAAATCCAAATCCAAATCTAAATTTCTTTTGCTCAGAAGTCCATGTGCCAAATAGTATGTCCACAAGGACATGTTTTTGCAAAATGATCAAATTACCCATTCTGTCAATAGAGTCATTGGAGTCATGCTTATAGTACAAGGATTACATCCTGCTTATTTGTGCAATACATAAACCATTTGTTTCTCTTTCTCTCTCTCTTCACCAACACACTTCTCTCTCTCTCTATCTCTCCGCTTCTCTGTATGTCTCTCTCTTTCTCTCTCTCTCTCAGTTTTACACGTACACACACACACATACTCTCTCTCTCTCTCTCTCTCTTCAAATGAAGAAGAGACAAAAGTCCATAGAATTAGTGGCGACGGCGATCGAAAATCTAGAAAAAGATTGGCTCTCTGTCTATCTGTCTAAATCAAATAATATAGGATGAATGAATGTTGTTGTTGTGGACTTGATCTATTTAAATCAAATAGGTATTAATGAACTTGATCTATCTAAAAATTTCAACAGATAGTAAAGACAAATTGAAGAGATAAAAAAAAGATTTGAACAGATATAATCAAAATTTGAATAGATAGATAATGCTTATAGAGTCCTCCGAGGAATCACCTTCCTAAAAGATAATGCTTATCATTCAACACCCCCTCACTGCTTAAACCAAGTGAGATGGTTCTACCACGGTTGGATGTCAATACGACCGAGATAACATGGCCATGCTAAAGACCCGACCAAGCTCCCACTAGCTCGGTTCTTCCTTTTACTGCGTGTACCTCGGTTTGACATATTCCAACTGGGTTGTCTAAGGCCGCACTAATCACATCGAGTTTGGACCGAGCTAACCAATAGCAAGGTTCTGAGGAAAGCTCAATATACTTCGGCTCAATACGGTATGACCGAGTTAACTGTTACCGTTCTGAGTGTGGTGACCGAGCTAACTGCAGAGCTTTCTTGGACCGGGCTAACTTCTAGGCCCTTTTCCTCTGCCCTTCTTACTGTGGTCCACAGAATGACCCATTACCCAGCTCGACTCAATTTACACATAAATTATCCTCTCAATATACATTATTATCTCATATGTCTTACCTCAAATACATATTTCACCTTGATTATTCATGTGTTATGACTGCTTTTGCCTTAGTAAAAATGAGGTGACCGTAATTACACTAAACTTGTGAAGTTTATTGTATTTTTTAAAATCTCAAGGATGAATATTACACAAAATCGTTTTTAGAAAGCTTAAAATTTGAATTATTGTGTAGATTTGAATTTATTGTAAGGGTCACACTCAAGATTAATCTAATCCATATAGCTCAAATTTTGAAGAGTTTGTTCAACAATTTAACATTGTTATTTTGGTAAAAGTTCTTATGGAATCTAGTGGAAAATTATTAAATAATTCAAAAATATTATGTAACATTATACAACTGATATTTTAGACAAATAAAAAATAGCACACATATTAAGTGAGTCTTTTTTGTCTCTCAAATGTCCGAGTCAACATATTTTACTCATAATTTTTTTACTATATACTTAATTTCAAATGTCATATAATGCTCTGGAGTCATGCTAATAGAGTATGCATGCTGACAAATCTATAAATTGAAGCCATTGACAACTGTTAATGTGCTAATACATGAATGATGTACAAGAATATATGATTTATGTCACGTGATATCTTCGAATTTAAAAAAAAAAAAAAATAGTTAAAGATTTTAAAAATTAAAAAAATAAATAAATAAAATTGAAACTCTTAAGTTATGTCAAAATCAAAGACACGAGATTGGAAATTCTTCTTTGACTAAACAGTTGTTTCAATATATCAGTAGCAACGATAGCGTAAATATCATATATTCTACATTTTCTAAAAAGACCAAATGAAGGGAGTTCATGACCAAAGAAAATTAGGTAAAATGATGGAAGATAATCCAAGACCAAAACACGTGACCAAAGAAATATTATGAGGTGTTTTGAAAAGTTGATAAAAAGCTAACTTTTTGACTTTTTTGACAAAAAGCTGGATTGTTTTGGATAAAAAAGCTTACTTTTTTGGTTAAAAAAACTAAAAAGTCAAAAAACTGATTTTTTATCATTGCTGCCGAAATGCTCCTACATACGTACCCCAAAAAAAAAAAATAAAATAAAATAAAAATTCTATAAAAATTCTATAAAAATTCTCATAATTTGAAATAGGTAAATCATATTTAATCTAAATATGGCTCACAATATACCAATTTAAATTTACGTCACAAATTTAAATTTTGAATTTTTTTTTTTTTTTTATATTTTAGAATAACGGAGGGATGGGGAATCAAAATTTTAATCTCTTAATAAAAGATACAAGGACACTGGTTAATGGATTGACCTCGATGATTAATTTTGAGTACTTTTCTAGTAAATAGGATTTGAGAAAAAAATTTAGATAAACCTCTTAGATGATTAGATGGTGCATGTTCTATTCCACAAAAATGGGCAATGACTACTACAGTACAGAAGAAGCTTAACTGTTTTTTGTATGCATTCGGACTATCCACTGCTTTGAATGGCTGTTTTTGAAGACAATTTTAGCGATGAATAAGGTTTTGATACTCTTATTGGTAGAATTATCAAAGGCTGCCAAAAATTGAAGAAAGAAGAAGGGAAAACGAAATTAAAAATGTGCTTCTTTGTAATATACCTTTTTAAATTGACGAAGGAAAATGTGTATCTCACCGTGAATATTTTTTTAGAATATTAGCACTATTAGTCCTTGTGGTTAAATGAGGTGTTATTTTAATTTTGGTAGTTTTAATTTAAATAATTTAAACTATACATTTTTAATTTTGTTATAATGTCACCCCTGTGTCACTTACCATTAAAATTTTGAATAGAAAAATACCATGGGCGAAACTAGAGGCACTAAAAGTGCAATTAAAAACAAACTTTAAAGATCACCGTTGAATTCCGTTTTGGCCACTATAGTTTTGCATTCGAATTTTTTTTTTGATTCAAAGGCCAAGTTTGACATCCTCCAAAAAATTTAAAAAGTCAAAAAGTCACTATCCTATTTAAGTCACATCATCTTATTTAAGTCACATCACCTCTCTAACACATCACTTCAAACCCAACCCAAATCCAACCCATATTTCATAAAAAGTCAAAAAGTGCACTATACATTTTTAATTTTGTTATAGTGTCATCCCTGTGTCACTTACCATTAAAATTTTGAATAGAAAAATACCATGTATGAAACTAGAGGCATTAAAAGTGCAATTAAAAACAAACTTTAAAGATCACCGTTGAATTCCGTTTTGGCCACTATAGTTTTGCATGCGATTTTTTTTTTTGATTCAAAATGTTAATGATGCTTAACGGAATAGTCACATTGCAACAAAATTAAAAGTATAAAGTTCAAATTGCTCAAATTGAAACTACGGAGACTAAAGTAAACTTCAATCAAACTAAAAGGATTAATACTGTAATTTATCCCTTTTTTTATTAAAAAATTCTCTTCAATCATTATCATAAAAGAAATAAGATGAATTACATTAATATCCTTTGAAATTTGGTAAAAATACAACAAATCTTATAGTTTTTGAATAATTACCTTATACCTCCCACCAGGAATGGTTAAAGATAACATAATAACTCAAATTACTTTTTTACCCTTATCTTTTTTTTATTCTTTTTTTTATCCTTTTTGCTTTAAAAATTAGATTTAATTTTATGTGAAATGACAAATGTGTCCATCATCACCTTAACCCTGACAACTACATTTCTATATCTATCTCCATACTAGGGAAATTTCTATTTCCACACACTTAATTATCTCAATGCAGATCTTTTCTTAGTACACACACTTATTAATTTGATTATTAATTAATTTCCTCAATCCACACACTGAAAGTTACAATTATACCCTTCACTCATAATCATTGTGCACACACCACTCAGTCTTCCTTTCCATACCTTTTTTTTGTTTTTTGTTTTTATATTTTTCGGTTTGGAGATTTTGGCATTGGTTTTTTGAAATTATATATTTAATTCGAAACTTAAACTTCAGAATAAAAGTGATTAGTTCAACAAATTTGTTCTGAAAAAAATAAAAAAACTTTCAGCAGTTGATGTTTGAATATAATGCAATAATTCAGTACTGATTGTCCGACTGAAAACCGCAAAAAAAGGGGGAAAAAAAAAGTTTCGCATGAAAAAACTAAAATTTTCATCATCACTAATAGAGTATAAATTTAGAGATTAAAACAATATGAGAGTTGTTGTAAGAGTATTGATTTGCAAGCAATAGAGGAGTATAGATTGTGTAGTAAGTAAAGTGACAACAATAGAAAAATTAGGGCTTATTTTTTTTTTTACTCAAAATGTATATATTGAGATTTTTTTATTTTTAAAATATGTGTAAATAGAATATTTTCATATAATATTATGGGTGCTAGTGGATGTCCATGATGATCTTTTAAGTTTAAGGTATAATTGTCATTAAAAAAATATTTTATTAAATATGTATACTGAGATAATTAAATTTACGAAAATAGAATTTTTCCGTAGTAAGGCAAAGTGGATTTTGCCTTATCATTATCATGTACTTGGCAGTAAATTACTGAATTTGAAATTTTAAATCATCAATCATCAGCCATCCACAATATATTGCAATTTAAAATAAATAAAACAAGACTAATTGAAATACGTTAAAAAAATATATATCTTGAAAAGAACAATTCCTACAAGAAAATCCCATAGGCAATCATGTCGGCTAAATTTCACTTAGAAGAGTTTAATACGAAAACTCAACGAAATGACTTATAACCCAAACCTTGAAGGTCTTGATACTTCCTTTCAAGCTCAAACTCCCCTTGGGTCGTGTGGGCACATGTTTTTTTTAATGATTTGTTAGTTTTTTTTACTAAAATATGAGATGATAAAAATTAATATATTTGAAATGTCTTTTTTATTTTTTATGAAAAGATGTCTAAATAGCTCCGTTTGAAAAGATAGTTTTGAGGGTTTTTTTTTTGTGGCTAAAATAGCCACAAAAAACAAAATAGGCTTTTGTGGAGATATATTTTCTGAGTACCAATACGTGGCCAAGGTGACGCCGACGTGTCAACCGAGGTGCCACGTGTCCTGGTCGTGACACCGAAGTGATCTCGGCTATGCCGATGTTATCTCCGAAGATATCGGAATCCGGGATAAGCGGATAAGGGACAAGAGTCCTAGAATGAGGAAGGATTTCAGCCTGGATAAGGATAAAACTCTTAAAGAGTTTATCTTCATCTATGGGAGAGTCCAAGATAAGCACGGAGCAGAAGTCCATTGAAGTTAGGCTTCTATTTAGACTAAGATTGAGTTAACTATAAAAGAGAGGCACCCCCATGGGTCTATGGGACGCAATTTATATTCTGAACAGAGAGTTAAGCACTTGATTTATTTTTGAGAGATAACTGACTTGATCGTCGGAGTGCCCCTGGGTGGACGAACCACCGCCGGAATCTCTTCTTTCTGTTGTAGGTCAGTCAGGCGTCATCTATTCTGCTAGTGCTCTCCAGCTGAATACTGAGTTGGCAATGTGGTTAGAAATTCACTCACACAATTTGGCGCCGTCTGTGGGAACGAAAGGAGAATAGATGGCCAACGACAGACAGAGAGAAAGGGTTTGGGACGAAATTCTGAGTACCAATACGTGGCCAAGGTGACGCCGACGTATCAGCCGAGGTGCCACGTGTCCTGGTCGTGACGCTGAAATGATCTCGGCTAGGCCGATGTTATCTCCAAAGATATCGGAATCCGGGATAAGCGGATAAGGGACAAGAGTCCTAGAATGAGGAAGGATTTCAGCCTGGATAATGATAAAACTCTTAAGGAGTTTATCTTCATCTATGGGAGAGTCCAAGATAAGCACTGAGCAGAAGTCCATTGAAGCTAGGCTTCTATTTAGACTAAGATTGAGTTAACTATAAAAGAGAGGCACCCCTATGGGTCTAAGGGACGCAATTTATATTCTGAACAGAGAGTTAAGCACTTGATTTATCTTTGAGAGATAACTGACTTGATCGTCGGAGTGCCCCCGGGTAGACGAACCACCGCCGGAATCTCTTCTTTCTGTTGTAGGTCAGTCAGGCGTCATCTATTCTGCCAGTGCTCTCCAACTGAATACTGAGTTGGCAATGTGGTTAGAAATTCACTCACACAATTTGGCGCCGTCTGTGGGAACGAAAGGAGAATAGATGGCCAACGACAGACAGAAGGAAAGGGTTTAGGACGAAATCCCTGCTGGGAATGGTGAACACGTTGACCCTAACATGGAGAAAGATGGTTGCAACGAGGAGACTTAGGACCAAAATCACGGTAAGGAAGACGTTGGCCAGGAAGGCGACGTATCACAGAAGTCAGACCGAAGCGGGTATTACAATGAGAACGACCTCCAGGTATGGAAGGATAGATGTCTGTGAATTGACGAAGAGGTAAAAGATATGGCAAACAAATTGGCTGACCTGCAATCGGTCGTCAATTTTATGATGTAAAACAACGTCATGCAGCCACTGTTCCCGCTGCAAGACACACCGATTCCAGCGGCCAATGCCTAGAAGGGAGGGTAGAAAACAATCCCTATAGCCCCCCAGCACACCAAGAGCAAAAGACACTCTCACCGGCCTTCAAGGGAGGTCGGGCGAGGAGAGTCGAGAAGGGAAGAATCTCAAAGGACACATCGCACCAAGGAGGCAGACCCCAAAGAACATCGGCATGTTCAAAAGCAGGTGCTGTGCTTCGACACAACTAATGGAGAAAGGTCGAAAAGGGTTCACAACGAAACTGAAAGTAGTGTACCAAAAAGATTGAAATCAGGAGATAGTTGAGCTCCTGAGCGGACAAAGGAGGACTTGAGGGATTACCTCAAGAGGAAGCAACAAGATGCCGAGGTAACTTCCCCTGTAAAGCCGAGAACACCATTCTCAGCAGAGTTGGACAAATTTGAGGCCCTAAAAAGATTCAGTATGCCGAGGTTCTAGAAATACGACGGAAAGTCGGACCCCAACTTTCACGTCAGATTATACCTGAACTCAATGGCACTATACACTGGGAACGAGCCGTTGCTTTGCAAGGTGTTCCCTTCATCATTCGGGGAGATTGCATCAGATTGGTTTTACAAACTGCCAAAGGGAAGTGTGAAGACCTGGGAAGGCCTGGCCGAGATGTTCGTAGCCAGGTTCGTGACAAACAAATTACAGCCATTAAGGGTAGACGCCTTGATGGCTCTGAGAATCAGTAAGGATGAAGGCCTTAGGGCCTATGCTAAAAGGTACTATGAAGTATTCAACCGAATACCCAAGTGCAATCAAGAGGGTGGCGGTCGTATCTTTCAAGAACGGCCTAAAAGATGACTGTTCACTACGAAAGTTTTTGGCAAAGATATTGCCAAAAAGCATAGAAGAACTCATGGTCAGAATTGAGAAGTATGCTAGAGCCGAGGAAGACACGTCAGGAACTAAGGAGACAAAGCAAGAGAAAGGAAACGGCTCGCTGAAGCGAGGCCGAGGTAACAACAGATCCAACAAGCAAGAGATAGGACTGAGGGCTGCACAGGTAGTCACGACTGTGTTCCAAATCCCAATTCACAAAGTCTTAGATAAAATCTGATCCCAGCCCTATTTCAGAGCACCAACCAGGGTGCCATGAGAATTTATGGGGAGAAGCCTTGGTAAGCATTGTGCTTACCATAATGAGGATGGGCACCTGACTCAGGGTTGCAGGGCCCTGAAGTCACACTTAGAAGACTTGGTAAGGCAAGGCCACTTGGGGGACTTTATAGATGAGGCCAGGACTAGGGAAGAGCAGGCAAGATTGCCTCAAGCACCAGCAGTTCCACCTCTCCAGCACAACAACCGCAGGCAGGAGGACCTCAGGTAATTAATGTAATTCACTCGAAGGTCAATGAAAACGAAATACGGGGGGAGACTTAGAAGGTAAAGCACTTACAGCACGTGTACCAGGTCGGGGAGAAACGACATCGGGCCGATGAATGACAGGGACCAGTAGTATCCTTTACTGAAACCGACCTTGAGATGGTACAACATCCACATAACTATACCTTGGTAATATCTCTCCAGGTTGGGGAGTGCTAAGTGAAGCGCATCCTAATTGACTAAGGCAGCTTTTGTGACATCATGTATGTCAGGTATTACAAGGAGCTTGGCCTTCACCCAGACGATATGGAGCAATCCAATGGCCCAATGGTCGGGTTCAATGGAACGCTGATATGGCCATTGAGAGTAGCAAGCTTGGAGGTGCAAGCTGGCGCCAAGAAGATAAAGGCAGAGTTCACTATAATCGACACATCCTCTCCTTACAATGCTATCTTGGGAAGGCCATGGTTGCATGCAATGAGGGCTATTCTCTCAACATTGCAATAACTATTGTGGTTCCCAATAGAGCATGAGATAGAGGAGGTCAGAGGAGATCAGCTACAGGCAAAGAACTGTTCCATGGCAGCAATGAAATCCACCTGCAGCATACGAGAACTAGAGAGGGCAGAGATTGAAGACGAGGACATGGAGATCTTAGAGGACGTCGGCAAGGAGCCAGCCGAGAAGAGTGAAGAAGCACTGAAGAAAATCCTCGTCCACTAGGGGGATGAAGAAAGCTTCTTCCTTCTCAGCTTGGGCTTAGACGAAGAAGAGAAAAAAGAGTTGGAGGCTTTCTTGAGAGCCAACGTTGAGGTGTTTGCCTAGACGCCTTATGAAATGCCTGGCATTGACCCCAAAATCCCTTGCCACAAACTGAACGTAGACAAGTCGGCCAAACCTGTAATCCAACGAGCAAGAAGACCAACATTGATGCACGTTGAAGCAGTGGAAGATGAAGTAGACAGACTTCTGGAAGCCAGAGCCATTCAAGAGGTAAATTACCCGACATGGCTATCGAATACAGTGGTGGTGAAGAAAAAGAACAGTAAATGGAGCGTCAGCGTAGACTTTACCAGCCTAAACAAGGCCTGTCCCAAAGATAGTTTTCCTTTACCCAAAATCGACCAGCTGGTGGATGCCACTTCAAGGCATAAAAGGATGAGCTTCCTGTATGCCTACTAGGGTACCATCAGATAGCCATGTACCCCCCAAATGATGAAAAGACTGCGTTTATTAACCTAAAAGAGCTGTATTGCTACAGAGTGATGCCTTTTAGGTTGAAAAATACAGGAGCAACTTACCAAAGATTGGTAACCAAGATGTTCAGACACCTGATTGGCCGAACAGTGGAAGTTTACATCGATGATATGGTCGTGAAGACCAAGGAACCTGCAAGTCATCTGGCTGACCTAAAAGCAGTCTTTGATATCCTTAAGACATATCGGCTCCGACTCAATGCATCGAAGTGTGCATTTGGAGTTGGATCTAGTAAGTTCGTAGGATACCTGGTGACCAGAAGAGGCATTGAGGCCAACCCAGATCAGATCAAGGCCATCCTAGAGTTGAAGAGCCCGACGTCGGCAAAACAGGTGCAGATGCAGACTGGAAGGGCTGCAGCCCTGAATAGGTTCATAAACAGAAGCTCAGACAAGTGCAAACCTTTCTTCAACTTAGTGAAGAAAGCCACAGATTTCTTATGGATCAAGGAGTGCGAAGTCTCCTTAGCCGACTTAAAGAAGTATTTAACCACGGCTCCAGTTCTCTTAAATCCAGAACCTGGAGAGGAGTTGTTCTCGTACTTGGCAGTTTCAGAATATGCGGTAAGTGCAGTGGTAATCCGAGAAGAAAAAGGAGAACAAATGGCTGTTTACTATGTAAGCAAAACTCTGGCTGATGCAGAAACTAGGTATTTACCCCTAGAGAAGTTGGCGCTGGCTTTAGTAATGGCTTCAAAGAAACTAAACCACTACTTTCAAGCCCATAAAATTGTGGTGCTAACTTGATGGAGTCATCCTCCCCAGCCAACCTCAGATGAACATTGGCTAGGATGTCAAACTCCTGCCTAAAGTGTTCTAACTTGGTCGGGGTGTCTACTCTATGCTTCCACATACCCATAACGCCGGCTTAAATTGGAGGAACTGAATTTCAGAAAGAAGGTGTTTTGAAAAGGTTATAGGGACCTCGGCAAAAACCTAAGAGTCAACCAGACAACAGGCGAGTTCACAACCCGAGATGAACGTATGTCGGCATACGCAAAGGAAGTAGGCAGGTTAGTGGCCTTGTTTCAGAATTGCCGACTACAGCAGGTTAGCTGAGATGATAACAGTCACGCCGATGCCCTGGCCAACCTGGCTAGTGCAATACAACCTGGAAAGGCAAGGACGATAATGGTCGATTACTTGTCGGGCCCGAGCATTGAACCACTGACCATAGAGCGTGAAGCAATGTGTGTGGACATGGGACCGAGCTGGATGGACGCAATAATAGCATTCTTGAAAGAAGGAAAACTGCCAGATAATCACAAAGAGGCACACAATATCAGATTGAAGTCGGCAAGATTCAGTCTGACAACAGAGGGACATCTTTACAAAAGATCCTTTACTGGACCCCTTTTGAGGTGTGTACATCCTTCACAAGTTGAAGATTTTCTATACAAAATACATGAAGAAATATGTGGAAGCCACGTAGGAGGGTAGATCATTTGCCTACAGGGCCATTAGCCAAGGGTATTGGTGGCCCTACATGCAGAAAGATGTAGAAGCCTATGCCAAGAAGTGTGAAAAGTGCCAAGGTTTGCACCATTGATACACCAACCAGCAGCAGAACTGAACCCAGTATCCAGTCCTTGGCCGTTTGCCCAATGGGGCATGGATCTTGTTGGAAAACTGCCCCAAGCAACTGGGCAAAGAAAGTACCTGCTGGTAGAAACAGATTACTTCACCAAATGGATAGAAGCTAAACCCCTTGCCAAGATTCGAGACGTGGACGTGAAGAGCTTTATATGGAAAAACATCATCACCAGATTTGGGATTCCAAGAGCAATAGTTACCGACAATGGAACACAATTTGACAGTAAGCTAATCAAGAGCTTCTGTGCAAAATTCAAGATCAAGAACTACTTTTCAACCCCAAGCTTTCCTCAAAGCAATGGACAAGCAGAAGCATCCAACAAAGTCATCTTGGATGGGATTAAGAAAAGGCTGCAAGCAGCAAAGGGGAAGTGGGTAGAAGAACTACAAAGTGTACTCTGGGCATATTGAACTACGTAGAGAAGATCAACTGGGAAATCGCCATTTGCCATGGCCTATGGCATAGAAGCATTCATTCCTCTCGAAGTCGGCATCCCAGGGATCAGAACCCAAGGAGTAGAGAACGAAACTAATAATGTATTATTAGCCCGAGATCTGGATCTGCTAGAAGAAAGGCAGTATACCAACAGCAGCTTACCAGGGCTTATAATAAGAAGGTCAACCCAAGGGAGTTTCAAATCGGTGACCTCATCTTGAGAAAAGTCGTTGGCAACAAGAAGGATCCCAAAGAGGGCAAGCTTGGCCCAAATTGGGAGGGACCCTATAGAATCATCTCGGTACTGAGCAATGGGGCATATCGGCTTGAAGATAATAAGGGCAAAGAATTGCCAAGACCCTGGAATACTTGTAATCTTAAGTTTTTTTATCATTAAAATTTCTTGTTCTTTGTTATTATCCAAAGTAATAAATAAAGCTTGATTTTTCACATTTGTGACTGATAGGATAGTTTTTGATGTTTCTGGAATACATGGATAATGAGAACCCAAGTGGAACTTAAGTTCACATTAGGGGCAGAGAGTTAGAAAATGGTTTTAACACTTGTTGAAATTTGTGAAAAATTTACAAGTTGAAGTTAAACCGAGATCATGGTAAACACTTGTTGAAATTTATGAAAAATTTACAAGTTGAAATTAAACCGAGATCATGCTTAACACTTGTTGAAATTTGTAAAAAATTTACAAATTGAAGTTAAACCGAGATCATGCTTAACACTTGTTGAAATTTGTAAAAAATTTACAAGTTGAAGTTAAACCGAGGTCATGCTTAACACTTGTTGAAATTTGTGAAAAATTTACAAGTTGAAGTTAAACCGAGATCATGTCAAACACTTGTTGAAATTTGTGAAAAAATTTACAAGTAAAGGCCAAGGTTATATTAAAATGAGTACTTATGTACTTGATGATGTAAAACCGTTGCCGGGTATAACCGAGGTATTTCACCTCGAGAAAATTACACAGTGAAAATGTGCATTGAAGATATGCAAAATATTCTAAGTATAGAATCATACAAGAGCAGTAAAGAGAAGACAAAGATACAAGCATTCAGGAAAAGAAGTTGTATTAACATTCAAAAGATGACATGTCGGCCAAAGCTTACAATTGTTCCAAAAAGAAAAAAGACAAAAGTACAAAATACAAAGGAAAAGGACATCAAAATTAAGACTCTTCGGCAACACCAGATGGTTGGGTTTGAAGTTCAGAAGACTGCTGGGAGGACATCTCGGTAGCCTTCTCAGCCGCGAGCTCAGTATCTATTTCTTGAAGGGTTTGATCGAGGCTTTTGTCGGCGAGAGGCACGTCCGATGATGCCTTCTCAGGAGTAGCATCCTTGGAAACCTCCTCACCCTCCTCATCTTGAGTCAAGTCCAGGACTTACTCATTTGGAGTAGGGGACTTGGCCCCAGCAGCTTCCTTTGACTTCCTCACCAAAGCTTCCTCCTCAGACTCAGAATCGTCGTCGGATTGGCTTGGAGTTGGAGGGAATGGCAGGGCAAGGACGTCGGTGTTTCTGAGGGAGGAGTCCTTGGGGATTTCAAACTTTTTCAGCAAAGTCATCCAACCAAGGGTGAAACCCTTGTTGTATGCCTGCATCACATGTTTCTTATAATCCGCCGTGACATCGGCCACCCCCTCATTGTATCCCTTCTCGTCGGCGACCTTGATTTCGACCTCTTTTGTGGCCAAGGCATCTTGAAGTTCTTTCTGGGCCTGGGTCATCTTTTCCTCGGCCTCTCCCTTTTCGGCCTCGAGAACCTTCTTGATGGCCTCAGCGACATCCGTTTTTTCTTCGGCGTCATCCTTAGCTTTGATAGCAGCCTCGGCCTGATCCTCTAAAGTCTTCATTTTTGCCTCGGCCCTTTTATTGGTCTTCTATAGACTAGCAACCTCCCTAGTCTTGTCAGCCAGCGCCTTCCTTGTCTCAAAAGATTGCATTGAGAAGGAGTGGGCGTGCTGGATTGCCTGACGAAAAATGGACAGAGTAGAAGTTATTAGAAAATTTTCTAAGTATGAAAAAGAGAAAGAAAGAAAAAATTACCGAATAAAAAGACTTACTTGAACAGAGCGCTGGAGCATCAGAGCAAAGTTTTCATATTCGCTCATCTCGACGTTTCGGTCGAGATCTCTAGGAAGGCACAAAGTTATGCTAAGGACAACACCGACGTTAACGTCATCGGCACTATCACCAGCTCTGACCGACCTGTCCTCCAGTGTGATTTGGGGGGCCCAAGGGGAGTCAGACTTCATGGAGCCCGAAGCTGTTGCAGAAGATAACCTCGGCCTCTTTAATCTTGTGGATTCGGATGGTTGGGCCTTGGTAGGCCTCTTCTCTGCAGCAGATAGGACCTTATCACTCTCAGCCAATTTGGAAATTGGCAAGGTGTCCGCAGTATCAATCTGAGTCACCGTTGCCTTGGGCTGAGCTTTCTTCAAACGTTTTGGCTTTAGATTAGGCTGAGGCTAGATTTGTGCTGGCTGAGCATCAATTGAGTCAGGAATGTTGGCCAAGAGATCTTTGGCAACTGCTTTCTGGCGGCCTATCTCAATAGCAAAAACAGTTCGTTGGCATTGAGATGGTGGGATCAGATATGGAGCCGAGGTTGACGGCTGCTCTGCTGGATCAGGGGTCGATCCTTGATCTAGCCGAGATGATGAGTGTAACAACCCTCGTACTGTTTACTGATTTATGACCGATTGATTACCGTTAATCACCGATTACTGTTAAACGAAAGCCTAAGAATGCTGTAACAACCCTCATACTGTTTACTGATTAGGGACTGATTGATTACCGATAATCACCGATTACTGCTAAACGGAACTGATAATGACTGATAACTGACTGATGATAACTGACTGATAATTGAAACCGAATTGACTGAGTATATGGTAGTTAATTGCATTCTATCTGTTTGATTGTCTGATTATCTGTTCATGTGTATATGTTTAAACTGCTAATTGAAGGCCTTATCGGCGGCCGAACTAGAAACCGATTGATGTTCCGTGACCCTCGTAATTAATGTGATTTTATGGTATAATTATCTGAAAATTGATTAGGTATGATTGAATTAGATTAAATAAGCTAATTAAAGAGTTGGATTTAATTACAACTTTGCCACCCTTAGTGGCCCACTCAATACACACACTTGAGCCTTATGTACACACTTGAAGAACATTTTGCTCAGCCATTTTGAGCACATCACCGACCTTGAGGGAGAGGGGGAGAGAATAGAATAGTTCTTGGGGGTTTGGCTTAGTCAACTTGAAGAATTGAAGGTTGATTACTAATTTGAGCTCCCTCACCTCTAATTCTACACCCAAGGTAGATCATTCATCATCTTAATGGTGTTCTTGAGTTCATTCTTGCACAATTCATGCCTCATTTGCAGAGCTAAGCCATGATTTGGTTCATTAATGGTGGATTGAAGCTCATCTCTTGCATGCATGTTAGTATTATTGCATTTTGAGGTTAATTACATGGACATTAGTACTTGCATGCTCATATTGTTGTTATAGACCATGTCTTCATCTGGTTTTGGAAAGAAATGAGCTCATTTGAGCAAGCTTTGGAGCTTCAATTTGGTTTAAAACTCATACATGACATGTTTGAATGTTGTTCTTGAAAATGGGTTTGAATGTGGTTTTAATTGACTCACCTTTGGGGCTTGAATTCATAAATTGAGCTTTGAAACTTGTTATACATTGAATTTAATGATGTTTTCCAGAATTTGGGCCCAAGAGGTCGAGCTTGGAGTGGTTGAATGCTTGGTTTGAGCTTGAGAGGCAAATCTGGAAATTCCAGATTTCGCTTCCTCGCTCGAGCGAAGGATTCCCCGCTCGAGCGAGCACCTTTGTCCAGGGCTCCGCTCGAGCGACCATCGAGCGACCATCGCGCGACTTCCCATTTTGTGGCTTCCCAGAGCCGTGGCTAAATGCGGAGAGGAAGTGCATGCCTGGTTTTGAAATCTTTTTTGACCTGCAACTATCCGGGGATGGCGTTGCCGAAGAGCAGACAAACAGTCTGAGAGTTGTTGAACAGAGCAAGAAAGTGCAGTCTGAGGATGTTGAACTTGAAATGGGGGTAGCGCTGGCGAGTCTACTCTCAGATCCTTCGATCG
>NW_021025579.1:185158-244330 GCF_004153795.1 Camellia sinensis | reverse complement strand
CATGCCACAGAAAATTTGCCACAATATTCCGAATTTGGCGGATAAAATACATTGGTGCTTTGAAAACAAATAATAAATAAGACGGAATTGAAAGAATAGAATGTTTCACAAGCACACACCGTCCCGCAAAAGAAAGTAATTTACATTTCCACCCTGAAAGTTTGGCAGAAAACCTACCCAAAATATGTTGAAACAAATTACCCTTAACGCATTTGTCCTCAAGACCGTTTCCAAATACGTACTTGGTTTTTCAACAAGTTTGATTCCAAGACACTCACTAAGAAATCTTTTTTTGGCCAGAATTCATATTGGGACTAACAACGATCTTTGATTTATGCAAATTAATTCTCAGACCTGATTGATGACAAAATGCATCAAGAAACCATTTAAGCACCAAACCGTTGCAGTCCCAAATTCCAAGAAGCATACACAGTCATCCGCGAACAGAAAATGTGAAATAGAAGGTGCATTGAGGCAAATAGACAATCTTTACAAACCCCTTGGGATGCCATAGCATCTAAGCCTAATGATATGGCTTGAGTGACCAGAATAAAAAAATATGGAGATAAAGGTTTCCTTGTCTCAAACCACACCTCGATTGAAACCATTTAAACGTTTGGGAATTCACCACCACCGAAAACGAAACCGTGGAAATACATTAATTTTTTAAATATTTTTTTAATTTTTCACGAAAAATATATGAAGAAAAAAAAAAAAGAAGAATATAGTTAACTTTTTGGGTTGGATTTCTTTTATATTGAGATCTCATCTTGAGATAAGATTATTATGGGTCTCGTTTCGATGACCTGAACAGTTTATTTTATAAGACCTTCAATGTATATTATTCTTGAAAAAATTTAGGTGAATTCGATAATCATAACATTTTCATTTTGGGAAGTAGGTTAAAAGCTAACTTTTTGATTTTTTTTTTTAAAAATGTGTAGAAAAGTAAAAAGATGATGCGACTCAAAAGAAGTTAAAAACCAAAAAGCTGCTTTTAACCTCTTTGCCAAAAGAGGTCTTTGGCTCTAAAAAAATGGATGGTCTATTTCAGAAATATATTTGTCAACTATTTTTTTAGATATAAATACAATAAAATGAAAAGGTTATGATTATTAGATCGAATTAATTTTTTTTGATATATAATATATGTTGAAAGTCTTACAAAACGAACGGTTCGGATTATTGAAACGGAAATCGTGATAGACCCTAGAAGTCCCCTCAAATTCTTTCATATTGATTTCAATATGAGAAAAACTCAACTTAAATTTTTTTTTAGTAATTTTTTAACTTTAAATTAATGTTCCCAAAACATGATTTCTATCTGTTCCTTGGAGAAAAAACATGGTAAAAGATCTTTATTGGTGTCTAACAGGGCAATGCTTTGTATTTCTTTGAGAAGAGTGAAAATGCAATTTATATAACAGTAATGATAGAGAGACCCCACAAAACACAATCTCCATAATTTTTAAAATGATTTAAACTATTTATGTCACCGTCAGACACAACTCTAAAAAAAATTCAAACACATCAATGGTCAATATATCATTGAGAGCCGTAGAGATCTTCTTTTGTAAGAGTCCCAAACATTTTCTTTCATATAATATTAACAAAAACAAAGACAAAGGAAAAGAAAAAATATAACAAAGTCCAAATGCTCAAAAAACAAAAAAAAAATCTACACAAACTATAAAAAGCCCCGGTCTTGGAAAATTATAAATCTTTTCATAGATATAGTTTGGAAAACAATATCAGAATCAAGTTGAAAAACCAAACACACAGTTACCCTGTTACCGTTATGTGGGGACATAATTTTTGAATGACGACACGTGGCCGAGGTGTCACCGAAGTGCCAACTGAGGTGCCACGTGTCTTGGTCATGACGCCAAGATCATCTCGGCTAGGCCGAGGTTATCTACGAAGATACCGGAATCCGGGATAAGCGGATAAAGGACAAGAGTCCTAGAATGAGAGAGGACTTCAGTTTGGGTAAATATAAGACTCTTAAAAAGTTTATCCCAATCCTACTGGGAGTCCAAGATTAGCAGTAATCCTAAGTCCATTGAAGCTAGGCTTCTATTGGGATTAGGTTTGTGTTGGCTATAAAAAAGAGACACCCTCATGGGTCTAAGGTATGCTTTTTATGCTCTGAATAGTGAGTTAAGCACTTTTGCTATCTTTGAGAGATAACTAACTTGATTGTCGGAGTGCCCCCGGGTGGATGAATCACCGCCGGAATCTCTTCTTTTTGTGACAGGTCGTTCGGGCTTAATCTATTCTGCCAGTGTTCTCTAGTTGAGTGCTTGATTGGCAGTGTGGTCGGAAATTGACACATACAATTTGGCGTCGTCTGTGGGAAAGAAAGGAGAATAGATGGCCAATAACGAACATAAAGAAAAGATAGGGGACGACACTCCTACTGGGAGTGGGAAACCTATTGACCTTGATGTCGAAGAAGACAATTGCAACAAAGAAACTCGTGATAAAAATCACGGAGAAAATGACGTCAGCCAGGAGGGAGACGTACCAAAGAAATCAGACCGAAGCAGGTATTATAACGAGGACGACCTCCAAGTATGGAAAGATAGATGCTTGCGCAGGGACGAAAAGATGAAGGGAATGGCGGACAAATTGGCAGACCTGCAAACGGTTGTCAATTTCATGATGTAAAACAACGTCATACAGCCACCATTCCTGTTACAAGATACGCCGATTCCAGCGGCCAAGAACAATGCCCAGAAAGGAGCACAGAAAACAGTCCCTATGGCCCCCCAGCATGCCTGGACCAAGGAACACTCTCACCGACCTTCAAGGGAGGTCGGGCGAGGAGAGTCAATAAAAGGAGAATCATGGAAGACGCATCGTACCAAGGAGGCTAACCCCAAAGAACATCGGCATGTTCAAGGAAAGGAGCTCTGTTTCGATGTAACTAACGGAGAGAGGACCAAGAGAACTCACAATGACACCGGAAGCAGCGCGCTGAAAAGGTTGAAGTCCAGAGATATCCGAGCTCCTAGACGGACCAAGGAGGATCTGAGGGATTACCTCCAGAGGAAGTAACAAAATGCCGAGGTAACCTCTCCAGTCAAGCTGAGAACGCCATTTTCGATAGAGTTGGACAAATTTGAGGTCTCGAAAAGGTTTAGTATGTCGAAATTTCAAATATATGACGGTAAGTCAGACCCTAACTTTCACGTCGACTTATACCTGAACTCGATGGCATTATACACCGAGAACGATCTGTTGCTTTGCAAGGTGTTCCCTTCATCCTTCGGGGAAATTGCATCAGACTGGTTTCACAAGTTGTCGAAAGGAACTGTGAAAACATGGGAAGGCTTGGCCAAGATGTTTGTAGCCAGGTTTGTGACAAACAAGCTACAACCATTAAGGGTAGACTCCCTGATGGCTCTGAAAATCAGTGAGGATGAAAGCCTCAGGGCCTATGCCAAGAGGTATTATGAGGTATTCAACCGAATACCCGAGTGCAACCAAGAAGTGACAGTTGTGTCTTTCAAGAACGGCCTGAAAGGTGATTGTCCAATTCGAAAGTCATTGGTAAAGACATTGCCAAAGAGTATGGAGGAACTCATGGCCAAAATTGAGAAATATGCTAGAGCCGAGGAAGACACGCCGGGGACAAAGGCGACAAAACAAAAGAAAGGACATGGCTCGCCAAGACGAGGCCGAGGTAACAATGGATCCAACAAAAAAGAGACAGGATTGAGAGCTGCACATGTAGTCACAACTATATTCTGCATCCCAGTTCACAAAGTCCTGGAGAAAATTCGAAATCAACCCTATTACAGAGCACCAGCAAGGGTTCCGAGCGAATTTATGGGAAGAAGTCTTGGCAAGCACTGTGCTTACCATAATAAAGATGGGCATCTGACTCAGGGTTGTAGAGCCCTAAAGGCATATCTGGAAGACTTGGTACGGCAAGGCCATTTGAGGGATCTTGTAGATGAAGCCAGGACAAGGGAGGAGCAAGCAAGACTGCCTCAGGCACTAGCAACCCCACCTCCTCTTGCACAACAATCGCAGACAGGCGGATCTCGGGTAATTAATGTGATTCACTCTAAGGTCAACGAAAACGAAATACGGGGGGAGACCCAGAAGGTAAAGCACTTGCAGCACGTGTACCAGGTCGGGGAGAAACGACATCGGGCCGATGAATGACAGGGACCAGTAGTATCCTTTACTGAAACCGACCTTGAGATGGTACAACATCCACATAACTATACCTTGGTAATATCTCTCCAGGTTGGGGAGTGCTAAGTGAAGCGCATCCTAATTGACCAAGGCAGCTCTTGTGACATCATGTATGTCAGGTGTTACAAGGAGTTTGGCCTTCACCCAGACGATATGGAGCAATCCAATGGCCCAATGGTCGGGTTCAATGGAACGCCGACATGGCCATTGAGAGCAGCAAGCTTGGAGGTGCAAGCTGGCACCAGGAAGATAAAGACAGAGTTCATTATAATCGACACATCCTCTCCTTACAATGCTATCTTGGGAAGGCCATGGTTGCATGTAATAAGGGCTATTCTCTCAACATTGCAATAACTATTGTGGTTCCCAACAGAGCATGGGATAGAGGAGGTCAGAGGAGATCAGCTACAGGCAAAGAACTGCTCCATGGCAGCAATGAAATCCACCTGCAGTATACGAGAACTAGAGAGGGCAGAGATCGAAGACGAGGACGTGGAGGTCTTAGAAGACGTCGGCAAGGAGCCAGCCGAGAAGAGTGAAGAAGCACTGAAGAAAATCCTCGTCCACCAGGGGGATGAAGAACGCTTCTTCCTTCTCGACTCGGGCTTAGACGAAGAAGAGAAAAAAGAGTTGGAGGCTTTCTTGAGAGCCAACGTTGAGGTGTTTGCCTAGACGCCTTACGAAATGCCTGGCATTGACCCCGAAATCCCTTGCCACAAACTAAACGTAGACAAGTCGGCCAAACCTGTAATCCTACGAGCAAGAAGACCAACATTGATGCACGTTGAAGCAGTGGAAGAGGAAGTAGACAGACTTCTGGAAGCCCAAGCCATTCAAGAGGTAAATTACCCGACATGGCTATCGAATACAGTGGTGGTGAAGAAAAAGAACGGTAAATGGAGGGTCAGCGTAGACTTTACCAGCCTAAACAAGGCCTGTCCCAAAGATAGTTTTCCTTTACCCAAAATCAACCAGCTGGTGGATGCCACTTCAAGGCATGGAAGGATGAGCTTCCTGTATGCCTACAAGGGTACCATTAGATAGCCATGTACCCCCCAGATGAAGAAAAGACTGCGTTTATTAACCTAAAAGAGCTGTATTGCTACAGAGTGATGCCTTTTGGGTTGAAAAATACAGGAGCAACTTACCAAAGATTGGTAACCAAGATGTTCAGACACCTGATTGGCCGAACAGTGGAAGTTTACATCGATGATATGGTCGTGAAGACCAAGGAACCTACAAGTCATCTGGCCGACCTAAAAGCAGTCTTTGATATCCTTAAGACATATCGGCTTCGACTCAATGCATCGAAGTGTGCATTTGGAGTTGGATCTAGTAAGTTCTTAGGATACCTGGTGACCAGAAGAGGCATTGAGGCCAACCCAGATCAGATCAAGGCCATCCTAGAGTTGAAGAGCCCGACGTCGGCAAAACAGGTGCAGATATAGACTTGAAGGGCTGCAGCCCTGAATAGGTTCATAAACAGAAGCTCAGACAAGTGCAAACCTTTCTTCAACTTAGTGAAGAAAGTCACAGATTTCTTATGGATCAAGGAGTGCGAAGTCGCCTTAGCCGACTTAAAGAAGTATTTAACCACGGCTCTAGTTCTCTCAAATCCAGAACCTGGAGAGGAGCTGTTCTCGTACTTGGCAGTTTCGGAATATGCGGTAAGTGCAGTGGTAATCCGAGAAGAAAAAGGGGAACAAAGGGTTGTTTACTATGTAAGCAAAACCATGGCTGATGCAGAAACTAGGTATTTACCCCTAGAGAAGTTGGCGCTGGCTTTAGTAATGGCTTCAAAGAAGCTGAACCACTACTTTCAAGCCCATAAAATTGTGGTGCTAACTAAACACCCTTTGAAGTCCCTGTTGCAACAGGGAGATCTGACAAGAAGAATAGCCAAATGGACAGTGGCCTTGGGCCAGTATGACCTTGAGTACAGACCCAGAACGGCAATCAAAGGCCAAGCCTTGGCCGACTTTGTGGCTGAATTCACTCTAGGAGCCATCGTTCATCAGGCTCTGTTGAGCCGAGATGAACGATGTCATAGCGAGCAAAGAAGAGCCCAGCCGAGGGCAACAGAACGAAGGAAAGAAGAAAAACTCAGGCCCTGCAGCATTTACATCGGCGACTCCTTTTGACTGTTTGTTGATGGGAGTTCAAATCGATAAAGAGCGGGGGTAGGAGTAGTACTAGTATCTCCAGATGGACAGATACAAGAACAATCCATTCGTTTGGGGTTCAAGGCCTCAAACAATGAAGCAGAGTATGAAGCACTGATTGCAGGACTAAAACTGGCAGTAGTAGTAGAAGCAGATGAGGTGATAGTCTTTTGTGACTCTCAGCTTATAGTCAACCAGACAACAGACGAGTTCGCAACCCGAGATGAACGTATGTCGGCATACGCAAAGGAAGTAGGCAGATTGGTGGCCTTGTTTTAGAATTGCTGACTACAGCAGGTTAACCGAGATGACAACAGTCACGCCGATGCCCTGGCCAACCTGGCTAGTGCAATACAACCTGGAAAGGCAAGGACGATAATGGTCGACTACTTGTCGGGCCCGAGCATTGAACCACTGACCACAGAGCGTGAAGCAATGTGTGTGGACATGGGACCGAGCTGGATGGATGCAATAATAGCATTCCTGAAAGAAGAAAAACTGCCAGATAATCACAAAGAGGCACACAAGATCAGATTGAAGTCGGCAAGATTCAGTTTGACAACAGAGGGACATCTTTACAGAAGATCCTTCACTGGACCCCTTTTGAGATGTGTACATCCTTCACAAGTTGAAGATTTTCTATACAAAATACATGAAGAAATATGTGGAAGCCACGCAGGGGGGCAGATCATTTGCCTACAAGGCCATTAGCCAAGGGTATTGGTGGCCCTACATGCAGAAAGATGTAGAAGCCTATGCCAAGAAGTGTGAAAAGTGCCAAGGTTTGCACCACTGATACACCAACCAGCAGCAGACCTAAACCCAGCATCCAGTCCTTGGCCGTTTGCCCAATGGGGCATGGATCTTGTTGGAAAACTGCCCCAAGCAACTGGGCAAAGGAAGTACCTGCTGGTAGCAACAGATTACTTCACCAAATGGATAGAAGCTAAACCCCTTGCCAAGATTCGAGACGTGGACGTGAAGAGCTTTATATGGAAAAATATCATCACCAGATTTGGGATTCCAAGAGCAATAGTTACCGACAATGGAACACAATTTGACAGTAAGCTAATCAAGAGCTTCTGTGCAAAATTCAAGATCAAGAACTACTTTTCAATCCCAAGCTTTCCTCAAAGCAATGGACAAGCAGAAGCATCCAACAAAATCATCTTAGATGGGATTAAGAAAACGCTGCAAGCAGCAAAGAGGAAGTGGGTAGATGAACTACCAAGTGTACTCTGGGCATATCGAACTACGTAGAGAAGATCAACTGGGAAATCGCCATTTGCCATGGCCTATGGTACAAAAGCAGTCATTCCTCTCGAAGTCGGCATCCCAGGGATCAGAACCCAAGGAGTAGAGAACGGAACTAATAATATATTATTAGCCCAAGATCTAGATCTGCTAGAAGAAAGGCGGCATACCAGCAGCAGCTTACCATGGCTTATAATAAGAAGGTCAACCCAAGGGAGTTTCAAATCGGTGAACTCATCTTAAGAAAAGTCGTTGGCAACAAGAAGGATCCCAAAGAGGGCAAGCTTGGCCCAAATTGGGAGGGACCCTATAGAATCATCTCGATACTGAGCAATGGGGCATATCGGCTTGAAGATAATGAGGGCAAAGAATTGCCAAGGCCCTGGAATACTTGCAATCTTAAGTTTTTTTATCATTAAAATTTCTTGTTCTTTGTTATTATCCAAAGTAATAAATAAAGCTTGATTTTTCACATTTGTGACTGATAGGATAGTTTTTAATGTTTCTGGAATACATGGATAATGAGAACCCAAGTGGAACTTAAGTTCACATTAGGGGCAGAGAGTTAGAAAATGGTTTTAACACTTGTTGAAATTTGAGAAAAATTTACAAGTTGAAGTTAAATCGAGATCATGTTTAACACTTGTTGAAATTTGAGAAAAATTTACAAGTTGAAGTTAAACCGAGATCATGTTTAACACTTGTTGAAATTTGTGAAAAATTTACAAGTTGAAGTTAAACCGAGATCATGTTTAACACTTGTTGAAATTTATGAAAAATTTACAAGTTGAAGTTAAATCGAGATCATGCTTAACATTTGTTGAAATTTGTAAAAAATTTACAAGTTGAAGTTAAACCGAGATCATGCTTAACACTTGTTGAAATTTGTGAAAAAATTTACAAGTAAAGGCCAAGGTTGTATTAAAATGAGTACTTATGTACTTGACGATGTAAAACCGTTGGTGGGTATAACCGAGGTATTTCACCTCGAGAAAATTACATAGTTAAAGTGTGCATTGAAGATATGCAAAATATTCTAAGTATCGAATCATACAAGAGCAGTAAAGAGAAGACAAAGATACATGCATTCAGGAAAGGAAGTTGTATTAACATTCAAAATATGACATGTCGGCCAAAGCTTACAATTGTTCCAAAAAGAAAAAAAACAAAAGTACAAAATAAAAAGGAAAAGGACATCAAAATTAAGACTCTTCGGCAACACCAGATGGTTGGGTTTGAAGTTCAGAAGACTGCTGAGAGGACATCTCGGTAGCCTTCTCAGCCGCGAGCTCGGCATCTATTTCTTGAAGGGTTTGATCGAGGCTTTTGTCGGCGAGAGGCACGTCCGATGATGCCTTCTCAGGAGTAGCATCCTTGGGAACCTCCTCACCCTCCTCATCTTGAGTCAAGTCCAGGACTTACTCATTTGGAGTAGGGGACTTGGCCCCAGTAGCTTCCTTTGACTTCCTCACCAAAGCTTCCTCCTCAGACTCAGAATTGTCGTCGGATTGGCTTGGAGTTGGAGGGAATGGCAGGGCAAGGACGTCGGTGTTTCTGAGGGAGGAGTCCTTGGGGATTTCAAACTTTTTCAGCAAAGTCATCCAACCAAGGGTGAAACCCTTGTTGTATGCCTGCGTCACATGTTTCTCATAATCCGCGTGACATCGGCCACCCTCTCATTGTATCCCTTCTCGTCGGCGGCCTTGATTTTGACCTCTTTTGTGGCCAAGGCATCTTGAAGTTCTTTCTGGGCCTGGGTCATCTTTTCCTCGGCCTCTCTCTTTTCGGCCTCGAGAACCTTCTTGATGGCCTCAGCAACATCTGCTTTTTCTTCGGCGTCATCCTTAGCTTTGATAGCAGCCTCGGCCTGATCCTCCAAAGTCTTCATTTTTGCCTCGGCCCTTTTATTGGTCTTCTATAGACTAGCAACCTCCCTAGTCTTGTCAGCCAGCGCCTTCTTTGTCTCAAAAGATTGCATTGAGAAGGAGTGGGCGTGCTGGATTGCCTGACGAAAAATGGACAAAGCAGAAGTTATTAGAAAATTTTCTAAGTATGAAAAAGAGAAAGAAAGAAAAAATTACCGAATAAAAAGACTTACTTGAACAGAGCGTTGGAGCATTAGAGCAAAGTTTTCATATTCACTCATCTCGACGTTTCGGTCGAGATCTCCAGGAAGGCACAAAGTTGTGCTAAGGACAACACCGACATTGACGTCATCGGCACTATCACCAGCTCTAACCGACCTGTCCTCTAGTGTGATTTGGGGGGCCCAAGGGGAGTTAGACTTCATGGAGCCCGAAGCTGTTGCAGAAGACAGGCCTCTTTGATCTTGTGGATTCGGATGGTTGGGCCTCGGCAGGCCTCTTCTCTGCAGCAGATGGGGCCTTATCACTCTCAGCCAATTTGGAAATTGGCAAGGTGTCCGCAGTATCAATCTGAGTCACCGTTGCCTTGGGCTGAGCCTTGTTCAAACGTTTTGGCTTTAGTTTAGGCTGAGGCTGGATTTGTGCTGGCTGAGCATCAATTGAGTCAGGAATGTTGGCCAAGAGATCTTTGGCAACTACTTTCTGGCGGCCTATCTCAATAGCAAAAACAGTTCGTTGCCGGCGTTGGCGTTGAGATGGTGGGATCAGATATGGAGCCGAGGTTGACGGCTGCACTGCTGGATCAGGGGTCGATCCTTGATCTAGCCGAGATGATGAGGCTGTTGGAGGAGTAGTGGCGGACGGAGGATACTGACTCTTCTTCTTCTTCTTCTTCTTTGGAACGTCGGGAAGAACCGACTTGTAAGTGGGAATGAAATTAAACAACAAAGGGGCTCTCCGTTTGTGGACTAGCAAATCCAATAGCTTCTTCAAGTCTTTGCTGGGGAAGAAAGACTGGCGAAAGCCCTTTGGTGGCTGAGGAAGAACTGCAAAAAGGAGGGCACAGACATTAGAACAAAGTATTGAGAACTTTAGAAAATAGAGTAAGAAAAAGTGACACTTAGCCCTTACCATCTCCTTCCCTGAAAACTGTTCGGCTTAGGGGATAAAGGTGGAGGTCATCGTTGGGCTGAAATTCCCAGTTTCCCGAGATGATGAAGTAGTCGTCTCCAGCACCCTTGTTTGAGTCTGGGAGGTCGGCGATGAGCTTGTGCTCAGTAGACCTCGGCTTGAGGTAATAGATATGGCCTTTTGCCGATTTCAGGCGACACATAGTGTAACAGTACTGGAAATCGGCAAGAGTAACCCTAGCATTCTCTTGTTTGACTAAGGCTATTGCACCGTTGATAACTCGATAAGAATTGATGACAAATTGCATTGGGTTCAATTTATAGTAAAGAAGGACTTCTCGAAAAAAGGTGTTAAGTGGAAACTTAAGTCCACACTCGATAAAGTCCACTACTGGAAACGGCATGAGGTTCACATCGGGCATGATGGAGTCATCCTCCCCAGCCAACCTCAGATGTACGTCGGCTGGGATGTCAAACTCCTGCCTAAAGTGTTCTAACTTGGTCGGGGTATCTAACCTATGCTTTCACATACCCATGATGTCGGCTTGAGGAGAAGGTGAAGGATTTCGGAAGAAAGTGTTTTGTAATGGTTTTTAAAAGACCTCGGCTAAAACCTAAATGTGAGCTGGGGTAAGAATTTGTGGGGATCGTTTCAGTTTTTCCTAAAAATTTGTGGGTTCTACAAGCAAATCCCAAACCTAGATCTATGGAAATGAAGATTGAAGGCACGAATCTGGAAAGGAAACAGAAAACATGAATGCAATTCAGAATCAAGAACAGTGATGGATCATCAAGAAACAGAAGACAAAAGTTTGCGCAGGTGTGCTAGGTCAAGAACAATGACAAAAATCAATAAGTATGTGAACAGTGTGAATTCAAAAAACAGAATCATGAGACAAACATGTAGCAAAAAACAAGATACGAGTTGAAATATCAAAGATATGAGTAGGATTGAAGAGGCAGAGCAGTGGAGTTCAGTAAAGCAAAAAAGAAACTGAAACAAGAAGTTAAATCGGGAAGAAACAGTAACTCATCGAAGAAAAGAAGCCGGTATTGAGTTCGCCGAAGTCAGACGAGCGAAAGCAGCAAAAAAGACTAGCAAGAGCCTCGCCGGATGGGGTGAATAGCGGTGGTAGCAGAACTTGAAAGCTTTGAAACAATGGAGGATTTGAGAAAGTAAGAGAGAGAGTTTAAACAAAAACGATGATAAGTGAAAAGACGAGGAGAGAAGAAACGAGTTTTGTCAAAAACTTGAAAAGGTGGCAAAAAGAAATTAATGAGTCTAGAACAACGTATATGTCAGATGAGGCAGGCAGGCGCAAAACGACTTGAATAGTGCGTATTGGACACGGTCCAGTAGGGGACAGACACGTGGTAGAAACGATTGAACTATTGTGCGCGACAGCTCATACGCGTGACAAAACTCTTGGAGTTCTTGGTTTAATGAAGCAGTGACCTCGGCCGTAAGGAATATGTCGGCTAAACGAAACTCGAATAAAACTAAGTTATTGGTTCTAAAAAGCTTGATGAGACAAACTACAGGACCTGGTTGTAAGAAGCCGGTGTATTATGACCTCGGTAAATTTATGATAGCCGACATGAACGATATAGGTTCCATCACCTCAGGATGCCGAGGTAATAGAACCTAGGGGCAGTTGTGGGGATATATTTTCTGAGTAGCAACACGTGGCCAAGGTGATGTCGACATGTCAGCCGAGGTGCCACGTGTCCTGGTCGTGACGCCGATGTGATCACGGCTAGGCCGAGGTTATCTCCGCAGATATCGGAATCCGGGATAAGCGAATAAGGGACAAGAGTCCTAGAATGAGGAAGGACTTCAGCCTAGATAAGGATAAAGCTCTTGGGAGTTTATCTTTATCTATGGGAGAGTCCAAGATAAGCACTGAGCAGAAGTCCATTGAAGCTAGGCTTCTATTCAGATTAAGATTGAGTTAACTATAAAAGAGAGACACCCCCATAGGTCTAAGGGACGCAATTTCTATTCTGAACAGAGAGTTAAGCACTTGATTTATCTTTGAGAGATAACTGACTTGATCGTTGGAGTGCCCCTGGGTGGACGAACCACTGCCGAAATCTCTTCTTTCTGTTGTAGGCTAGTCAGGCGCCATCTATTCTGTCAGTGCTCTCCAGCTGAATACTGAGTTGGCAGTGTGGTCAGAAATTCACTCACACAGCTTTTTAGTCCAATAAGAGAAAACATCACATCCAACCCATAATCATTTCATTCTTTCTCTCATAAAAAAGTCAAAAAAGCCGAAAAAGCTTAAAGCCCTTTCCAAACCAGGTTTTTTAGCCCCAGGCTAAAATAGTCAAAAAAGTCAAAAAGCCAACCCACTTCCGAAACGACACGTAAAAATGAATATTTGATTTTTGGGTTTTTTTTTGTTGTTGTTGTTGTTGTTTTTTTTTTTTTTTTTTTTTTTTTTTGGGTTTTTTTGGGTTTTTTTTTTTTTTGGTTTTTAGGCTATTTTTTTTTTAGTTGCAAACAATCCCTTACAACTACTTCTAAGTATGCTGTCATCCTCTTATCAAGATCTCTACTCCTCATGGCACTGATAGCAATCAATAACTAATACATCAAGGTGATCTAAGTATGAATGATGTGTGAGTGGTTTTGCAAGATGAACGATTAGAGAAGAGTTTTATATTGGTGACCAAACTAATGTAATATGTTTATGCAACTTTACTCAAAGATTGGATTGAAGCACACATCGTTTTGTCAAAGGACACAAAATTTTAAAATTTGCATATGCCTACTGACATCTTCAATATTCAAACACTTGGAACACAAACTTCTACACCTAACATAAACAATTAGCACATGCTTTGTATGCGGAAATTACAAACAGACTAAATCCAATTCCAGTAACAACATTAATTAACAAGATTAAGCCTAAAGAAACAAATTGGTCTCCAATTGCTTCTTCCATTGCCAATTGCTTCTTCCATTGCTAAAAAGTAAAAATTCTATCAACTTACTTATTGTCATGCATTTCAAAGAACTATATTTATCAACTCCTTTAATCATAGATATCAAAGCAATATAAGTTAACCTATGGGGTTTACATTTCTTTCTTTCCTTTTTTAAAAAAAATAAAATAAAATTGATGCAATATATACATCTGCAATGCAATATTAATCTGTTTCAGGGGGCCCTTCGAAACGGATATAGTCATACATGATTCCTTTGAAAGGGCTTGAACCTCTCGACTGTGTTAGATAGATTGTGTTGGTTTCGGAAACCAGTTGAGATCCTGATATTTCCACACTGTACAACCAATACAAACCATGAATCCCATGTCTTGCAATAGCATTGTCCTTGCCTATGAACCCCGTTGTAAAGTGAGGAGGCATTGCATCTGGATCATTGATCCGAACCTTTCCAATGTGAAAATTTAGAAGCAAAATGTTAATGAACACGATCATAACAAGGTTGTGTAATTTTGTAAAGAACCAAAATATCAAATGATCATACTTTGAAGGGTAAATTATATCATTTGTCCTCATAGTTTGATTGAGTTTAAAACTACTTGAACCCTCTTCTTTAAATATCAATTATCACTAATATTTATAACAATACGCGCTAAGCTAAAAAGACCAAAGTGAAATTCGATATAAATTATAGTGATCACTGATATAATTTATTCATTTTTAGTACTTTTAAATTCTCAAGTGAGTTGCCTGTGGCCTTTTCCAAAATGGTAACGACAGATGACAATTGACCACATTAAAATGTAAATAGATGTGCAAGATTTAAATTGATAAAATTGAATTTACAGAAACTAAAACTTTACTCAAACTAGAGGGACCAATAGTATAATTTGCCATACTTTAAAATGTATGGAATAAGTAGATGCATTTAAGTTATCAATATGCTTCAAGAGCTTGTTTCAATTGAGAGGTTTGATGATAAAAGAAATAGGAAGTGTTCGGATGATTAAAAATGTGAGAAAAGGTTAGAAAAAGAAATATCTTGAAACCTGTATCTTGTTTCTCACCTAGAATTGGTGAATTTGGTGAGAAATAAAGTTGTTCAACATAAATTTTTCAAAATATCTCATTGCCTATCTAAATACAAAGTATTAAAACTAAAAAGATACGTGTCTTTTATTTCTTATTCATTGATTACACAGACACTACTAGAAAATTGGTTTTTTGACATGGAACTTTTTGAGGAATTCACACTTTTTCATAACCAGCTTTCTATGTCAACTTATCTCCTATTCATTGACTTCTTAATTCATTGGAAGGTTTGGACTGCCTGCATTAATTGGTGGGGAATTCAAGCGGTATTTGCAGTTCTATCAAATCTTTACTCTCATGGTGGCAGGGGACATCAATAAAAAAGGACAGAGAGATCTGAGAGGTAATACCTGTTGCAGTCATTTGGACAATCTGAGAAAGAAAATTTTGTTTGAGAATGTTTAACCTAATTGGGTGCTCATAACCAAATTGATTATGACTAGAGTGGCTCAATGGGTCAAACAAAAGCCTAAGTTTGAGGATTCTTCCATTCATGATGTGGTGTGGATAAGAGCTATGAAGTATCGACACTTCAAAACAAGTGCCGTATTCATATCGGATACAATGACACTTCAGGGACACGTGGACACTTCTAAGACACGTATGAGACACACCACATGGCGTGTCCCCCTTATTTAATTAATTTATTTTCAGGGGACAGTTCGGGGACACATTAAGGGCATGCCAAGTTGTCTTTTCCCCCCATTTTATTTAGTCCTTTTGATGAATATTAAATGTTTATTATTTTTTTCTTAGATTTAAATACTAAATAGATCATCCATAAAAAATATATATAAACTAAAAGTGTTTTAAAAAAAATAAAAATAAACAGAATTAGAGTTAGTTTTTGTTAATATTGATTGTGTATGGATATAATATTAATCTAGATAGCAAATAAAAATATATAAAAACATATTTTGTTGCTGTGTCCCGTGTCTACATCCATGTCCATGTCCACATTCGTATCCGTGTCCGTGCTTCTTAGGATACGAGCAAGCCTAAGTTTAAGGTTTAAACAATCAATGACAATCATTTTAATTTGCAGCAGATCAAAGGTGTCTTCTAAGGATTTTGATGATTAACAATTGGATGGGTTCATTTGTTTTAGCCAAGGATTTAGATTCTTACTTCTTTGGTTTTGCTCATTAGCTGATCAGTAAGAGTATGTGGCAGGGGGGCTGCTAATGGGAGGGTGTCATAGTATTCTAAAGGCTGATTTTGCTGTCGTTTATTAAATGATTGCACAGTGTCTCTTGTGCCAACCTAGTTGAGATGAGTTGAATTTGCTATGATGCATTCATGCACCTTCCTTTATCTCCTTTATTGATGTATTTACAGTTGATTGCATTAATAAAAGTTGTTTTTCTCTGATCCAAAAATAAATAAATAATAATAATAATAATCACAAATATCTTTTTAAAACCATAATATTCTTATTTCTTTTCTCACCTAGTTTACCAACTGACAAGAAATGCATAGTGGAAATTAAAGAAAGACAATAGAGTAAAAATAACAAAAAGAGAAGAAAAAAGAAAGTCATACTTCGAGCTCAGCTTCATGTGCTGATGCTAATGCTAATTGGAGTGTATAAGTTGCAGTCTCGCGCACATTGTCGAGATCAAATATGATTCGCCATGTGGTTGGTTCATATGTTTTATTTCCTATGTTCCTGCAATGCAATGCCAGAACCAACAGTTGCAAAACTAACAAGCTTGACTGCTCGAAACATTGAAAAAAAGAAAAGAAGGAAACAAACACCTGTTAACATGAGCAAAGAACCAATCTGTTTGATAATTGCTAATGCCCACGGTGTAGCTGAGATCCTCATCAGGATAAACTTCTGTGTATCGATCCCACAATCCATATTGCCTAAATCTGTTACTCAAAAATGATTCATAGTGAACAAGTTTAAAGAATTAAGGAGCGTTTGTGTGATTGAGAGAGCTCACTTGTCTGGAAGGTTGACGTATAATTGGTTCATTAGAGTGGGGTTCGGGTCAGGCACGTAGAATTCAGCAGCAGTGCGATCTGGGATGCCTATCTCCCATAGGGTAGGGCCTTCTCTTGGAGGGTCAAAAACAAGAACACCCAATCTGATGTGTCTTCCTGCTCATTATAAATGCACCCCATAAGCTATTTCACATTGACTAAATTCGGCTTGCCTTCTCTCCTGTCACAGGATGGTCCACTCCAAGGGTTACTCTCGTAAGGGGTGGATCTCATAACAGCCTCATGGCATCATGTAGGGCCCACTCCTTACGAAAGCAACCACTGGGCTTGGTTGTCCAATAACTAGAGAGAAGTCTGAATCAAAACATTTCTTTAAACCTTCAAATTTCTATCTCCTACAAATCGAAGCAATGAATTAAGTGTTGATACATAGATAAGTAAAAACCTGGTGTTATGTTGAGATAAACATCGTATCTATAATCCCCAACAATGCTAGGGACCCATGCATACAGGCAGTAATTTTCAGCTCGGACACCTTTGATCAAGAAGTACCCTTCACCATCAGCTTGAGTCCAAAATTGATAACCCTACAAATATTTTTTTCAACATTAATCTTTGTTGATTCATTCTCATTAATATTTCGTAGTTTGTTGACTAAAAATATATGAAAGCAGCAAAAAAAAAAAAAAAAAAAAAAAAAAAAAAAAAAAAAAAAAACCTTGTTTTCTCTTTGCCATGATCCAACATTTCCTGGTGCAGCCAACCCCACAAAAGCAAAGTTTGCGGTCATAAGTTGTTCATTAATGTACCTAAAACAAAATTTTTATATCAGATTCAATATCATTATACACTTGATAATGATGAAGAAGATAGTGTAGTTGAGCTAGTAGAGGGAGTTACTTGTCACGGACTAGTAATCGGCCACTAACTGTACCCCGTTGATCAGCATGAGGGAAGTCTTCTGAAAGAGGGAAATCATATGGCCAACTTTGGGTTTCTATCAGCATCTGAATATATGCATATGAGATGAGATTGTTAATTTTGTTTGTACTGATTAGATTTTATGTTGTCAAAAATTTCATGCCCAAAGTAGTACCTGTTCTTTGGCATCTTCCCAAAGTGTTAAGGCATCCTCTTCGACTGAAACTGAGTTTAGATAGATCAAAACAGGGCCAAACACCTTCTTCCATGGCTCGCCATCTCGTAATTTTATTGTCAGATTGTCCCCAGCATAATGAGTGCTGAAAAACATCTGAAGATAAATAACACAATCCTTTAACATTAACATCTAGTAGTTAGGAAATTTGTAAAAATTTATTTATATATAACATTTTCCATTTATTGAAAGTGCAAGGTTGTGCCTCAATAGGATAGATTTAAGTAGAAGGCTATGTGCTTAACAGGAAAGTTATGCTCTTCTCCATCAATTCCTTTTTCAGTCCAATTGTTGTGAAGTAGTTTTTCCTATGGATGTCATCATTATAATACAAAACAATGTTTGTTCTTTTAATTGATCAAGAATTTGCATCTACATATATTACTTTTTTCGTTTTTTTTTTTTTTTCCTTCTTGTCATGAAATTCATTTTGTAAATGAGCCACTATGTTGGGCCAGTGAATAAAATTGATGCCATTTGCAAGAGGTCACTCAATAGCAATGGATTGTGCAAAGGGAACAATATCGGATACTTACAGATAAAGTGGTTGGGCCAACATGCGAGGTGAGATCTTGCTTGACAGGGCCACCTGTACGGAACTCATCGCTGGGTGTGATCATCCAAAATCCAACAGCCGGGTTAGAGCATATCCACCCATGAACCCGATTGTCTTTGTCATCACATGAATATTGGTACTTATCATCCACCTACATGACACAACATCAAAAAAGAAAAAAAACTAGCATATCTAACTACACAAATACAATCTTTCCTCTTGTGATTGTCAAGTCTTCATGAAGTAACGAAAATATCAACAAGTTAACACTCTTGATGAATCACACAAGGGCATTTTTGTCAATTCACAAAACCATTACCACAAAACTTAGGAAATAGGACTGTCTTAGCAATAACTAGTAGGTGAATGAAAAATGGTCAAGCTTACCTCCCCAGTGAGCTCTGGATTGCTTGGATTTGTCAACAGAACAGCTTCAGGGTAGTCAAGGACTAGGCCGGTTTCACGGTCCTGTGGTGTTGGCATAATCCTTTGCCTTTCATCCGATACAGCCATGTACTGAAACCTAGTCATGTATCATATCAAGATTAAATTTTCCTTAAATTACTCTGTTCATGTCAAACCTAGTCAACAATTTAGAATAACATAACCATAACAATCATATATGTCTTACAGGCTTTCTTCAAGCTTGAATACAATCCTCCCTTGGTAGATGTTAATGTCAGGCCATCCCTCGGAGTGTTCAAGTATTGCATACGAGTAGAAACCGGGGTATCCACGCAGCATTATAAACCTGCAAATAATGTTTACAAAATCAACGTTGACAGATTAAAAATAAGCAGAACTTGCTAAGATCTGTTTGGCTGCAAATTAAGCTGATGCTAAATGCTTTCAATGAACCTTTTGTCTACATTCAGGGGCATTCCTATGTCATTTAGGGATGAATCCCATGTTCTTGTAAAAGAAATCTCTATTTGATTTTCATCTTCCATTACAACACTATAACTTGTCCCTTCTAGCCTGCATGAAAGCAGTTCAAGTGGTTTAATTCATCTTTAGTGTAGGGTTATATTGTTTTACATAACAGGTCTAATCTACTTAAGGAAAAAAGAAATTTACCAGTCATATTTGCCACCAAGATGTACTGGATCGTCCCAAACGACATCCCAATACCTAAACTCAGTTTAATCCAATCAAACAGAGTGCAAATGGAGATTTTAAGTTAATTGTCCTTGATT
Source organism: Camellia sinensis (assembly GCF_004153795.1). Lineage (NCBI taxonomy): Eukaryota > Viridiplantae > Streptophyta > Magnoliopsida > Ericales > Theaceae > Camellia > Camellia sinensis. The sequence goes on along the minus strand of NW_021025579.1, from coordinate 224,808 downwards.
AAATGCAGTAAAAGAGCTAATCTAAAGAACCAACTAAAAAAAAAAATTACGCGTGTACAATCAGTGTAATTTCGTTCCTTTCACCATAAAACAGAGTTCTTTGTCTAAGAGTTCAATTTGTTAATCCATATTGGGTCTAGAAGATATAATTGTTGTAGAATAAGGGCTGGAAACAAATAAAACTGTTCATAGCTCAAGGTCAATTCGTTTGAAGTTTGTTTGAATTCTGCTCCTTTGCATTCCTATGTGGAGCAGAATTTCAAAATCTTAACTAACAATGTCATATTAAAGTAAAGAGCTACAAAAAATAAAAACATGTAAATGTACTTACCCTCTTTTTCTTCCTTTATTGACTTCCATTAATAAATTGTCAATTCCATTGTATTGTATTCCTGTGACCATACCCTGTGGGGTAGACAATGTGACATTGACCAGGCCATTGTCCATCACAACCTGAAAATATATGTGTAGATATTTTGAGTAAAAGTTATTTAAAAGGGGTTTGAGAGTTTAAACCTCTTGACTATCAAGAATCCAAATGAGCAACAAAGAATCTATATTGGAGTTTTGGATAAATGTTGGACAACTATTAAATATAAAGAGTAAGAGGAATTTTAAATGCAGTTTTACATGCTGATCCAGTATTTGTAGATGAACTGGTGGATACAACAATAGATCTTCACTGTTCATGCTTCCTGGAAATCTTCTGCAATTGAACCAAAAAATTTACAAAAAAAAAAAAAATAAAGAATGTTAATTGTTGGGTTACCAATTTAGAGAGTGTGTAAGACTGTTTCCCCAGAACTGGCCCTGGCTAAGGCTATTGAGGTCTGTACCTCATGCCCCAAAAAATTGGCTTAAAATAGGGCTTCTAAATTTAAAAAAGTATTGTAATATATTACAAATATAAATAGATCGAAATTATTTTTGTTGTTTTAGGATTAATCTAAAAGACCCAAAAATATTTAGTTGAACACATATTTGCTTATAAGTGTGTTTTGCCTCAATTGAAATTAAAATATATACAAAATGTTGGTGGCCTTTGAATGATAAACACTATATGCACATACAAAATGTTAGTGGCCCAAAATAGGACCCCTAATTTTTTTTATTTTCTTTCTTTATCAGATTTTAGTATAATAAATAAATTTGTCCTAATTTTTTTTTACTTTTCTTGTTTATCAGATTTTAGTAGAATAAACAATTAATTCAATTTCAATCACATTCATAAACAACACATTCAATAAACAACAATGCAACCACACTCATAAACAAAATATTTAATAAACAACAATAAATTCAATACATATCCAATACATTTTAATTGAATAAAGTTTTCCTAATTTTGGTAACTTTTTTTTTTTGTGTGAATACATTTTGATATCTATTTTGGTATCAATCGACGATAGTGATACGAAATAAAGTGATTTTTTTCTTCTTTATAAATATAGACCTCTGTTTTTATTTCACCTTAGACCCCAAAAACTCAGGCCCAACCCTGTGTGTCCCTATTTGTTGGGGATATATCTATCTCCATGCTGAGCTCAATAATTAAAAGCGGCCCCGCAGGTTGGATTGTCCAAGGTTAGAGCAAAATGACTTTGCTGACGAGAGAAATTGACTTGTGATTAATTTGTGTACTCGTCATAAAGAAAATAATGGCACAAAGTTCGGTAGTGAATTGCCTAAATCGTGACCTATGTTACATGAATTCAGATACAGGTGCAGGTGTAGGTGTGCCTATTTAGAGAGCAGATGCATCAAATCTTAAATTTAAAGGCTTCACGAACTTGACAAAAAAGAATTATATTTTTATATTTTTAATCTATTAACCTACAACATAAAAAATAAAAAAATATTTTATAGTAATTACATAACAAATGATACATAATATGTATAAGATAATGTTAAATACAAATATATGAGAAGTGTTCAATGAAGTATCAGACACATATCTCATACTATAGTGTCCGATATAATTTTTCGATTTATTTTAAAGAATTCATATAATATAGATCATGACTTAAAAAATCTTGTACTCCGGCTCCGGCTTGGGCTTGTTTTGGAAGCAAATATATAAGAAGAATGAAATTCCTATTTTTATTGGCAGGTGGAATCATTTGTTACAGGGTCTCAAGAATCACATGACCCATCCAAATAGTTTGTATTTTGTTGGTTTCTCCTCATTTTGTTTGTTTCTTTTCTTGGTGGATCACATTAAAAAAAGGATCTTCAATAATGTTTTTGGAGAGTTTGAGATCTCAGAATTAGAGTCTCAGAATTTACTCAGAATAGATATGTATGGTAGAGATTAAATTGATGAAGTGTGAGGCCCACGGGCGAAATAAATTTAAATCATTAATTGTTATTTTAAAATAAATTCTGAATTTATAATATTGCTGATTATATATTTTTTTTTTTTTTTTTTTTAAGAGCTCTCCTTCCTCTTAGGATAGTTTGATGTCAGAGATTCTTGGATGTAAAGAAAAACTACCACAGTTACGGATTATATAAACAAGCATTATACCAATCCATACAAGTTAAGAATATATGAACCAAGAGTAACACATTTTCTACATGTATATAGCTCGAGTTATTTTGGAGATGCAACAATACAATAAATAGTGTTTGGTGTAATTTAGTTAAAAATTCACAATTTGAAAGTGGAAAATGAGTGAGAGCACTAATTAGTGCTACTACTAATGATGTGGCAGTGAGCCTCACCATAAATGATTTGATGTTTTGACCTTGGTGTTGTATTTTTTTTTCTTTTTTTATTGAGTGTCATGTCATTAGTGATCTTTTTAGAGCTCTAAAATTAGTGGTCTCTATCATTGTTATTTGAAAGTAGAAGCTATAAGTATTTGGGTGATGATACACAGCTCTAATATTAGAGCTCGGAGCTCTAGTGAGGTGGAAGAGAGATAGATAAAGGAGTGTGGGTCCCACCTTCACATGAGCACTCTTCATATCATTAGAGCTGCATTAGAACTCTCAAGGTGATGATATATAGCTCTGATACTAAAATTCTAAATGGAGCTCTAGTGAAATGGAAGAGAGTAGAGAGAGATAGATAGAGGAGTGTGGACCCCACCTTCACATAAGTACTCTCCAGAAAACAACTATTTTCAGTTATTTTTAACTTATATATTATAAACAAAAACTCTACTAAATAATCCAACACACAGATTCTCAAAATAAAAAATTTAAAACTAATCAAATAAAGTACTTTAAACAGTCCCAATAGCAGGAAGAAGTTCCATTAAAATTGAAGCATCCAATTTTTTGCAAGGACATGGTCACATGTATGCATTGCTAGGCGTGAAATGTTCTCTAGGCTACAGCTATTCTGTTCTCACTTTCAGATAAGCACGGGACAAATCTTTTTTTTTTTTTGACTTTTTGATTTTTTTTTGGGGGGGTTTATATTGTAGAGTGTTGCTAATAGTATTACCTTGCTTGTTTTCACTTTTCAAAAAATACTTTTCAGAAAATTTTACTTTCTTATTTTTTGTGTTTTTTTGTTTTTACTGAATTTTTTTAAAAAATACTTTTCAGAAAATTTTACTTTCTTATTTTTTGTGTTTTTTTGTTTTTACTGAATTTTTTTAATATTTTAAGTAATTTTTTTACTCTTTAGACACACCTAACATAAATACACCTAAAAAGTAAAAAAAATATAAAAAAAATCTTTTAAAAATTCACTAAATACTAAAAATACAAAAAAAAATACAAGAATTCAGTACATTTTTTATATTTTTATGTATTTATTAATTTTTTAAATATTTTTTCACAAATTTTTTACTTTTTAGATACATCTAAGTAAGGTGCATCTAAAAAAGTAAAAAAACTGTTTAAAATTTAAAAAATATTCACTAAAAACAAAAAACATGAAAACCAAAAAAGTCAATTTTCAAAAAACTTAATCCAGAAAACTCAAACCAAACACACTGAATATTACTTTACTCTTTTTTTTTTTAATGAATTTGTATCCTTTTAATTTCTTTATTATAATTTTATTTCATTATAAAATTTTAATTTTATTCCTTACTTCTCAAACTTTAATCCAAACCTTATTCCAACTCCAGCCACCCTCCCTTCCTTGCCACCTCTGCCACCCCCACCCTGACTTCATAAACAAATTGAATTTAAAAATTAAGTGGAAAATAACTTCCATTTGAGAATTAAATTTCAATACAACTCATGGTTGGATTAATAATTTCAACTTCATCTTCATTTAGAATTATCGGTCTATGATCTAAATTTGTTTCATATATGACTCCACACAATACTATTTCAATCTACATCACGCAATTATTTTCTGGGAAAAAATCTAATAAACTAGATAAATCTTGGTAACTAAGATTTCTTTTATCTTCGAATTCCCATGATTGCAGGCTAATTTTTTTAATTACCAAATCAGTTTTGGCCATTGTCAAAAAGAAGAATGTTAGCCCAGTGAGTGGTATGACACATGAATTACGGCGAAAAGAAAATCCACCTGGGTGCGCATGGCTGACATTATGCTGTGCCTCCTATTGTAAAGTAAAACATATATTATTGGGGTACTTACGTGTAGGTCTTAATAAGTGAATTTATTATTTAATAGATCTTATGAAAAAAATTTGTCATAAAAAAATCACTAATTAAAAATTTTAACGATAATTTATAAAAATCATATCCAAAAAAAGTCATTAGCGGTCATTTTTTAACGACGTATGTAAAAAATTGTCACAACAAAATTATTTTTAGTGACAATTTTATCAAGACTTATTTTCAATAGGACTTAATGTGAATTAAGTCTAACTATTAAGACCTATTGGTAGTTTACCCTATATTTTTATATTTATATACTCCTAATTAATTCATGGTACCTTACTATATTTTGCGGACTTTAATCGTATCCATTTTATGTGTGATGGAGAATTTTCATTACAAATTTAATCGCTATGAAGTACGAATAATTGTTTTAAATTAAAAAAAAAAAAATCATCACATTCACTACTAGATGATGTAATAAAATCTCACCATTATAAATATTACAATCTATATTTTGCTTCAATATAATTAGTTTATATGGAAAGCCTATCGTATTATTCATATTAATATTTTTATAATTTAGGATTTAGGATATTGGTCACATTATATCTTATTTATATCTAATAATCTTTTCATTTTTAGGACCTCCCAATACGTAAGAATTTGTAAACAGTCTGCAAAGATAGAGGGAAAGGTTTCTTTGTGAGTTGGAGGTGCAGGTGTTGTTGGGTTTTGCGGAGCTCACCACAGTTTCACTTGGATTATATGACTAATTGATTTTTGTTCAATTATGTTTAGATATTATTTATTAAAAAAAATAATTAATCTGATAACAATAGCCACATCTTTTGTTGATATTTGTTTACAAAAAACTAGACGAGGAAAATAATTTTTAAAATGAACCATACGTTGCTTTGTAGACAAATTCAATAAAATTATGAATTATGATTATCAAATTAACTTTATTTTTTTTTATTTATGAATGATTTACACATATAATTGAATAAATAAATATTCTATATCATCAAAATAGGGCTCATGGACCCCACCCACAGTACTCAACAGCAGAAGCCCATCCCTATATCCAAAAAATATGAAAAACGAAGTAAATGAGGGTATTTTGAGAAAACAGCAATGGTAGAGGGCCCAAATTTTGTGGCTCAAATGTGGCTCAAATGGCCAAAACGACGTCGTTTTGAGTACAAAACAACATCAAAATGGCCAAAACGACGAAGAGAGAAGAGGGAATGGAGACACACACACACATAGAGGCCCCTGCATTCCGGCCGATCGTCCGATCGTCGAGCTCTGCCGATCGTCGCAGCTCTGCCGATTTCGTCGCAGCTCTGCGATCGTCGCAGCTCCGCCCGGCCGCCGTCGCCGTCGCCTCCGCCTTTGCCTTCTTCCTCTGCCTCTGCCTTCTTCCCTTCTTCCCTTCTTCTTCTCTTCTTCTTTCTTTCTTCTTCTCTTCTTCTTCTCTTCCTTCGCGTCTGCTTCTTCTCACCCAAAAAAAAAAAAAAAAAAATTTAAAAAAGTTGCCTTCTTGTCAATCCTTAGGCTAATATGCATGAGTTCACTAATTTTCATAAGTTTTTTAGGATGTTAAAGCATAATCATTAGATGGTTTAAAAATAATTTAATCTTACAATAATTGTAATTTGTAGTCTTAAACTAGCTTTGCAAGATTATTATAAACTAGATAGTGAAACAAAGAAGCTTTAAATGTTTGAACAATACCATGAAAATAAGACAAAATAACGAACATAAGACAACAATAGATCAGCACATAAAAGCCCAGTCTAGTCCAGTCCAAAAGCTTCCAAACCGAAAAATAAAAATTTGTGTTTAATGTTCTTCTCACAATCGGCTACCATGTTCCATTGACAAACAAACTGTAGCATCCCGTGAACCAAAAACAAAAAAATGTACAAAAATTATTCATTTATTTTTTTGTCAAAATCTCAAAAAATAAAAAAATAAAAAAATAAAAAAATAAAATAAAAAAAAAAGAAACGTCTTCTTCACAATTTACTTTTTGTAAAAGATGGGAATAAAATGTACAAAGTGCATAGTAGACATATAAATCTCTTGTGGTGTGAATGCATTTAATTTTTTGTGCACAATTTCTGTGTTGGATTGCAGGATATCCACACAAAGATCAGTTGGATTTATCTTTTACACAGGTATGCAAGTTCAGGCACAATCAAATTTGCGTTTCACATAACTACTTACATGGCACCACATGAAAATGAGAGAGAGAGAGAGAGAGAGAGAGAGAGAGAGAACCTAAATGGGGTCTTCACAGAACTCTCTGCAAGCAAGAACATCTGAATAACAACTCCAAACCACCCCACCACCAAATCCCATTGCCTCTTCCATTCCACCCTCTGCATAGCTCAATCAATTCATATATAAACCTGCAAATCAACAACAATTGAGGAGAACATGGTAAAACAAAACCCCCACAACTATATATATATATATATAAGGACAGTCTCAGTACACAATGCTTAACTACTTCAGGGTTTAACACGGGTCAGATATACACAATTTTTCCCCAAAACACATCCAAATAGTAAGAGAAAAGAAAGAACAAAACAATACAACACAACATGCATACCAAAAATTGGGTAAGAAGGAACACTGACAGACATACCTTACTCTGTAAACCAAGGTATGTACTTTGTAGAGTTGTATAAGGTTCTTGTTTCCTATATACTAATTTCTTGGGCTTGTTTTGTTTAATAATATATCAGTCTGATTCTATTAGCCCATCCAACTGTGACATTTGGGAAACAAACTTTAAAAATTGAGAAAGGTAAAGCGGTTCTTGAAAATATGGGAAGTGGAAGCACAAGGGGGGCATGTGGGTTTTGGACCTTTTGGATGTTCTTCTCTTTGGCTAACCGTTACTTAATCCTAGTCAATGAGTTTATTGCAGTTAACTTTGGACTTTCAAAAGAGGCATATAATAATGTTGTGTATATATAGATATACAAAAGTAAGTGAAACTTTAATTAATAGTTCTTCTAAAATTTATTATCTGGATTGTGGGTTACTTGCTGGGCTAGTATTAGGTAAATTTTGGTTCACTTAAATATATATATATATATATATTCCGCTATAAGCGCAGAAAAGCAATGACTATTATGACTTGCTCATCTACCATTGGAGTAGTTGTGTGGATTGTGGGGGTGGTTACATCTTTCATGAAGAATATTTTCTTGTCATATGGACCTCAGAGCATCTCTATTGGTTTTTTTCCTTTTATAGTATAAAAAAAATTATATTTTACCATATTACATTATCTATAATGTGATGTTTCACAAGCCTACTGAAATTGTCCCAATATCATTTTCTTTTTGTATTTATTTTTTTATTTTTTTATTTTTTTTTCCTTCTTCCTTACACAATGATAAATTTAGATATTGTTTGTGTGCCTCATCATAACACAATAGAGTGAAGAGCCTTAATCTGGCAAGTTATACTGAATATAATAATGATTGAGACCTCTTTTTTTTTTAGACCCCCACAACCCCTTTTAGATCTCAACCATTGATAGTGTGGGCCCACAAATACATGAGTGGGTCTCACATATACATCAATGGTTGTCCCTTTTAGATCTCAATCATTGATGGTGTGGGCCCCATAAATACATGAGTGGGTCTCAAATATACATCAATGGTTGCCCTTTTTAGATCTCAACCATTGATGGTGTGGGCCCCACAAATACATGAGTGGGTCTCACATATACATCAATGGTTGAAATCTAAAAAAAGTTGTAGAGTCTTTAAAAAAGGAAGTTCCAAACATTTTTCTATTGAATATTGCTGTGGGATTTTTTATTTATTTTTTTATTTTTTTTAAGCTCAATTATTACATTTTGACATTAGGAGGTGAAATAACATATACCATTGGAGATGTTCTAATCATCCAGTAATATTATTGTGAAATTTGAGATATCATCTGTGTCAGTAATGTATTAAGAGTGTTATCTCTTGATTTTGGGATATCCATGTGTGTCATTGATTTATTAAGAGTGTTATCTCTTGAATTTGGGATACCATTTATATCATTAATGTATTAGTGTTATCTATTGAATTTGGGATATCATCCGCCTTCAAAATGTTTATCAAACACTAACAAAGTATATATCTCTCATGCGCCAAAAATAAATTAATACTACGGTGATATCACATTATTCTCAACATGTGCTACCACTATCTAATAACAAATCACCGTATAAGCATAATACATGTGCAAAAATTATTATTACTGGATTGTTTTCGATCAAATAGTTACACTGGAATAACGAGCTTACCATTTCATATATTGTTTTATTTTTTATTGATGACATCTTGTGTTAATAATGAAGTGGTAATCACCATTATGCATAATGCCTACTCATCTGTTATATACTTGGTTTGGCAACAAATTAAAAAAAGTTAAAAAGTTAGTATAAGTTATCACATCTTTTTTTACTTTTCTATATATCTTTTCGTAAAAAATCAAAAAATTAATTAAAATAGTTAATTCCTAAACCAACAATCATCTTATTGATGTGTCATTCAATAATATAATTTTAGAATAAGAGACAAGACCTACATCAATAATTGATATGGGATACATGAAAATTTTCTTATGCATGTGGACTTGATGAGAGAACTTGAGAGGTTTGTGGGGTCCACCATGAGTCTTATTTCGATAATCTGATCCGTTTATTTTGTAGGATTCTTTGTGTGTATCACTCATAAAAAAAAAATTAAGTTTATATGATAATCGTAAATTTTTATCATATGGTGTTTGAATTCAAAAAATGAATAGTCTATTTTTTAAAATATATCTGTTGTTCATTTTTTCAGAATCAAGCGTGATAAAATAAAAATATTACCATTATTAAATTGACCTAATTTTTTATATTAATAATATACACTAAGCCCCTACAAAATGAACGATTTAAATTATCAAAACAGAATGTCATAAGAAACCTCGCCGACTCTCAATTTCTCAACTCTTTTTAAATTTTGTTAGTTTGTAAAATATTACTCTTCACAATTTATATCTTGGTAGGAAGTCAATCAGTAATGGATGTGGGATGGATGTATTTTCTATCGAAACAAAGCCTGCTAGTTCGTCTGCTCTACTGTTTTCTTCTCGGCCGATTTGCTCTATCCGCACTACGTCGAATTTCATGATTTCCTTTCTAACTAACTCTTGGTACTTAGCCATCCTCTCATCTTTCACCTCGTAGTCGCCTGAAAGCTGGTTTACTACCAGCTGGGAGTCACTGTGAACCATTAGCTCGGTGGCCTTCATAAAGAGTGTTGATTTTAGGCTTGCTAAAAGCGCTTCATACTCTGCTTCATTGTTTGATGCTGGGAAGCCAAGGTTGATTGTTCGTTCCACTATTAGTCCATCTGGTGATATGAGGACTATGCCAAGTCCTGCACCGTGCCTGTTGAATGCTCTATCCACAAAGAGTTTCCACACCTCTCCAACGAATAGTTTCCAGCAAGTAGATGGATCGGATGATGTTTTGGGATCATGAATGTTATCGGTGTTTTCCTTCAAGTTCACGCCGGCTGTAGGTGTTGTATCTTCACTGTCAGACTGCCTCCAATCTTTACTTTTTGATGACTCCTCACTGGGAATGGCTTGGTTTGTTTCTTCCTCCCTTTCTTCAATCCGATATGCCTTGGGATGTGGCTGGGCATCTTGTTTTGGGGGCTGCGTAATTCCTGCGGCACTTTCCATCCCCTTTTCTGTTGTACCAGTCAAGTCAACTGGGCAGATGTGATGACTTCCTGGTGTGAACTCTGCCACAAAGTCTGCCAAAACTTGGGCTTTTATTGCGATTTTGGATTGAAACTTGATATCAAATTGTCCTAATTCCACCGCCCACTTCAAGATTCGCCCTGAAAAGTCCGCCCTCTCAAACAAAGCTTTTAATGGAAAAGCTGTTAGGACGATTATAGTGTGGACGTGAAAATAATGCGACAGCTTTCTTAAGGCCATCGTCAAGGCTAAGGCCAGTTTCTCCAATGGTAAGTACTTGGTTTCTGCGCCCAGCAAGGTTTTGCTAACATAAAATATGGGCAGGTGTTGGATTCCTTCCGCTCTAACCAACACTGCACTGACTGCGTGCTGTGAAACTGCTAAGTACAAAAAGAGCTCTTCACCAAGTATTGGGGTTACTAGCAACGGTGGAGAAGACATGTACTCGTTCAAGCTTTCTAGGGCGCGGTCGCATTCTTCATCCCACTCAAACTTGGCATTTAATGCTTGGAAGAATGGTCGACATCTGTCTGACGACCGACTTATGAACCGGTTGAGCGTGACTGCTAGGCCGATGAGATATTGTACCTCTTTGATTGTGTTGGGCCTCTCAAGATCCTGGATTGCTTTGAACTGAGAAGGGTTTGCTTCTATACCTCGGTTGGTCACCAGAAAGCCTAGGAATTTGCCTGACCCTACACCGAATGCACACTTGGATACATTTAGGCGCAACTTGTTATTCTTTAGAATCTAGAACATTTCACCTAAGTCCCTGAGATGGTCCTTCTCATCCTTGCTCTTGACCACCATGGCATCTATGTAAGCCTCCATTGTTCTGCCTAACAATGGTTCAAACATCTTGGTGACCATCCGTTAGAATGTTGCCCCTGCGTTTTTTAGGCCAAAGGGCATGACCTTGTAACAATACAATCCTTTAGGCGTTGTAAATGACGTGACCTCCTGATCTGGTTCATACATAGCGATCTGATAGTAACCTCTGTACGCATCAAGGAAGCTAAGTCGATTGTGTCCTGCCGTCAGGTCTACCAGTTGGTCTATCCGTGGTAGGGGAAAACTGTCCTTTGGGCATGCCTTGTTTACTGTTTTGTAGTCCACACAGACACGTCATTTTCCGTTCTTCTTTGGCACTACTACGGTATTGGAGATCAACATGGGATAGTGCACTTCTCTGATAGCTACTGCCTCCAGCAAGTTTCCCATTTCTTCTGCCACTATCTCGGCATGGTGGAGTGCTGATCTGCGAGTGCGCTGTATAACTGGCCTGGCAGTTGGGTGGACGTTCAGTTGGTGACAAATGAAGTTTGGGTCAATGCCAAGCATGTCATGCGATGTCCAGGCAAACACTTCGATGTTAGAGGTTAAGAATTCCATGATCTCTATTCTCTCAGTGCTGGACAAAGACGAGCCGAGCAAAAAGAACTTTTCTGGGTCTTTTTCATCTATCCTTACCTGTACCAAGTCTTCCACTGCCTTCTGTTCAGCTGCCTTGCTAACGTCTATAAACAGTTCATTGTTCTCAGGTTCTTCCACTATCTGTACATACCCTTTGGCAGCGCAGCTGCCATTTACTTTGACGAAGCACTGTTTGGAGATAATTTGGTCTCCAAAGACCTCTTCAATTACTCTAGCTTCATTGGGGAACCGCAATACTTGATGATAGGTTGACGCTACCGAACGTATGGCGTGCAACCATGTCCTTCCCAAGATTATGTTGTAAGTGGAATGAACTTTTAACACCCAGAATTCCACCTGTTTCGTCATGGTTCCTGCCTTGACTGGGAGGATTATCTTGCCCACTGGCCACTCTGGCATTGAGTTGAATCCGATTAGGGGAGATATTGCAGGTGCTAAGTCTTTGTCTTTCAGTTTCAGTTGTTTGAACGTTTCGTAATACATTATCTCACATGAGTTTCCTTGGTCGATCAAAATCCGTTTGATGTCGAAATTCTTGACTCGTAAAGTGACAACTAGTGCATCATTGTGAGATCAATATATTCTTGCTAAATCTTTGTTTGAAAAAGATATGACATTTGTGGCCTCTGTTCTCTCATTTTTTATGGCAGGTTGTGCACTTAATACCTCCCTTAAATGCTCAACCTTTTTGATTATCCCCCTGAGCTCACATACCCGCTCAGGTTCGAATATCCCATGTATTACATTAATTACGCCTTGAGGTGGAGCGTCGACCGGCATCCCGTTTGGGTTGTTGTGGTTTTGGGAGGCTGGCTGTGTTCCTCCTTCTATGTACTGGTCCAAGTGTCCAGCTGCCACTAACTCCTCCAAATGCTGCCTCAACGGCGTGCAATTTTCAGTGCGGTGCCCTCTTTCATTATGGAAGGTGCACCGGGACCTCTCGTCATAGTCTTTTTGTGCTTCTCCCAAGTTAGCTGGCCATCAGACGAAAGGTTCATTGCGTATCTCACTAAGAATTCGGTAGATTAGTTTTTTGAATACTGTGGTAATGGCAGTGTGAACTCTTAATCTCCTTTTGTTTGGGTCCTCTCTATTGGCCCGCCTGCCTCGCCCATTCCTGTTAGGTTGCTCTACCGTGTTGACTTTTACTGTAGTCTTTTTATCTGGCATTGTTGTTGTGCCAGATTTTGCCTTAGCACGGGCGCTATCTTCCTCCACACGAATATGTTGGTGCACTCTCTCCATTAAGGCCTCTATCGTGACGGGTGGCGTCATAGTAATTGAGTCCCTCAATTTGTTACCGATTGGCAGGCCCCGTTTGTATTATGCAATGGCGAGGTTTGTAGGGCAATCCCTAATCTGGTTGAAGGTTTCCCAGTAGCGATTGTTGTAAGACCTCAATGTCTCTTTTTCACCCATGTCAATGGAGAGTAGCTGGTCGATCTCCACTGGTGTCTTGGTGTTTGTCCTGAATCTAGTCACGAATGCTTCTGCCAACTGCGCCCATGAGGCAATGCTGTCCTCTGGTAGCCTTTCGAACCAGGTTAAACCTAGGTCGCCAAGGCTGGATGGAAATAGGATGCACATTAAAGCCTCATTATACTGCTATAACCTGGCTAAAGTGACTTAAGTGCATGTAAGGGTCTGTCTTTCCCTCATAAGTAGTGAATTTGGGTTGGTGGAAGCTTGAAGGTAGTGGTGCGTTCTCAATTGCCGGAACGAACGACAAGCTATGTAACCTTGCTAATACTTTGTCTGTTGGTTCGTAAAGAAGGCGCGGCATTGGCATTCCTACCTCGACCCTCCCATGCGTCTGAGGGGCCAATCGCTGAAGGGCTAAAACTCTGCGTGGGTCGTGCGCCCTAGTATCCTCCTTCTATCGGGTTATTTCTTCAAGCACAGTACGCAAGTCAGATGATCTAGGCAACTCCGTGTGCCTAGATGATGTCTGGTGCGTGTGCGAGGGCCGATAGATGCTTCCTCAGTATATGACCTTTCAGTTCTCGTTCTCTTAGACCTGGAGTAATGAGTCCTAGAAGTCCTTGATTGAGTGTCGCCTGTTCTAAGACTCCTACTTTCTACTTGCGATGGTGTGGTACGCCTATCTCAATCCTCTGAGTGGCGAGGGGGCGTATTGCCTTTGCGCCCCTCTCCTGTCGCCACCCATTTTCCTTTTATCTGGCGCTTCATTGACTCCATGTTTGCCGCCATCCTCCTTATTAACTTGTCTTGTTCCTTTACGCGATCCTCCAGAACTTGAGGGTCCATCATTCGCCTCTATCTTTCAAGACTTTGAGAGCGACGGGGGCTACTACCCCGTCTCTCCATTGCATCCCTCCTGGGGTTCTGTCGCTGGGATTCTAAATCTGCCATGGGAGGGGTAGAAGGCAAACCTTCGCGCCTCCTACCCCCCTCCGAGGTTTGCCTATCAATGGCTGATTGCGGCAAGTCTTCATTGTGCACCATTGTTTCTAACTAGAGAGGACAGCTTGATCAAGAGGTTTTGTTCTTTGTGGAATTCCCACAGACGGCGCCAATTGTACAAGAACGAAATAATGTTCTCGTATAATCCTGTTGATCAAGTCTGCACTCCTCCAAATGTCGTCGCTTTACTCCCTGAAAACACAAACGTGAGCTAGCCGGCGGGTGTGTGGCGGATACCTCTCCGATGCCTAAGTTAGCAAAATAGACAAATAAACAAAAGCTCTGTGTATTCGAGAATCAAAGTTGTGATACCTGTACATAGGTTCTGTTATGAGCTTTTATAGTTTTTACCTAGCACAATCCTAATAGAACTCTTATTTCTTCATGTAGAGTCTTCTTAGGAATCACACTCCTGAAAGATAATGCTTATCCTTCAACACCCTCCTTACTGCTTGAACCAAGTGAGATGATTTTACCACGGTTGGATAACAAAGTAACCGGGCTAACATTAACCCTTTGTCATAATCAAATCTGGTGCTTTCATACGCAACACCTAGCTCGGCCCTTATTCTCTTGTACCTCGGTTTTGTTTGTTTAAACCAAGCTAACTGCAGCCGTCTCTGACCGAGCTAACAAGGACGAGGTCTAACTTGCGAAGCCCAAATACCCCGACCCACAGCTCGGTCTGAACTTCATCTGGCCCAACTTTGTTAGTTTTTCTACCGAGCTACAACAACTCTTATCTCGGTCCAACGCGTGGCCTAACTTCCAAAAAAGCCTTTAGCTCGGCCCAATTTACTTATAAATTACCCTCTCATATAAAGGCAAAAAGTGTTAAGCCCAGATCGTTGGACCGTGCTGAGTATAAAGGCAAAAATAAATGTAAGCCTAACTGGGCTACGTAGGATACTATCCGTTCTTAGTTCGGTTGGAGCGAAGGACTTTAGCTCGGCTAAATGAAACGAAAGGTTCTTAGTCCGACTGAAACTTAAGGTGTGGCGTGAAGTTTTAGTTCGGTTATTATGAGAGTTATCTAGTTTGGCTGAGTGCACACCTAACAAGTTCCTAGTTCGATTGAAGTATTATTTTGGATCAAAACGATTTTCATAACAGATTGTGAATTTGGTGAAAGATCTATCACATGGTTTCTAGGACTAAGAGGTTCATCCCCATTGTTATTGGAACTATATTAATATGTGTTTTGAAGAACATATATATATTATGCTATGTATTGCTACATTATACAGAATAAATGAGGAGGAAACAAGTTTAGAGTACTTACAGTTTAAAGATCAAGGGATGAAGATCAAAACGGTGAAGATGCCAGGTTAGAGCACGAGCGTTGCAGGTGCTGTGGTTATGAAAATGGAGGTTCAGAGGAAGAGAGCGAAGGTGAACAGTAGAAGTGCCAAGTTCAACAACTAGGGTTTTCGTATAAGGCAGAGAAAAGGCGGGACTGTTCAAAATTTTCGGAGTACGAGGGCGGCGGCGACAGTTGTACTTGACCAGTAGGAGCCAGCCACGTGTCCACATGAATAGGAAACGATTTAGATGTACAGAAGTGAAAGGACGTTTATGAACCAGACTAATCGGTAGCCTTGTAGGAGGTGACCTTGGTTTGATTGAATGTTTTTAGCTCGGCTAGAGAAGAGTAATCCCAAATCATGTTGTGCAGATGGAATTAAGGGACAATTGAGAGGGTAATTTATAAGTAAATTGAGCCGAGCTAAAGGCTTCTTTGGGAGTTAGGCCACGCGTTGGACCGAGATAAGAGTTGCTGTAGCTCGGTAGAAAAACTAACAAAGTTGGGCTAGATAAAGTTCGGACCGATCTGTGGGCCAGGGTATTTGGGCTTCGCAAGTTAGACCTCGTCCTTGTTAGCTCGGTCAGAGACGGCTGCAGTTAGCTCGATTTAAACAAACAAAACCGAGGTACAAGAGAATAAGGGCCGAGCTAGGTGTTGCGTATGAAAGCACCAGATTTGATTATGACAAAGGGTTAATGTTAGCCCGGTTGCTTTGTTATCCAACCGTGGTAAAAACAATCTCACTTGGTTCAAGCAATGAGGAGGGTGTTGAAGGATAAGCATTATATTTCAGGAATGTGATTCTTAAGAGGACTCTACATGGAGAAATAAGAGTCCTACTAGGATTGTGTCAAGCAAAAACTATAAAAGCTCATAACAGAACTTATGTACAGGTATCACAATTTTGATTCTCGAATACACAGAACTTTTGTCTATTTATCTATTTTGCTGACTTAGGTATCAGAGAGGTGTCCGGCACACACCCGCCAGCTAACTCACGTTTGTATTTTCAGGGAGTAAAGCAACGACGTTTGGAGGAGTGCAGACTTGATCAATAAGATTATACGAGAACATTATTTTGTACTCGTACGGATGGTTATGCCAAATTTGGACATTAGTAGTCAATCTATATATTGTTCCAATAAATAAACTATATATTGTTCCAATTATTTATTTATTTTATATTTATATATATACACAGTTAAATCTTTTCAATTCTCGCGAGAACAATGGGTCTGCATATATATGATTTAAGTGGAGACTAAACGTTACAAGCGTATGTGGACAAAATTTAAGAGATCCAATGATGAGTCCGTCTCTTAAGCCATATTCATGCCCAGCTGAGTTGGGTTTGGTTTGCAAGTAATTTAATCGTGAGTAACAAATACTAATGATAATAAATAAATAAACTTAGACCGCTGTTATACATCATTTATTTTTATTTACCATTTTATATTACTTATACATTCAATATATTATTTATCTTCATTCCGTCCTTAATTATTCGTTTTATACAAAGAATTAGGCTTCGTTTGAGAACAGGTTAATTTAGTAACTTTTGGGCTGTTTGACTAAAATATGAGTTAAAAAAAACTAGTATGTTTAGAATGAATTTTTTACTTTTTACGAAAAGATGTGCAAAAAGTAGAGAGAAAATAGAATCTTTGACTTTTTTATATGAGTTGTTGACTTTTTGACTAATTTAATAACTTTTTGATTTTTTAACTAAAAATGAGAGTTTCCAAACAAGGCATTAATCATGACTAACTATACAGTGATACAAAATGGTGACAAAATATACGTGACATTTGTGGCATGAGATTGTGAGTTTTCAAATTTTATAAAAAAAAAAAAAATTGATATTTTTGGTAATGCTTGTTTCTGATTTATTTAAAAGGTTTATTTTCTCTTAAGTTTGGGCTATGTTTTTTTTTTTTTGGGGCCATATTGTGGAGTTAGTAGATTATAACAAAACCATAGTAGTCGCTTCATCAATTTGAATATTAAATCTATGACCTTCTCAATATCCCAAGAAATAACTAGATAGATCACTAAGTCAATTGAGTTGTCTCTTGAACAATATTGTTTGGTTTAGTAAATGTTAACTTATTAATCACTTTTAAATATGTTAATTATTCAATTTGGCATAATATTTTGTATATTAATAATTACTTATATATGCTGTGGGGGGAAAACAGTGTCAAAACTCTACTAGTAAAATTTTAATAAAATGTTTAAAGTCTATAATATTTGTAAAAATGTTTAAGAGTATTAAAAGTAAAGTTCTAATGAGAGTTCTATTTATATGGTAGTGGGTCTCACTCATGAATAATTTATATGTGTTTTTTTTTTTTTTTTTTTTTGTTCCATGTTACATCATTAAAATTATTGTTAGAATTCTAAATTTAGAACTATAAATCATTGCTCATAATATTTTAGTAATTTGACAGAAAATTCAATAAAATATTCAGGAAGTTTTAATATTTTTGAAGTTTTTTAAAAAGATGGTTAAAAATTATTTTTTGATTTGTTTTTAAAAATTTTTTTATAAAAAAAAAAATGAATTAAAAGTTAATAAAATAATCCTGGTTCATGGGAAGCCACTCTCGTGATGCACTTTCTGAGTTGTGACGTGACAGCGATAACTGTGAATGTTAGCATGACGTGACTCTCTCTCTTTTTTTTTTCTCTCTCTCTCTAGAAGGTCATGTCATGTGATACTCAAATTCCTTCCTACCAAACAATGAAAAAGAGAAGGGCCCTCCCCAAGGGAGCAACACAACAATAACCTCCCGTGACCTTTACTATTTTTACTTCCTTTTCCTTCCATTATATAAACCTATTTTTCTGATGGGTAAACTATTAATAGGAGATAAAATTTTATTGAAAATAAATTTTAATAAAATTGTCATTAAAAATAATATTTTGTAACGATTTTTATATGTGCCGCAAAAATATGACAATTAGTAATTTTTTTATCACGATTTTTATAAATTAACACTAAAACTTATAATTAGTAGCATTTTTTTGTAATAAAATTTTCAAACTGTCGTTGAAAATTAAAAATTAATAACGTTTTTTTATGATGATTTTTTTAAACTGTCGTTAAAACTTATAATTAGTGATATTTTTTGTGACAAAATTTTTGAACTATCGTTGAAAATTAATAATTAGCGACATTTTTTAATTGTATTTGATAAAAACATCATTAATTGTCACAGGATCCGTTAGATAATAAATCCACCTATTAAGATCTACACGTAAGTCTCAATTTTTTTTTTTTTTGTCAATAGGAAAAAGGGTAAATTATACCCACGGTCTATAATTTATCCTTTATATTATTTTAGTCTATCATTTTAATTGATTCAAATGTAATTTTTAATTTTATTTTGCTGATAAAAAAAATGTAATTTTTAATTTTAGATTTTATGTTAATTTGGTCTAATTAATAAAAAGGGGACTTACGTGCAGGTCTTAATAAGTGGACTTATTGTCCAATAAGTTCAATAATAATTAATGATATTTTTCATTAAACATTATTAACAAAATGTCACTAATTATTAATTTTTAGCGACAATATAAAAATCTTGTCACAAAAAATGTCACTAATTATAAGTTTTAGCGACAATTTAAAAAAATCGTCACAAAAAAGTGTCATTAATTCACAACTTTTAGCGACAATTTGAAAAATTCGTCACGAAAAAACGTCACTAATTGTAAGTTTTAGCGACAATTTATAAAAATCATGACAACAAAGAGTCACTAATTGTCAATTTTTAGCGACATATGTAAAAAATCGTCACAAAAAAATTATTTTTAATGACAATTTTACAAAGACTTATTTTCAGTAGGACTTGATAGGAATTAAGTTTAACTATTAGGACCTATTAGTAGTTTACCCTTAATAAAATTGTTATGGTTTTTTTATGGAAAAATTTAGTCAAAATCCCTGCATTGGACCTTTATTTGGTGAAAATGACAACCCAATAATTTTGCTTCATGAATTCCATAAGGAAGATGCATAATTGAGCAAGGATAGGGCAAAATTTCATTTTTTTTTCTTGAACAATATTACCCATGCATATATATATATATATATATATATATAGATATACCTCACAAAAGTCATTTGATGATGAACACTTTTGTTGTCACGCCCCAAGTTTTATTACTTGAAAATATAACCAAAACCTTCCGTACAAGTCCAGTTGTCATGCCCCAAGTTTTATTACTTGAAAATATAACCAAAACCATTCCGTACAAGTCCATTTTATTAACTACAATTATAATTACAACTACTCTGGTGTAACAATAATATTATTCCTTCTTGAATAAATCCCATTGAATTACACAAGAGTCCCTCGTTACAACAAACATCTCTCATTTACGCTATGACAAATAAGAGAGAATAAACTCTTCAATCCTCAATCCAGCATTCCAAACTTCGTTCCTGAAAAATGGTTAAAATAATGGGGATGAACACGAAGTCCAGTAGAAATCTTCCTTGATTCTAAACAATAAGATCCCTAGATACATGTGATCATGAAATGCTAAAGAGTGATATAAATATAAATTCATTGTGTTCTTTTCATACACAAATTGCAATACATATAGATAATACCATTCTCATAAATAAATTCATGAAAATTTTTCAAAGAAAAACCCCTTTTATTTGTTTCTGTATTAGTCAAATATATTTTTCAAAAAAAAAGTCTTCTCAAGAATCCCTTGTTAACTTTACCTAAAAGTATAAACATATCTACGAGTTATTTTCCTACATATCACAACACATCACAACCCATTATAATCCACATAAAAAATAAAAACCATGCAATTCCATATATTCAACTTTACCCAATCAAGATTATTCACTTTCCATTATCTCAAACACAAGTACAAATCTCGTTATAATCAATCCATACAATCCAAATTGGACACCGGCTCCATTACCAAGCCTTAACATCATACCACACGCTTTACCAGTCACAAGCCGGAAGGAACGCGGAATCTCACGCTTTACCGGTCACAAGCCGGAAGGAACGTGGAACCTTTACACATTTCATCAACCCACACGCTTTACCGGGCGCTACTCCGGAAGGAAGGTGGAACCTTTATTAAGCACCATGCTTTGCTGGCTCAAATACGGCGGGAAATGGACCTCAAGGCAACATTACAATCCATCAATTTCTTAAGTCATTGCTCGTTATGAATTGTGGGCAAAGCCAACACATTCATTCATCATTTCCATTACTTATTAGCTCAAGAACACGTACTCATTATTTTCCACCATTCTCTAGTATTCATCAAGTCATTCGTTGTTACAATCCCAACAAAACCAACAATAACATTCATTATTTTTATCATAAAATTCATCCACTAAGAGCATTTGGCGCATTTTTAGAAGCATTTTCAATTCTTATATTTCAATGGGCTTTTAACTTTTCCACAAAATTATCAAATCTTCACACACAATTTCATAACACAATAATCATCATAAATTATCCCCAATTAATTGATTTAAATACTCTTCTTAATTTCTTCAAAATAACCTTTCTATACAATAGTTATTTTCCAACCATTATTCATCATTATCTATTCTCATGTCTACAAAACATAAACTTAATTTCATAAATCAAATGTCAATTGAAGCTTTCTTCATTCCCAATATAGATTTCATAACTAGGGTTGAACATAAATTAGGGCTTTTTACTATTTGACACAAAACCACATTCTCATAACCCAAACATTTTTATATTTCACTTAAATCATCAATTCAACTTCCATAAATTAAAAACCCTAGCTTCCTTCACATGTCTTTTATAAAAATCTCCTCAAAATGAGGGTTTTATGCAATAGTAATTATCACACATCTATCCACAAAATATTATTGAAGAGAAGCAAGGAAAATCCCTACCTTAAGCAAGGAGAGAGAGAAACCCGAAGTTTTAACTTCAACGAAAACACGATCCGCTTGGATGGATTGAAAGCCCTTGGCGCGCTCTACAACCTTCCTCAAGGGACCTAGGTGAGAAGATGCTTCTAGATGAGTAGATCTAGCAATCTAAGTGGGAAAAAGTTGCGTTTAGAGAGAGATGAGAAAGACTCACGGTTTGAGAGAGAGGAAGGAGGAGAAAAGTGAAATGAAACCATGCTTGGAGCCTATTTATAGTAATAGAAAAGTAGCCCTAATGTCAACAAAATAATAAGCCCAAAACCCCCCAAAGGTAGGGCCCATTTGAATCCCAAAATCTAAAAAAAACACGCAGGAATCGATCCTTCAGGTAGGGGGGTCGACCCTTTAGGTAGAAAAGACAATTTGACACAAGCAAGAGGAGGTCGACCCTTAGACAATAGGGGGTCGACCGTATTTTCCAGCAACCAACACAAAAATTCTGCAACATAAGAGGGTCAACCTTTCCCAGACTGGTGTCGACCCTATAGAAAACTAGTAGAAGCACTAAGAATTCAAACAGGTATAATTCTCTCATTCGAATTCCGTTTTAGGTCGTTTTTGTGTCCAAATTGAAGCCCGGAAAACAAGCTTTCCAATGGTTCTAGCCTCACATCCAAATTCAAAGTTTGGAAAAAGAAAAGGGCAAAAGAGTGAAGGCTGGTCAAAAACAAAAACTCAAATTTGGGGCTTTTGATCTAATCTTGCCTAACACTTTGTTAAGGCTTCAATCAAGGTTCTAAACATCACCCAAGAATCCTCAATTATAAGATTTAAAGTTCACTTGCCAACCCATCAATACCAATCTGATATGAATTAGAATTCGAGTCATTACATTTATTTTATTTTATACAAGTTTAAAATGTTGTGTATGTGTATTTTTAATTAGTTCATCTAGTATGTATTTTGTTTATTGTAATAGTAAAATGTTACTGTAAATCAAACTAACATGTTACTGTCAAACAGAAAAAAAAATTTATTGGGCAATCTTCACTGTATTTAATGAAATAAACCATGTTTGTGTACTAAACAACAAACGGAATACAAAAGAAAAAATAGAAAATGAGAGATATTGTTTGATTACAAAAATTAAACCAAAAAATAAAATAAAATAAATAAAACAGATTTTTATTTTGTTACAAAAACAAAACAAAAATCTGAAATAGAAAAATAAAAAAAGCAAAAAATAAATTAATTACTTACCAAATTAATTTTCTTGAATAAATTTTCTGATCAAGTTCAGTGTTTAACACTGTATCCTTAAGACAGATTCGTCATCTCCACGGTGCTTTTTGAATATGTAGACGTCTATCTCCTAGGATAAAATGATCAACAACAAACAATATCAGCACTACAAATTGTTTGCACAACGAACACATTAAGTGTTTACACTCTTTCCACTCATACAGAAATTTAATGTAGCAAAATGTAGAGAATTATTACAGAGGAGAAGTACGAAAAATTGTGAAATGAAAAATCAATAGAGGGTCTGTCTATTTATAGGAGAAAAAGTGGCTGTTTGGTTTGAACTAAACAGGTGCAAACCTGTTCAGTTTAAATTGAACAGATATGGCACTGTGGGTTTGAATTTGAACAAATATTGAACTGTTCCGGTTTAAATTCAAACAGATAAAAATCGGGCAGAATTTTGGTAGAAGGGAAAACCAGACAGATTTTTTTGGAATTAATTTGAAATCTGGACAGAAATTTTATTTTACCAAAAAATAAAATTAAATTCAAATGTTTTTGACCCAAAAAGATAGGTATTGAGCCAGACAAGCCCAACCCAACCTCACATCAAGCACCTAAGCCCAAGCCCAAGCTGCCCAGACAGACGGCGACGACGGCGCGTGAGCGTGTAGTTATTTTTTAGTCCAATGGGTCTAGCCCATTTTTCCCATAACCTCTCCCTTCTACAAACTTGGGGTGCCACTTAGGGCCCTCCCCAAGTTATAATTCCAAGCTTTATAAACCCATAAATTTCTTCCGACCAAACCAATGTGGGATAAGCCTTTATTCAAACCTTTAAGAATTTTCCACCAAAACTTCATTTCCATGGAGCATACTTTGGCTTCAATTTCCCATTCACCCGATAATGGTTTTGAGCAACCAAATATACCACGTGAATCACAACGCGGCATAGAACGCGTTACCACTTTGACCCACGAAATTCAGCACATGGGTCCCACCTAAAAAATAGACCAAAGTTTAGAAAAAATTCTGTTTTTCTAGATTTTTTCAAAACCATTTCTAACAATCCTCCACATGAATGGAATTTAATGACAATGGAAATGCAACAATATGCAGAATTTTTCAAAAGAGTATAAATCGAATATATCTTCCATCAGGATAGGTAGCTTTCGACCTTGAACCTTCTATAGTGGTAATTTATGGGACTTACTAGCTAACCAATGGACGCAACATCTTGAATTGTTCAGCCGTTTGTGTAAGTTAAGACAATAGATTTCACACAAAATATCTTCTGACACATCGTGGTTCTCATGGTTGTGTTCATTTTGGCCTTGAATGCTCCTGGTTGTTCATGAGTGCTTCTAGAGAATTTAGCATCTTCATTCTCACAGAACCGGCTCCAGTTCGACACTCATATAGGTGATTCTTATTGTGAGTATCTCTTATACTCGTCTTGATTTTATGCCTAAATCAAGATAAAAGTAATCATTAAAAGCAAAGCTTATCCTTAAACCACTGTACACCACACATGTTGCAGATATCACTTTCATCATAGGAATGGATAAGGAATTTAATCCCTTGGTGATTTCTAGCGAGCCACACATAACTTAGTTGTCCCTTTGAACTTAGTTCTTGGGATCTCCATTCATATAAGTAGGGTTACCATTATGATGACTTTTATGTAATAAGCTTTAATCCCGTTCCCTTCGATGAACTATACACTTGCTCTTTTGTTAAACCTTTTGTTAACAGATCTGCAATATTCTTTTTAGATTTTATATAATCTATTGAGATTATTCCACTTGAGAGCAATTACCTTACAGTAATATGTCGACGACGAATATGACATGACTAACCATTATACATAAGATTTTGTGCCTTGCCTATTGTAGATTGTCTATCATAATGAATGCAGATAACTGGCATAGGTTTTGGCCACATTGGAATGTCTTCTAAGAAGTGGCGAAGCCATTCTGCTTCTTCTTCTGCTTTGTCTAAAGCAATGAACTCAAATTCCATTGTGGATCGTGCGATGCATGTTTGTTTCGTGGATTTTCAAGAAACAGCAGCGCCTCCCAGAGTAAAGACATATCCACTTGTGGATTTTGAATCTTTAGTATCCGATATCCAATTGACATCATAATAACCTTCGAGTACTGTTGGATATCGAGTAAAGTTCAAACCATGATCACATGTAAATCTTAGATATCTAAGAACCCAAATGATCGCTTTCTAATGGTCTTCTCTGTGGTTACTAGTGTACCTACTCAATTTACTGACTACATAAGCTATGTCAGGACGAGTAAAATTCATTAGGTACATTAGGCTTCCAATGATTTGGGAGTATTTCAACTGAGACACCGCATCACCTTTATTTTTTGATAAATAAAGACTAATGTCTATAGGTGTTCTAGCTATATTCATATCATCCTTGATAAATTTACCAAGAATTTTCTCAATATAATGTGATTAAGATAATGCATATCCGTCAAATGTTTTAGTAATTTTCATTCCTAATATAACATCTACAACTCCCATATCATTCATATCAAATCTTGTATTAAGCATTTGCTTAATTAATTTGATCATATTTTGACTGCTTCCAATGATAAACATGTCATCCACATAAAGACAAACTATGATATATCCTTGGTTAGTGTTTTTAACATAGACGCACTTGTCACATTCGTTTATCTTAAACCCATTAGTAAGCATTGCATGATCAAATTTTTCATGCCATTGCTTAGGTGCTTGTTTTAGTCCATAAAGAGATTTTACAAGCCGACAAACTTTCTTTTCTTGTCCCGATACTACAAATCCTTCGGGTTGCTCCATATAGATCTCTTCATTTAGATCACTGTTTAAGAAAGCTGTCTTAACATCCATTTGATGTATTTCTAAATTAAACAACGCTGTTATAGTAATAAGAATGCGGATGGATGTTATTCTTATCATAGGAGAATATGTGTCAAAATAGTCCAGACTTTCCTTTTGTCTGTAACCTTTTACTACAAATCTTGCTTTATACTTGTCTATTGAACCATCTGCTTTCATTTTTCTCTTGAATATCCACTTATATCCAAGAGGTTTAGAACCAGGTGGAAGATCTACCAATTCCCAAGTATGATTTTGCATAATGGATTCAACTTCATTATTAACAACCTCTTTCCACAAAGCTGCTTCAGGACCTGTCATTACTTCCTTAAAGTTTTGAGGTTCATTTTCTAATAGGTATGTCAGAAAATCTGGACCAAAGGATTTTGATGTTCTTGCTCTCTTAGTTCGTCTTGGTTCATCATCAGTTAAATCCTGTTGGTCGAGACTGTTATTAGTCTCTTGTGTTTGATTGTCATTAGTCTCTTGACTTTGTGTACAATCATGAGTTCTTTTCTGTGAACTTAATTCCTATTCTTTCTTGTAAGGAAAGACATGTTCAAAAAACACATCATTCCTTGACTCTATAATAGTATTTACATTTATATCAGGTATTTCTGATTTATATTAGAAACCGATATGCACTACTATTCTGAGTATAACCAATAAACACACAATCTACTGTTTTTGGTCCTATCTTAGTCTTTTTAGGAACAGGAACTTCAACTTTTGCCAAACACTCCCATATTTTTAAATATTTGTAGGAAGGTGGTCAACCTTCCACAATTCAAAAGGAGTGCTATTAGTTTTCTTGTGGGATATTCTGTTAAGAACATAATTAGCAGACAATATTGCTTCCCCCCACAAGTTCTGCGATAAGCCTGAATTTAGTAACATGACATTCATCATTTCTTTAAGGGTTCTATTTTTCTTTTCAGTAATTCCATTTTGCCGTGGAAAATAGGGTGCTGTAGTTTGGTGAATAATGCCATGTTGTGCACAAAATACATTTAATAGTGGATCATATTCACCACTACTATCACTTCTTACCATTTTAATGATTTTTTCAAGTTGATTTTCAACTTCAGTTTTGTATAGTTTAAACATTTCTAAGGCTTCATCTTTACTTCTAAGTAAGTATACATAACAATATCTTGTGCAATTATCGATAAATGTTATGAAATACTTTTTACCTCCTCTAGTTTGAATAAATTTAAGATCACATACATCTGTATGAATTTATTTTAGAGGTTCGTTTTTTCTTTCAACCGATTTAAATGGAGCCTTAGTTAGTTTCGCTTCTACATAAATCTCACATTTGTGATTAGGATCAATTTCAAACTTTGGTATATAATCCAAACCAATTAATCTACGCAAAGCATCAAAATTCACATGTCCTAATCTACCATGCCATAAATTCGACACAAGAATATAAGCAAAAGATGTGTTATTCTTATTCATAACAAGTTTTGGTACAACCGTCATTACATTCAATTTGAAAAGACCATCACTCATGTATCCCTTACCAACATACATACCACTCTTTGTTAATACAAATTTATTAGACTTAAAGACAAGCCTAAAGCCATTTTTACTTAACTAAGAACTAGATACCAAATTCTTCCAGATGTTAGGTGCATGTAGTACGTTGTTGAGGGTCAGTTCCTTCCCTAATGTCATCTTCAAGATCACATTTCCTTGTCCAACCACAATAGAAGTAGAAGAATTTTTCATGAAAAGTTATTCACCATTTGCAGCTCATTGTAGGTAGTGAACATCTTCTTGTCCGCACAAATGTGACAAGTTGCCCCGATGTCAACCCACAATTCCTTGAGATTTCCAACCAAATTAGCCTTAGATACCACAGCAGAGAGATTGATTTCATTTACCCCGTCAGAGATGTAATCTAATTTTGTCACATTGGCTTGATTGATGGCCTTCTTGCTTGTACTTCCGCGATCCTTCTTAGGGCGGTGGCAATCAAAAGCTCGATGTCCGGTCTTGCCATAGTTATAGCATTTACCTTTGAACTTTTTATTGCTATTGTTGTCGCCTTGTTTAGGACCATCTTCAGTAAATTTCTCTTTTTGTTATATGGTTTGTGCACTTGTTCAACCACATTAGCTTTAGACTCAATGAGATTTTTCTCATTCCTCTTTTCAACCTTGCAGTTATCTTCCTCAATTCTCAATCTTACAATTAATTCATCCATGGTCATTTCTTTGCGTTTATGTTTTAAATAATTTTTAAAATCTTTCCAAGGCGGTGGTAACTTTTCCACTAAAGCAGCGACTTGGAAAGACTCGCTAAGAGACATACCTTCAGAATGAATATCATGCAAAATTATTTGAAAATGTTGAACTTGAGAAATTACCGTTTGGGAGTCTACCATAACAAAGTCTAGAAATTTACCGACAACAAATTTCTTCGTGCTGGCATCTTCTATCTTGTATTTTGTTCTCCAAAGAATCCCATAATTCTTTTGCTGATTTCAGAGGGCTGTAAACATTATACAACATGTTGTCAAGACCATTGAGGATGTAGTTTCTGTATAGAAAATCTGAATGTTTCCAAGCATCTACAGCAGCAACAACTTGCCGATCGCTTTCATCATCTCTAAGTACTGGACCCTCTTCACGGAGAAACCGGGCCAAATTTAGAGTTGTAAGATAAAACAATATTTTTGTGACGACCCAAACCCGCCCCTGTAGGTTTAGCACCGTAACCGGCCAGTAATCCGTGGATTACCAAAGGCCTCTGAATAGATTAACAAATAATAAAGGGCTGCGGAAGCAATAATACAAAATAGACAAGGTCCAATGAGCTGTGATAACGTACATGGGACGGAACATTTTAAAACTTATTTATAGATATATAAACATGCCAGTCCAGATACACAATATTTATAGAATATTTACAGAAGTGAACTTTCCAAGATCTGACTTTACAAACAGTTTCAGAGACTAGTATGAAAAGAAAAACAGCCATGGCATGAAACTTCGATCGGAACCTCCTTAGGAGGCACAAGGGTTGGCTGAGAAAATGGTACAGAGGGCCGTCAACTCTGACCCTGGTCATGTGCCGGCTCACTTACATACATAATATAAACTGTGAGCGAAAGCCCAGTGAATAA
This sequence comes from Camellia sinensis, assembly GCF_004153795.1. NCBI lineage: Eukaryota > Viridiplantae > Streptophyta > Magnoliopsida > Ericales > Theaceae > Camellia > Camellia sinensis. Next base: position 196,182 of record NW_021025579.1, on the reverse strand, counting down.
TAACAGAGTAAAGGGGTTATATGAATGATATCCAGCACAAGTTAGAATCCAGAATTTAAATTAGAGCATAATCAGACTTCCAAACAGAAACAGATTCATATACACTTTCATATTCAGATTTTGCATAAGATCATATGTGGTACACCCATTAGCTATCAGAACAGATTGGTCCAGAGACTCACATACATAGTTGGTACCAACGATCACAAAGGTCCATAACTTGCGCGCAAGTAGCCATGGTATTGTTACCCCTAAGCAAGGGCCACGTGCAGATTGGCCGCGGTATTGTTACCCTCGGGCGAGGGCCACATGCAGATTGGCCGCGGTGTTGTTACCCCCGGGCGAGGGCCACGTGAACTAAGGGTGCCACAAATACTTTTTAGAAAATTGGACATTCATTCATCATTAGTAAGATAGCATTTTAGAAAACAGATTATACCATACCAGTCAGAAAATACTTAGGTTAAACATAACTTTACAGAGTTATTACTCACAGTGGGCTTGGAGATAGACAGACAGAGCAGATCGATCAGACAAGACGTGGCACGTGACCTACACGACACATAACAGATACACACTAGAAACACACGTTCTAATTGTACAAAACTTATTTCATTGGCTCTTAGTGTGTTTCTAATTTCTTACCCTCACTATAGAGTTTAAAACATGGCCTAGGAATGCCTAGGATGGAATAAGGATGCAAAGATGCGCTTTCAAACACTTTTCAGAATTTTGTTGAAACAGGGGTCTCGCTCGAGCATGGCCTTCTACGCTCGAGCGGACATGCAGACAAAAGGAATCCGTTCGAGCGTGGATTACTCCGCTTGAGCGAACTGTAAGCTACAGTAAAAGTACTGGATGCATGAAATTCACGCTCGATGGCGCGCTCGATACCCGCTTGAGCGTCAGACACAAGTCCTCACTCGAGCGTGCATTACCCCGCTCAAGCAGACTGTAAACACAGGCAAAGTACTGGATACATGAAATTCCCGCTCGAGCGTCATTTTCCCCGCTCGAGTGTACTGCATGAACTCAATATGTACGCTCGAGCGTGGGGTTTTCCGCTCGAGCGTGAGTCCAAAATTTGGAATTTCCAGATTTGAACCTCATGCTCAAAACTCAACTACAATGCATCAAATTCGATTCTTTTGGGCTAATTTTCTGGAAAACACTTGTAAACTCATAATATGACATGTTTCAAAGATCAATTTGAGAAATCAAAGCTCAAAGGTAGTTCAATTAAACACAATTTTCAAATAAATTTCAAGAACATGATGAATATGTAACATGCATGAATTTAATCAACCTCAAGGCTTCTAATTCATGCTCCTAAGAGCCAATTCTTTCAAAAACAAGATGAAATCATGGACTTCAACCAAAATGTAAACATGCATGCAAGAATTTCCATGAAAACAACTTTAAACTTCAAGATATGCACATGCATGCATGATTTAGCTCTAAATTCAACATTTTAAGCCACAACTAGACTTCTATCACTAATATCACCATGGACCATGCTAGAACAACTCAAATACATAAGTGAGAGGATGAGTCTCCTACCTTAAGTCTTGAATTATAGGTGAGGAAGCTCAATTTTGCCAAATCTTCTACCAATTCCTCAAGTCTCTAAACCAAATCTCAATGGAAGGTAAGTTTTCTCTTCTCTTACTCTTTCCTACATTTTTGGTCACAAAAAATGGCTAAGGAAATGTTATGAAGTGTATGCAATTGAGTTCCAAGCAATGGTACCTAAGTGGCCCACTAATGGCAATGTCGTAAAGAATTGAACTAATGTAATTTAACGTTATCTAATCTAATTCGATCGCTCCGAACCGAATTTTAATTAAACTTACCATAAAATTCTATAAATCCTAACTAGCACATAAATCAACTCGATTTCTGATTCGGACGCCGATAAGGCTTTCAATTCGCAATTTAAAGTCAAAGACATGAACATATCATTTTATCGCAAACAGATAGAAACACATAAATAAAGCAATACACATGCAAATAAATCCCAAATCCTTCCTAAATTACTAGTAAGCATAATTAATCATGAATTAGCATTAATCGAAGGTCGGGGTCATTACAATTTTCTACTGCCATCTCTTAAACTCAGTGCCATTAAATTTTTTCGTTTTTTCTCCATGATTTATTGAAACTTGAACATGGTTCTGGATAGGGACCGGAGTTGGTGTAACAATTGGAGTACCACTTCCAGTTATAGTAGCCATAATATTTGATTACAAAAATTAGAAAAAACCAAAACACAAATTAATTTTCTAGTTACTAAAATCAGAAAATAAATTATAACACAAAATAATTTTATTTTTCTTGTTACTAAAACTAGAAAAATAAAATGCCACAATAATTTTTTGTAACACAAATTAATATTCTGCAATTGTTATTGACACCAGTATATTAGTACTAGTTGTCAAAGAAAATAAACAGTACATTACTACTATTTGTCAAACAGTATATTACTACTATTTGTATTTCCAACCAGAATATCATTTTGTGAAATCACAAAAAAATTAAATACAATGAAGACACCAAAAAATATTATTTCTTAAGATTGTTGGGCAATCTTCACTGTATTTAATGAAATAAATCATGTTTGTGTACTAAACAACAAACGGAATACAAAAGAAAAAATAGAAAATGAGAGAGATTGTTTGATTACAAAAATTAAACCAGAAAATAAAATAAAATAAATAAAACAGATTTTTATTTTGTTACAAAAACAAAATGAAAATCTGAAATAGAAAAATAAAAAAGCAGAAAATAAATTAATTACTTACCAAATTAATTTTCTTGAACAAATTTTCTGATCAAGTCCAGTGTTTAACACTGTGTCCTTAAGACAGATTCGTCATCTCCACGTTACTTTCTGAATATGTGGACGTCTATCTCCTAGGATAAAATGATCAACAACAAACAATAGCAACACTACAAATTGTTTGCACAACAAACACACTAAGTATTTACACTCTTCTATGTCAGAATTTAATGTAGCAAAATGTAGAGAATTATTATGGAGGAGAAGTACGAAAAATTGTGAAATGAAAAATCAATAGAGGGTCTGTCTATTTTAGGGGTGTGCGCGGTGCGAGTCGGTGCGGTTTGAGAGAAAAATAGAAACCGTATGGCGGGTGGCGGATTGATAAAAGTGTCACTGTAGACACCCCATTTTTGACCGACCTTAAGACTCAGACGTCACCAGTTGAGCGCTCGGCGATATTGCATATCGTGCTCGTTCAGAGGTTTCAGAGTCTCGGCTGCGAGCCTTGCCTCTAGACTTCCAAACTCTTTTGTGTTTTGCCTTGGTTTGCGAACCAGGCATTGTTTTCTCTGTTTTCTCTTCCCGAAGGGAGGGAGAGGTCTCGTAGATCATCTCTCAGTGGCCGTAGGCTATGTTTCGTGGTCGTAGGCCATTTTTCCCGTTTGGAGTCCGGTTTCCGGTTTTCCGGAGCCGTTGGCCGTGTGCCTCGGTTCGGGACCGCTTAACCATCTCCGTTTGCTCCGGTTCTTGACATGCAGCTCATTTACTCCCTTTTGAGGGACACTGTGGTCCGAGAGACCAACTTCGTGGTCGAGCACCACTCCCGGTGCCTAACAGTCAGTTTTCGGGGCCTTGGGCTGCGCGTTTCGGCCCCCGAACCTTCATTTTGCATCGGTTTTGGTTCTTTTTTTTGTAGGGACCTCTGTTTCATTGGTAAGAAGGCCATAGAAGGGTGGGAGGCCAGTAATTGTTCTGTCAGACAACTTTATCCCTTCATCGCCCTCCGTCGTCCGTTTTTTCTCACTTCAAAGCCAATGTTGACCACTCTTGGGCCATTTTCTTGCACCCTAAACCACATATTTGTGATGTACACATCTGAGAGGCCACCAATATTTGGTGGCCAGCCAGTAATTGCTTTTGAACCCCTTTGAAAATTGGATTGTTCTCTCTCCTGGTTCATTGTCTCCAGTTTTTAATCACAGGATTGTGTTGTGCACACATGGAAGGCCCTCTTTCTGTGGTGGCCGGCCACTAATCCTCATTGAACCTTTTGACCCTTGGCCGGCCGGCCATGGGAGGTAGCCGGCCGGCCACCTAAACCCTAGATAACCGGCCTGCCATGCTCCTTGCTGTTGGCACTTTCCAAATATGCATCTCTTTTCCCCCCAGATTGTGTATCCGGGGGGGTACATTTTTGGAGGGAAACTTGGATTGTTTTTCCTCCATTTTCCCCCCATTTCCCCCCCCCTCTTTTCTCTATATAACAGCAGCTCTAGCTCTGTTATTAGGGTTACAAAAATTCCCCCCAAGCCTCTTGCCTTGTATCTCTCTCTCTCTCTATATTTCCAAGTCTCAAACCCTCAAGCCCTACACCATTTTCTTCACCAACCCATAGCACCATACCTCCAACCTCCATTGCAGCCACTTGAAGCTGTTCTCCAGAGCTAAGGAGCCACCAAACTCAACCCAAGAGGCTGTCAAGGCATAGTCTTCAAGGGTGAGCTTCATTTTTCCCTTTTCTAGCCTTTTCTTGATTTATTTATAAGCCATACTTGCTTGCTGTTTTGGGCTCCGACCCTAACTGGGAATAGCATTATTTTGAGGTTTTTTTCATGTTTGTTTAAGGGCCTCTCACTGTTTGAGGCCTCCTTGTTGCACTTGCTTCATTAGCTCCCTTGTATGCCATTTTCTTGTGTAGTATTTTTGGCCTATGTATAAATTGTTTTGAGGCATGTCATAAACTGTAAAGAAGCTTATTTTGAGCCTTTACTAAATATTGTTGACGGGCTCATCACTGTTTGTGGCTTCCATTTGCCACTTGCCTTTATGTCTCTCTTTTGGCTCCATTTTTGCATGATTTGTTAGCCTCTTATGATTCTATTTTTGGGCTCTGGTTCGAACTACAAATGACCTTATTTTGACCTTCTCTTCATGTTTCATTAAGGGCTTTCACTTTTTGAGGCATCCTTTTTATACTTTGTGTTATAGCTCTCTTTTTGGCCTTATTTTGCATAGCATTTTGATCATGCTTGTACACTGTTTTGGGTCTGATCATAAACTGTAAAATGCCATATTTTGGGTCCCTCTTCAACATTGTTAAAGGACCCTCTCTTGTTTGGGGCCAGCAGCCGTGACTTGCTTCTTTATCTCTCATTTAGGGCCATTTTTGCATATTGGTTTAGCCCTATTTGTGTTCATTTTTTGGTCTTGCTTAAAACTGAAAACATGCTTGTTTTGGGGCTTCCTTGAATCTGTCTTCACATTTCATGATCAAATAATGCATGCTTTGTATAGCTATAGGTCATTGCGTATGCCTAATTTTGCATTTCGGGTACCATTTCATGCATCGGGTGCCATGTTTCCATGATTCGGGGCTGTTTTGCATCATATTTCACTTCTGAAATTTTCATGTTTGCATATCATATTTCATGCCTTGCCATGCTTTGGTAGAGTGGCATTCGTGCCTTAGGGTCGGTCCTCGGTTTGCGTGCATGTGTGCACGCATTTTGAGTGTCTCATTTTCATCTAATGGCCTCTTATGTGAGTGTGGCTGAGGTCCACTCATGTTGGTGTAAGTCCATTATGCATTGTGTATGCCATTTCATTTCATAGCATTGCGTATGCTAGGTTGTATGTTAGCGCATTGTGTATGCCATTTTATCTCGTGCATCGTGTATGCCATTTCATAGCATTGTGTATGTTAGGATGTATATTAGTTGCATTCATGCATGTCATAAATATTGCATCGTGCTTGGGATAGGAGTTATCCCGAGCACGGGAAACGAGGTACGTTTCGTACTCCGAGTGATGGAACGTGTCTCAATTCCCCAGTCACCGATACTCCGGATTATCCATGATGGAGTCTAGGCCCTGTTTTGTTTTCATGTGCATTCATTCTATATTGAGTTGCACAATTCGACTCCTCGGCCATCATGCATCGAGATGCGTGATTGGTGGCACGAGGATCGAGGCATGCATACATTTGTGGATGGATTTTAAAATGCCCCTTTCCTGCTCTCTGTTGCAGCAAAAATAGAATCAGCAGTCTTCCGAGGCTTGGCGCGCTTTCCAAGAATAAATGCAAAACAGAGGCTAATTGGGGCATCGCAGTGGATTTCCGTGCCAAGCAACCCGAGCATGCATCATTCATCATCCGAAGCAGAGTCGAGGCAGTCCCTGGCTTGCATGCCAGTTTATAGCTTTCTTAGATTAATTTGTAAATTAATTAGGGATTTGTAATTTATTCGGGACTGTAATTATTTTCGGACCCCTGCGCGAGGGCTATAATTGTAATAAGTGTGCGTGGCTTGTGATGTATGTCTTCCAACCTCCACGCTTTCTTCCCTTTTAATTTACCCGCTTATGATGGTTAGATTAGGGCATGTTTCAATTAGCATACAGTATATAGCATTGCATCATTCACTGTTTTGCATTGCACCGGGCTGGCACATCATACTAACGCATTTGTATTTCAATTCAAAGTTGAATAACATGTTAAGCTGTAAGCATTTCATATGCCATGTTAGAGTAGCCTGAGCCTTTATAGGTGCACTTCTTGGCATGTGTTTCATTAGGCATTTCAGCATATTTAGGATCATGCATGGATTCTAATTAGCTTCTTTTTGGCTTGGAGTAAACCCGGTGATTTTATGCTTATAGCATCCTTACATGTGTGTGAGTGACTGCCATGAAAGCATGCTTACCATGAAGCTAATTGCTTATGTGATATAACTGCCTGAATGCTTGTTGGTAAGGTTGATTTATTTGAATTGGAACAATTCTCAAATGTGTGTTTTAAAGCCCCACTAGATAGTGGCAAAATCATATTTTCAAGCCCACTGAGGGTGGCAAATCCACGTCTTAGCCCTACTTGCGGTAGCACCATCAAAACCATTTCAAAACAAACAAACATGAAATGTTTTGTTCCAATTCAGGCGACCCAGTCTATACTTGTATGCTCTGCGCATCATACATAGTAAATCAAGGCTAATAAACCGGATATAAGAAACCACAATGTTTTCCAAAAAACTTGATATCATGGGTTAGTAGAGGCCGATCTTTGATCGGGCGAGCGGGGGTGCTCAACGAAGTACTCCCCAATCGTACCCAAGTTTCCCGAGCCGAGGCACTTGGTGATGATGGACAGGTGGCCTTAAGCACGAGTCAGGGTTTCCTAAAATTCCCTCAAAAATAATAAATATTTAGTGGCGACTCTGTATCTGGCAAAGGCAGTCCATGTTTTGGCAACTTCTTTCAAAAATCTATTTGCCTCACAAACGATTTCCGGATTTGGACCCTTTGTTCAGATTAAGAACCGTGACAATTTGAAGACCTGAAGTGTAAGTGAGCCCAATATCGAAGGAAACGGGACTCATCCCCCGGGCTTCCGGGGACATCTTACAGTCACCTCTGTTCAGTCACAAAACTCGTGATGATGCAAAATTCAGAAGAAATTGTGGTTATGGCAACCGCAATAGACCAAGGAATCACATTGCAGGGTGAGACCGACGTTGAAGTACCACACCCACCTAGGTCACTTGCCGCGCACCCGGTCTGGACACCCCAGTTGTTTCAAGCTCGTGAGCCCACCACGTTTGAGTTGATGGGAATGATTGGTGACCTTCAAAGATCTGTGGCGGATCTAGCCTGCGGAATGTCGGCTCCGCCACCAACCACATCGTATGCCGGGAACTTCATACCGCAGGAGCCCCCGCTACTGGGACGAATTGTAATCGAACTTAGCCAACCTGAAGCCATCCCAAGTTCTGGCAATGGCATGTCGACAACAACGGGGCTCCGCTCTGATGTAGCAACTCAAACCTTCTACCAAGCCGAGGCGAGTGGTAAGAACAAGATGAAGGTGGACACCGATCCCTACGAACAACTCCTGTGGGCTGTTGAGGCTTTGAAAGCCGGAGGATTGAATAAACAACAGGTGTTCGCTGTTGCTGTAAAAACTGTGGATGACATCTTCTCCACTCAGGCTGAGAGCAGTTTAAGCCAAAGGGAAAATCGAGATGGGAACTGTCGTACCAGAACAGTTCCTTCCAATCCTAACCCTACACCTAGAAAAGATCAGAGAGCCAAGGCAGCACCTGCTGACCCTTTTTCGAGTGCGTCCAGCAAAAGTCAGCAAGCCTCGAAGTATCCGTCCTGAGGTCGCAGGGTCTTCCATGCCCTCTACATGCCTTTGTCTAAGGCCCTTCAAATCCTCGTCAAAAAAGGGCATCTCAAACCCCTCGAGCCTCGGCCTCTCTCGAGTCCCCTTCCAGCTAAGCATGATGGTACCCAGTACTGTGCATACCATTAGCAAACCGGTCACAGCACCGACAACTGCTTCCGTCTTCGCCACGAAGTGCAAGATTTGATTGACAATGAAGACATCCTCCCTCCAAGCTCGGCAAAGTCTGTCACCACCGGGTTGGTGGATTTCGAGGATAATGCAAGTATGTGATCAGGGGTTGGACCACCTACGGGCGGCGCGCGGTTTACCTCGGATGTGGCGTATGGCACGCACTATTTTGAGCATTTACGAATGCTAGTTTTGTAGTTTCTGACTTGGGTGTTGAGTCAGTTTTGTAGTTTTGTTTTGAGTCTGTCTCATTGTCTCGAGTCAGTCTTCTTGACTAAGGGTTTGTCTTGTTGCATCGAGTCAGTCCTGTTGTACAAAGGTCGGGTGATTCCGGGGGTGTTACCTCAGGCATCACCATTTTGTTTTGTGTTTGTCTTTTCATTTTGCTTTGAGTCTGTTCTTGCTTGGAGCCAGTTACACCAACAAATTTGAATGGAACAACGGTAATTTTCACGTTCTTGTATTTGCTTCTACCGTGTGCCAGTTGTGCTAGAAGTTCTGATTGAGATGGCAGTATTTGACTAGAAGCTATGTCTTTTCTGTGCCTTGAATTCATTGCATCGACCTAAGTTTTCCAAAACTTTTTTTGAAACAACTACAAAAACATGGGATGAGGTAGAATAATTGCAAAAATATTGAGTATCAAAAATAATTGCAATAGAGGTGGAAACTTAAAAATTAATCTTAAAAATTTTACAATTTTCCCCTAACTTTTGCCCTGTTCTCTTTCTTCCTCCCCCCTTCCCCTTCCCAGTTGCTAGGGTGGGGAGGGGCGGAAGGTTGGGGGGTGTCTGGGAAACAAGGGTTGAGGGAGGGGGTCGGGAAGGGTGGAGGAGTGGCCAGCAACTGGGAAGGGTGGGTGAGGGGTGGCCGGGGTTTAGGTCATTTTACCTTGTTTTTAAAAATATTTTGTGCGGTCCTGCGAAGACCTGTGTAGGATCGCTCTCAGCCTCGAGACTCGACCCCTCATTTTTCAAACCTTGGACTTAAATTCAGAATGTTCAATGGCCAACCACAATGTGGGGCCTGTGTGGCCAGATTCAAAGCAGCCCTCGAACAAGGGGCAAGAAAGTCAAATCAAGAAGATCAGATGCGATCAAAGGAAGCTTGCAAAACTCAATCAAAAGCACCCCTCGAACTAGGGGCAAAGGAATTTCAAATGTGCTCGAAGAGTCAAAGATGAAGAACGGCAAGAATGCCAAATCCCAGAAGGAAGGAAGGAAGAAGACATTGCTAAAGAACAACTGAGTTCCTATCCACAACACTAGGAGCAAATTCAGTCCCCATTGGATGGACTCCAACATCACCAGCGAACAGCAGCGATTCTCCTGGATTTAGATGACTTCAGGATCTCAAAACCATTTGACATGGACGAAGCTATACTTTTACCCTTGAGAGGCTCGTTGGGCCGAAAACCCGAAAGGGCGGCCTAGGCAAAAGTTAGAGCAAGAAAAGAAGGAAAAGAACAAAAAAGAGAAAAGAACAAAAGAACAAAAAAGAAAGATGCAAAGAAAAGAACAAAAAAAAGAAAATCAAAAGAAATGAAAAGAAAAGAAAAGAACACAAAAATTGAAAAGAAGAAAAACATAGCTCGCAAGGTTGAAAACCCGCAAAGAGCGGCCTTGGCAAAAGTTAGAGCGCAAAAAGGAGAGGTTAATACCCGAGTGTACCTTAACCCTGAACTACGTAAGGCTTGATTCCCATCTTTGGGATATGTAGGCAACTTCATTCTGAAGTCCAGCCGTAAAACAATTCGATTGTGTCCATGCGATGGTTCTGGTCATCTTTGTCTTCTCTGTATCTGAGGATTTGGTTGTGTTCGTCACTCTGAGAACTGCCTACAATGCACTGCGATGCCGTTCAAACAAGGGGCAACTTTCCGTTGCCATTCAATGCGCCGCGGTGTCGTTCAAACAAGGGCAACTTTCCGTTGCCATGCAGTTCCCCTCAAGCAAGGGGCAATTTTCCTTCGAATCTGAAGTTGTGCATCTCAAGAGTGGGTTCCGTGCTCGTTGAGCAGAGGCCGTTTGCAAAAATAGTTTTTGAGAATTTTTAATGAAGTTGACTAATTTTCTCTCAAAAATTATTCCATTTTTCCAAAACTGGACCATTTCTTGGACCCCAAAAAGGGAAAATTTTCAGTGCTCACAGCCTAACTTGCATGATTTCAAATCAGAAAATCGAACAAGCGCGTTAATCTAACTCTCATGTTGGTCAAAACTGTTTTAGTAGAAAGCAAAAAACAAAAAATGGTCTAAATGATGAACTAGGGGCACAATTGAGTCAGGTGTTCTGCTTTTTCCCCTTTGTCAAAATACTTGCCAGAAAGGGCACTCTACTTGTCGGAAAGGGCACCGTATCCGCCAGAAAAGGGCACAACAAAGGGCAGAAAGCTCTCACATCCTCCAAGCAACGAGGTATCAAGCAAAGTGCGAAGCACGAACTAGAATGGGGCAAGATATTCCACTCCATCATCTGGACAGATCTTATCACGTCCAAACTCCCCAACAAAGCATCATCAACTGATGTTAACTACAAATTTGCTACACACCGTAGAAGTCCATCCAATGGAGGGTGAATTTTCCCCTAGTGTTGTGGATAGGAACTCGGCTGTCCTTCAGCAATACTTTCTTCTTTCCTCCCTTCTGGGATTTGGCATTCTTGCCGATC
>NW_021025579.1:146240-164253 GCF_004153795.1 Camellia sinensis | reverse complement strand
CTACCATCACCTACTCCACCTACTACACCTACCACCACCTACTACCACCTACTCCACTACATCTCCTATATAAGGAGCCCCTCACCATTTGTAAAAAAATATCAATCAATCAATAATACAATTCTCTATTTCTCTTTATACATTAAATTTTAAATTTTCTACACTGATATTTTCTGAAATTTCACAAAACTTTCATGTTTTTGCCTACTTTGCTATAATGTTTCATTGTTTTGCCTAACAAATGACATTATAATCAATACATCATCAATTTTCCTATTCTTTTGAGATTATATTGTGCAATCCAGAAGATCAGTCTGTTGTATATGGTTAGGACCTTGCACACACCATATGGACAACCAATTATATAATGTGTATCTTCAATAGACTAACCGAATGGAAAAGATCACACTGCATTCAGACTGAATATTATCACAAAGAATTACTACTAGAATTACTTGTTACAGATAATACTAGTTATGTGTTTTATAGAGAGGGGAAAACAACTACTCTGGAAACAAACAAGGGGAAAGAGGCCTTTATTAATAAGAACATAGTTTCAAGATCTTGAATAAGAGACCCCAATTGTCTGCACTCCTGGTCTTGGCGATTCCTTTTTTCTGAAATAGTAACAGGGTCTTAGTTGTAGAATGCCAGATAAGTAGTGGATTTCTCTTCGCTAATAAAAGGAATCAACATTTGAAATCTAAAATCAAAGAAAAGATTGAATGGGTCAGTATCAGCTACTTCTACCATTATTCAAAATAAAAAGTGGCAAAAAAAGGCAAAGAGAAAAAAATAAAAATAAGCTCGAGTAAAAAAGATATGCAGTTGGCCTTTTGAGTAACAATAGCATAAGGGATATTTTAATACGTCGTAATAACAAGATTACCAGATATAACCACTGGCAATGCCTTTACTAAGAATAGCTAGCAATGCCATTACAAAAGAATAACTATTTTAAATAACTATTTTACCAACTGTCCAGCAAGAACAACTCTGTGTGGTCTTTTAAAGAAGCGGAGATTCGCTTCATGTCCCAAACTCCAGATGTTTCTGTTATATGTTGAATTTTCTTAATGAATTTATCATACGGTCTGACACGACCATACAGTGTCTCTTATCCTCTTTTATTTTTATGTATTTTCTTGTTTTGTTACTCTCTCCAAACTCAAGTTGGTTAGTTTCTATCCTCCTTGAGTTTGCGGGGGGCTGTTAAAATTTACCATCACCTACCACCAATTTACCATCACCTACCACCACCTACTCCTCACCTACTCCTCACCTACTACACTCACCCTCTCCTATATAATGAGCCACTCACCATTTGTAATATATGCAATAACATTATATGAATCAATAATACAATTCTTTATTTCTCTTTATACATTAAATTTCTACAAAATATATAGGAAGCAAACAGAAAGAGAACATAAGGTGATTTCTAGAACTTTGCGTGAATTTTGTAGATTTTAAAACAATATTTGCCTGAATTGTGATGGTTTTCAAACAACAACGGTAGATGGATTTTGTTTTTCCCTGATTACATTGATAATTAATTCCCACAAATTTACAGTAAGCATATGTATAATAGTTCATCTCAGAAAACTATAAATTGGTTGTAAGCAAGTAAGAATACTCTTTCTTACCAAGCACAAGAAACTATGGGTTTAACAGATCATAAGCCACATGGTCCCTTTATTTTCTTTCCAATAAGAATTATATGCCACTATTTTTCCACAACAACAAAAACACAACCTTAAGAAAGAAAGAAGTACCTCGGTGTCAAAGCGAACTGTGCAGGTGAAAGATTTTCCAGTGTCAGTCCTAACAGTAACATCTTGACCAGGCCTTATCTCGTTAATTTTACTGGGAAGGTCAATGGTATAACCCTCATGACCTGTCAAGCCAAGTGAGTCTGCATCTTCACCAGGCTTGAAACAAAGCGGAACAATACCCATCCCAACCAAATTACTGCGATGTATCCTCTCAAAACTCTTTGCAATCATTGCTTTAACTCCCTGTTACATTCCAATAGTTACTAAAAGGAGCAGAAGACGACACAATACAAGCCAAAATGGATGGAGAAGTGCGAACTAGTTCAAGTGCCCATATAACAATACTCACCAACAACATTGGGCCTTTAGCAGCCCAATCACGAGAGCTTCCACTTCCATACTCTGCTCCAGCCAATACAATAGTATCCTGTCCAGCAGCCTTGTACCTCTGAAAAAGTGGATTGACCACAAAAATTTAGTAATGAAGAGTAAATTGTAATAGGGAATATTATTACTATCTTTCAGGAATTGATAATTTACAGGAAATGACTTCAAATAAGATTTTACCTTTTGTTTATTTGTGGCATATGAAAGTTCATTTCTCAGCAATGTTGTTCAAAGTAACAGAATTTTGTTTAACGAAGCTGAATTCTAGACCCAAGTCATTAAAAAAAAATATGAGAGATCTCTTAATGATGACAACCCTAATTGTATTTATAAGCAACAAACAATTTCACAATAAATCTGATTACATCCTTCATCATTGTGGAAATTAAAAGCATTAGTATCATAGATGTTGGCAGTTTTATTGTTTGGCACAAAACTGACAAAGACATGACTAGGCAGGATGAAAGTATATGCAGAAAATTAACATTTAAAGAACTGACTGCTGCTGCATCAAACACATAACGTTTCTCCCCTGTAGGAACATGAAGTGTCTTTGGGCCAACTTCCCCATTTAATAGCGTGTTGACAATACGGATATTTGTAAAAGTTCCTCTTGCCATCACTTCATCATTACCACGACGGCTACCATAAGAATTGAAGTCCTTGCGTTCCACCCCATGCTCAAGGAGATACTTTGCAGCAGGACTATCCTTGTTAATGCTTCCTGCTGGGGAAATGTGATCCGTTGTAATACTATCACCAAAGTTCAGCAAGCAGTGAGCATCCTTCACTCCACTGGGCCCAGGAGGATCCATGGTCTTGTTCTTGAAATATGGTGGCTCATGAATGTAGGTAGAATTGGGGTCCCATGAGTATAGTTTAGAAGCTGGAACTGATAGGTCATTCCACATGGGATTGCCCTTTGTTATAGACTCGTAAGTACTCTTGAGCATGTTTGGCAATACACTGGATTGTACAACCTAAACAGCATTTCAGCCCAATTTCATTTATTTTACAAAATAAAAACTTCGTCAAAGGATCTAGAAACTCAAGATTGTGTACCTCTGCAACTTCTTCAGTAGATGGCCAGATATCCTTGAAATAGACATTCTTGCCATCCTTCCCAACTCCAATCGGCTCCTTCTCAAAGTCAATGTCAACCTATAAATAAAATTTTATCTCATCATAAGTTGAGTCAATGGGATCAAAAAGAATACGACGTGTTATGACATGAAAAAAAAATTGCACGATCTAATTACGTCAAGTTAATGCAACAAACAAAACTTGGGTCCTCAGTTGACCAACCTTACTCAAACTTGTATCATTTAAGACAATATATAAAATGACAATTCAGACAACAAGAACAATTTACTGACTAAAGCTGAATAGTCGAGACCAATATATAAGTAGTCCAATATACACAACACAGTAGACAAGTTAACAGCCCTTCCAGTGGTTGTAGAGAAGTCATAATATGAGACAACCAACCTACCTAGAATACATATATAAAGTATTTCACTATGAATTGTATGTGGACACCACTTCTACTTGCTCCACATTTAGTAAGTAGGATTTGAACCACAATGTATACATGGATTGATTGATCCACTATCATTCATGGACTTCCACATACAACATGAAATTGACACGGTGCAAACATATCATTACGGAAAATTCTTCGAATATGAGAAATGGTTTTACTGCATTACAACAATGCATGAATGCACACATAATAATTTGCTCCCTCGTTGTCACATTTCCCCCATGCTAAAAACCCAGAGCCATCTCATTCAAATTACAGGAATGACTCAAGTTTTAAACAATTTTGACATAATCACTAATTATGTATTCTTTTTTAAGCCCTCATTCCATAGGTTATATAAATAACATTTCGCAAGCCAAAGGAACATTAGACATGATAGGGAGGGTATGAGAAGTAACAACACATGTCAAAAGTTACCAAGAGAATCCAAAAGATTTGGTGTAAAACACATCTCCAGACTCTTCATAAGTAGTATCCTCAATACACAAAGTAAGTATCCATCGTATACCAATGCAAAAGTTAAGACCATGCACCAGCCAACTTGGGTTATTGGTCGCTAATGTAATGCTAAAGCAATGTCTAAATGTGGCAGCTAACAAAAATAGACTATTCTTAAGTGACCAATTAATACATTGATACAAAGTCAAAAGACTGTGTACCAAGTGACCAACCCTACTTGGATTATAAGTAATTTATGTGAAACTAATGCTAGCTGCCAACCTAGATGGTGAAGCTATGAAGCACCTGTGATGACTGGGTACGTTATTTGTCTCGTTCCCTTTGGTTTAAATCTTGGATTTGTTGTATTCGGAAGCTTACTTCAAGATCCTTGCTTTTATTTACTTCTATGTCACGTTTCTCTCGTTTTGGAAGGGTGCGAGGTTGAGCCTGGAGTGTCCGGTGTTGAGCTGGGAATATTTCCTGGTTGGGAGGGGGGGGCTAAGCCGCACGTGCGGGGCCTTGGGCCACACATGCGGGAAGGGGGCCGCACGGGCGGAAAACAAGGGAAGCTCTGGGTTGGTCCTGCATTATGCAAGTACAAGAGGATGTGCAGAATAGAAGATCCGCACGTGCAGGGATGAGGGCCGCACGTGCAGGAGGCACGCTCCGCACGTGCGGGGATAAGTGCCGCATGTGCGGGACGGTCTGTGTCCGAAAATCAGATTTTTCCTTCTCTTTGGGTTGAGTGCATATCATTTTTGTATATCTCTCTCACTCTAAAATCAACTTTTGCTCCTCCTCCTCTCTAAAAACCTCCACCAAACTTCTTAAACCCTTGATTTCTTCCAATCCATTGGGGTTTTGACCTATCATCCTCCACAAATATTGGAGAGCTAAGCAAGAGCTACATTATGTGCGGTGGAGATTGAGTTTTGGCACCGTGGATTTTGGGGGTTTCATTTCATTTTCTTCTCCAAACTTGAGGTAATGATTTCCTTTGAGTTATATATATATTTTTGCAAGATCTAGATGATTTTCGAAATTCCACTTTAATAGCTTGAAATTTGGTTGTTGGCTCAAGAAGATGAGTGATTTTGAAAGGGGGTTATCTCTTACTCTTTTTTTTAAATAATCACTTGAGGGTTTTAAATTATATTGGTGTGATTCTTTCAAATGTTTTAGAGGTATAAGGTTGTTGTGAGAAAACCTAGAAATTTGAGGGTTTTTAAAAGATGTTGAGAATTCATGGATGAAATGGCCATATATTTTTCTTTGGGTGCCAAAATGAATGAATGTTATTTTTTTGAAAAGTTCTTATTTACATTTATATAAATGATGAGTTTCATGAAATATAAGAATTGTGATTTTTGAAAGTGGTTGTTCAAAATGTTGATATAGTCTTGAAATGACTAAATTGTCGAGAATATTCGAAATGTGGGAAATGTGTTATTTCTTGGATGAATTGGAATAAAAGTATATATATTCATCATGAGAAATTGCATTGAAAAGAGGATTGGAAATTTTTATCACAATGGTAATATTGTGTGGAAGGATGGAAAATGGAAGGAATGTTGCATTACATTATTAATTGACACATTGACATATCCATTCATTTGATTATGTTAAGCTTTGAATTTAAATTTGAAAACTTTTGCATTGAGAAATGAATGTTTCGAAACAAGTTTTTATGGAATGATTTTGGGGTAAATACGTTGGTAAGTCCGGATAGGAGGTGTAGATGAAATTGATTAAGTTGGCCTGAGTGTCCGGGGTGAAAGACCGAAAACACGCGCAGACGAGGTACCACTTCCCTTCCGGTGAGAGACTGGTAAAGTGGGGTTTTGGTGGTGCTAGCTATGTTAACCTGCAGACACCAACTTAGGGATTACCTAAGTCATATTTACCGCCCCCTTGAGTTAATTGACAAATTTTGAGTTTGTTGAAAATGTCAAGATATCATTGAACATGATGGTTTTTCAAAGGATGAGCAAATGTGATTTTCTTTCGAAAAGAGTATAACATGGCATATGTATTTCATTCCTTGAGACTTGTATAAAATGTATTTACTTTGTTAAGAATTTTCTACTAGGCTTTATACTCACCCTATGGGATTTTGGTGCAGGAAAAGGCGTGGTGATCCCGCCAAGTTAGGGTGTGGACGTATATGTTGGGAGCATAGGGCTCTTAGTTTTGTTGTGGTGTATTTTTGTTAGCCAAGGGCTATAACTGTTTGGGTCCGAAAGACCATTTTTGTGTAACCGGGCTTAAGCCTTGGAAATGTGTAAGCCCTTAAGGACATTTTATTTATTTTTGGATTTGATGTTCTACATGCTATAGTGTAATAACCCACATTCATGTCTTAGTCATGTTCATGTACATTTGCATGATTTTGTCTTGTTAAGCTTGCATTTGCTGACTTTGACTTGTTTTGCCGAAGTAAAGGTCCCTGTCTTGTTTTGTGCTTATGTGATTTGCCTAAGTGTTGTATGCATGTTTTGTTCCTTCCTTGCTGTCTCAAGCCTAGGTCATGTCAAGCCTAGGTCATGCCAAGCCTAGGTCATGTCAAGCCTAGGTCACACCTTTGAACCTCTTACCCCTAGGACCATCTTGGAACCATTTTGGTTGACCTCCCCATCACCTAGGCATATTGGCCAAGATGTCATCATCTAGGCCGAGATGTGCATCACCTAGGCCGAGATGTTATCATCTAGGCGTCCTAGATCCTTGATCCTTGCACCTAGTGATCTTGTTCCGGGACTGGAATGACCTAGACCGAGGTATGGCACATCTAGGCCGAGGTGTGGCACAGCTAGGTCAAGTGTTATCCTTCCTAGCCGAGGTCATTGGAACCTTACTTGCCGAAGCCTATGTCCTAGGCCGAGATCATTACCTGCCGGAGTGCACATGCCACCTTGCTTGTCATACACACTTTGTCATACACTTGTCTTGTCTTTCAATCACCTTTTGAGGAGAACCAATCCGGAAGTGCCACGTGTCCCAGCAGAGGGTTAAATCAGCCAGTAGAGAGAGAAAACCTATCATTTCTATATCTTTGTTTTAGGTAGAGAGAGAAGCTCTAGGAAGAGGAAGAGGAATTCTAGAGAGAGGTAGATTTCCAAGCTTGATCTTCACACCTTGAACCGTTAGATCCGTGTTTTGAGGTTAGATTCTTGGTCTACTCTTGTTGTTCTTATTGTTCATCTAGCTGCATTGCATGATCTAGCATGTTTTATGAGCCATGCATTGCTTTGAAGTTCGGTTTTAGAAAGAGAAAGTGATATTCATGTGTTCTTGAGGAAAAGCCATGTTTTGATCCGAAAGTTTGTGTCAAGATCCATGTTTTCGTATTTGTTTTCATATGATCTTCAAGTATGGGTACCAAGCTCCATGTTTTCGAACTCATAACATGAAATCCCAGATTTTATAATAACAAGTTATGATTTTAGCATTCATGTTCTTCATTTTCCTCATGTTCATGTTCTTCATGTCCTTCAAGGAGGAAACCCAGATTTCCAGACCTCATTTCCCTAGGTGTGATCACCGAGACCACTCTTGCCTAGATCCCACACATAGGCCAAGCATCGTATCTCACCTTGGCCTACCTTGCACGATCACTTGCACCTTAGTCTATCTTGCATGCACACCTAGGCTAACCACTGCATCACCTAGGCCAAGATGTTCATCATCTAGGCCGACCATGGTACACCCTTGCCGGCATCTTGTAACACGTCCGCAGAGAGCTGCACACCGAAGCCTAGGTAACCACACCTCGGCCAAGAGGTGTGGGACCTCGGCCAAGACCTCTTGAGTTCACCCAGCTAGGTTATTTTAGCCTAGATCATCCCTGTGCATCCATTCCAGGACCTGGTTGGTACTCAGCATGTTTTCCCTAGATGAAAAACAGTGTTTTAACTTCCAGCATTTGCATTCATGTGAAGCTTGTTTTTAAGAGTGCATTCAATAGACTTTGACATGTGTTTGTAGGACTTGGACCTTTGCCTTGATCCCGACGTTCCAAGAACTAGGTGAGTGGTATTTCTAATAAAGATATGTTCTTAAGGTTTTGATAAAGCTTTGCTTTGGTTTGATAAAAGTATTTATGAAGCATGAATGATATCCCTATTATATATATCAAGTATAAGCTTTGTTTTGATAAAGCTTTGCTTTGGTTTGATAAAAGTATTTGTGAAGCTGAATGATATCCCTATTATATATATCAAGTATAAGCTTTGTTTTGAATGACAAGTTATCAAGTATAAGCTTTGTTTTAATGTCAATCTTTGAAAGTCCGTACGTGCTAGGGGACTTTAAGCGTTAGTAGCACACATGTGAAGTCCGTACGTGCCAGGGGACTTTAAGCATTAGTGGCACAAGTCCGTATGTGCTAGGGGACTTTAAGTATTAGTAGCACACATGTTAAGCAAACAAGTTTTGAAGGACCAAGGTTATGCCGAGGTTATGTTATAAGTTTTGACGCGTGTTAAGTATGTAAGTTTTGCAAGATTAAGTTTGATGAACAAAGATTTATCTCATGTTTTGTACAAGCTATGATAGGTTTTGAGGGACCAAGGTTATGCCGAGGTTATGTTATGAGATTTGACACGTGTTAAGTATGTGAGTTTTGCAAGACCAAGTTTGATGAACAAAGATTTATCTCATGTTTTGTACAAGTTATGATAAGTATGGTTTTGACTAGATATATTATGTATTGTTTTGTAAAGACCACGGGAATCATTCATTTAACCCCTTTATTACTTGTACCATTCACTGAGTATCCAAGCTCACCCTCCCTATGTATATATGTAGGTAGCAAGCTAAAACTCGGCTACGCCGAGATGTGTGTTTTACAAGGTGTTTTGTATGCATGTTATGTCGGCAGTGAGGACGTCGACAATCTTGAAGCTTTTGTATTTTGAACATGTCGGCTTGGGAAGCCCTTTGTTAAGATGTAATGTGTATTTTGTACTTTGTATTCAAGTTTTAAAGCTATGTAAAGATGTATGCTATTTCATTTGACTTATGCACTGCTCTTACGGACCACTTGTATGTTGAATTATTGCTTCCGCAATTGTGAGCCCCATATATTTATACTCTGATTGTGTGTGAACTTTGGAAGTTGGCCTTCGGTAATTACGGATTACTGGCCATCACGGCACCAAACTACTAGGGGTGGTTTGGGGTCGTGACACCAAATATATCCAAAATAAAATTTAAGGGGCTCCTTTGGATTTGTTGTCCGTGATTCTACCACCAGGACCAGGTAGTGATTTGCTCCGGAATTGGATCCTCGGTCGCACTCCCCTACCGCCCTCCAAAACGACGTCGTTTTGGAGGTTTTTTTTTTTTCTTTTCGTCTTCTTCTTTCTCTTGACCCTCCTCTCCAACACAGAACCAACCCATTTTTGCTCTGAATTGCACAGCTATGATTTGAACCCATTGCAATACCTTCAAATTCGATGGTAAATGAGAAGGAACATCAAGCTGTCCACTTGAATTGCTTCCTTTGCAAATCAAAATCCCAGTCTGTGTCAATCCACAAGCATGAGACACCCCAGCTGTCCACTTGTTGGGTTGTCGGAAATCCAACTTGATTATCTTTGTATTCACATGAGTATTGATACTTGTCGTCCACCTACATCAAGATCACTATTACAAATGACACAAGCAATTTCTTTACTTGAGTTACAAATTTAAATAAAACTAACAAATAAGTTTTACAATTAGAAAAATGCTTTGGAATTCTAATTTTTGAGCTCTAAAGGTAACTCTAATGAGTTGGCAGTGAGCTCCACCCACAATGATGTGATGCTTTAGTCTTGGTTTGTTTTTATTTTTATTTTTTTGTTTATTTCCATATCATTAGTGCTCCATTAGAGCACCAAAATTAGTGGTCAGAATCATTACTGTTACAATTACAGTTTAAGTTCCAATTAAATACAATACAATACATATTATTAACAATTATTAAAAAAATATTTAAAAAAAATATGTAAATTAAATTTTATTTAAATGTGACCGCACTGCATTTATAGTCGGCCTCGAGGAACATTAAACTCCCCAATTATAATAAAATTTAAGAGATTTCAAATAATTTAAACCTTTATAATATATAATAGGTTAAAAAATGATGTATCAAATTTATTAGAGAGCTGCTATATATTATTTTTTGTTTTAAACATTTTTTTATATCATTGATCAATACATGCATGTTAAATATAATATAATCTATTAGTATTTGCTTTTTCTAATACTTATCTCTAAATAAAAACGATTAGAAATAAAACTACCCAATAATCACAAACTTAACTTTTTTCTAAGTATAAAAAGTTCCATTTTAAAAGTAGACTACCTACCTCCCCTTTGAGGAGTGAATTGGCTGGGTTAGTCAATCGAACAGCCTCTGGGTAGTCAAGTGCCACACCCCTTATCCGATCTTCCGGCATTGGCATCTCCGTTTGCCTCTGCTCCGATATTGCCATGTAATGAAACCTGTTCATTATCCATTCATTCATTATTTATCAATCTAGATATATAGATTAAAAAATATAGATACTTATTTCTTTTCAATTAAACTCGATGTTCACCTCAAAATTCTATGAGTAAAGTTGCGGGTAGAATTTAGATTGACATTGAGGCAAATTGAAGAGAAATTTTTTAGCAAAACAATTTCAGGTTTATAGTGATAATCATGATTTCAATGAACTTATTCAACTCAAATTACTTGTTTTCTTATATTCACTTCAGGCATTCCACTTGGGCGATCAAATATTCCATAAGAATAGAATCCTGCACTGTCACTGCAAGAAAATCGAAAATTAGCGGCGTTTTTAAAACGCCGCAATAGTCTATAAAAACGCCGCAAAAAAATAAAACGACGTTTTTTAAATTCGTCGATGATGCGGCCGTCGTTGTATCTTTGTGACGTTTTAAAAACGCCACTAAAGACTTTAAACGGCGTTTTCTAAAACGCCATTAATTCTTAAGTGGCCGTTAACTATGCACGTTAAAAGAGTTATCTTTGACGCAGTCATGACGACATTTTGCGACGTTTTTGAGAAAAACGCCGCCATTTCCCTAATTTTTTTTAAAAAAAAATAAAAAATCATAATTAATGATTTTTGACTTTTGTCCAAACCAAACCTATATTATCCATCACCATTCTCAAAATATATACATAATGTGAATGAGCATTTATTTTGCAATTTTCCATAAAAAAATAAAATAAAAAATAAAAACCCTTAAAATACAATGATAATAATAACAATAACAATAATAATATTCAGTGTGCTCTCCAATTCTTTGAAAAAAACTTCATCCACAGCTCTCTTCAGCTTCATCAAGTCATCCATCATCTTCACCAAAATGATGATTATATACCTGAATCATCCAATTCCAATAACACAATTTCAATAAACTTGAATGGTTGAAAAATCTACATACTCTTGCATACCATGTCAAGAAGGCTAGAAAGATAAGAAACTATGAAATTTCCAAGTGGATGTAAAATGAAAACTTTTTTATTTATACATCGTATTCACAATATGCGTACTTTGAAAGTTTGGTTTCATCAAACAGCCATTAATATAACATAGAGCAAAAGCATCAGCAACCATGAGAAGAAAAAATCAAAAAGTAATACCAATTATATACCAGTCTATGTTTACTCACAATAGGTTTACCAGTCTAATATCTATGCCATTGTCTATTTCAACACACAATAATAAAAAATGAGTTTAAAATTTCAGAAAACATTGAAAGTACTCAACAACATTAGTTATTAACTTTAGCAATCCTAAAATTTAGAATTTGATTATGCTAAATACAATATAGATTGTGCACAAAATAAATAAAATAAAATAAAAACAGAAGAAAAGATGAGAGTTGCAATAACCTTTGAAATACAATTCAAACTATATGGTAAATTGATCTGTAAGTAGGTATAATACAGAATGATCGTCATTACTAAGCACTTGGTATATGATGGAACTACACGATGAGGATTGAGAAATTGCGATGGGAAGTACAAGTAAAAACTATGAAGAGATTTAATTACCTAAAAATAGCCTTCTTGGCCTTTTCAAATAACAGTCTTCTATCAGGAACTTTTATCTGTTGCATGACCTCTGTGTCACTCCTTAAATCAATCTCACACACTACTTTTTATTCCCCCAAAACCTTTGATGGTTTGATGCCGCAAAGATCCAACCTTTGAGTTGATAGGAAACCTCTCTTAAGAACTTGGGAAATCTTGCTTACACAAAATTCAAATTTATATAACATCGAAACAATAAGATCTACCACACAATACAATTTTCTTCACTTCTCCCTTAAAGGTCATAGAATCCTCCAAATGCCCATTTTATTTTTCTAATAATAATGATAAAGTGTCCCATATTGCTCTCCCTATTGTCTCCTACACAAACTTCTAAAACTGCTAAAACTATGGGAGAAAGTAGTTGAACAAAGATTAGGATATGCAACAATAGTTTTAAATGAGTAATATGGTTTGATGCTGCAAAGATCCAACCTTTGAGTTGATAGGAAACCTCTCTAAGAACCTGGGAAATCTTGCTTACACAAAATTCAGATTTATATAACATCGAAACAATAAGATCTACCACACAATACAATTTTCTTCACTTTTCCCTTAAAGGTCATAGAATCCTCCAAATGCCCTATTTTATTTTTCTAATAATAATGATAAAGTGTCCCATATTGCTCTCCCTATTGTCTCCTACACAAACTTCTAAAACTGCTGAAACTATGGGAGAAAGTAGTTGAACAAAGATTAGGATATGCAACAATAGTTTTAAATGAGTAATATGGTTTGATGCCGCAAAGATCCACTATGGAAGCTATTTTTCTAATTAATCGACTAATGAAAAAATATAGGGAAAAGAACAAATATTTCCATATAGTGTTTATTGACTTACAAAAAGCATATAGGGTTATTATGACAAAATCTGTAGATGGTATGGAAATTGATCCAAAGTGAAGATAATTGATCCAAACGACTACCTTGACCATATCAGAACTAGTGAAGATAATTTTCCAAAGTGACAGTTGTTCAAAGTTAAATTTTGTTTGACATTTTCAGCATATAAAAATAGATTACTGATGTTGGACAAGTGTGATGAACAGTGTCTTACAGGCATCAGCAATAAAAGGGGCTTTTTAGGGATGAATATTGTTAGTCCTTTCGTAAATCATGGAGTTTTCTACATTCATAAATGGAAAAGGAAACTAAGAGTTTGGGGTCAAAAAACACACCAGGTGTACTTTACCTCCTCTGTGGTGGGCATATAGTCCACATCAAGCTGGTTGAGACTTGCTTCACAACATTGTCGCACATAGTCAGGGGTACCCTTGACCTCAACATGAGTCCAATCAACTGAGATAATGCCACATTTTGTGGCTAACTGAACTTGTTCTCGAGGGAGCTACTTCAGTGCCTGTATTGGAAAAGAGTATTTTTCTGATAATTTGTTAACATAATGCAAGTAGAAGCATATGTTGTCCATGATATGCGTATCTCAGCTGAACCTATTCTTTTGCCATATGAATAATAAATACAATTAGATATTCTAATATACTTACTTTATTAGGTCAATCGTGTGGTTTATGCTTCCTTTCCTTCTTCACTTTCTAAAGTTATAATCCAAATATTCCCACTTAAAAGCTTTGCTAAACGGCCTCTATGTAATTAGTCAAACAAACATCTAGAAAATATTGGTCCCTAACAAAGAAAATGAAAACTAACCTTGCCAATCATGATCTTATTGTCATGTTTTTGTCCATAGACATCTGTTGTATCAAAGAAGGTGATACCCTTATGAAAAGCCTCCTTTAAAATTGAACATCCAGCTTCATGGGAGAGTGGAGCATTTAGTATTC
Organism: Camellia sinensis; assembly: GCF_004153795.1. Classification (NCBI taxonomy): domain Eukaryota; kingdom Viridiplantae; phylum Streptophyta; class Magnoliopsida; order Ericales; family Theaceae; genus Camellia; species Camellia sinensis. Next base: position 150,213 of record NW_021025579.1, on the reverse strand, counting down.
TAGAAAGTCCCCTACATTCGAAGCCCAATCTAGAAACCTGCAGAACAAAATGGACACTGTCACATGGAAATATTTGTTTTTCACATTGAACCAAAACACAAATAATGAACCAGGCCATGACAAGCAGTCAACGAAAGTCAGATAATAATTGGAAAGCATCGATTCAACCCCCTGGCCCCCTCAATATGGAACAAATATACTTAGCTTGTGTTGTGTACCATTTTTAGCATGGAACCGACAAAGAAAGTTGTGGCATTACCATTACCCATTCAAAAACCATTACACAATATTCAATTGAAACATGGTAATTGCCATTACTACTGTATACTGACCATCATTTGCTTCCTCTTTTGTTTCATCTCCTGATTTCCAGACAATATCTTTCAAACCAGTTGCGAAGCTCTTGTAGAACTGTAATAAAGAATGTGCAATGTCGAGCTTAAAAATTATAGTTAACAGGATACAAAAACAACAAATGTGCACGAAGGGGATTCCATGACATGGGACAATTGTGCACAAAAAGGTAGCAATTTGGTTGAACTTCCAGTAAGGACAAGCCACAAAGCCTACAGTTAAAATTTCTGGAAGCAAAACAGGTGGATGACAAGGATATGCCACTGTCCAATAGCAAATCACTAGCTTTTGCTAATTGTAAAATCCAAAATTTTTTATGCAGAGCTTCATTAAGTGCCATTAGCATGAATAGTAGGGTGCATAAAACCAATAAATAAACAATTGCATAAGCATTAAAACCAAGTGTACGTGTGTAACCATTGCAATGAGATTTCAGAACCATACCTTATGAAATTCTAAGGTGTCCTCTCCAGCCTTGCGAAGCTCAACCATGCAAAGTGAGGGAGCCACCTCATAAATCTATAGGACATTATTTTCAGACCCAGTTTTAAACATTGCTTCACATGATAGTCTAGTGATTTTTCACTCAGCAGGTGGCCCCTGAAAGATCATACCTCTGTTACAACAGATAAATGACCCTTGCGCCCAGTTTTCTCCCCTTGAAGCTTCAGCTCAGGGTCTGTCCAATATAATAGAGATAGTTATTAGTCATTCAACTATTAACTATTGGAAACATACATCATCAAACAAGTTAAAAAACTAAATATTAGCTGGTTCATTCATGATATGAGATAGGAACTCTGACTTAACTGAAAAAAATGCATGGAATGCTTAGATTCTAAAGATCTTTACATCTGATAGCTCAGCTACCAAAGCATAACAATCAAAAAGCTATAAGCCTCTGACGTACCATTTTCTTTTCAAACAGAGAACTGAGGTTAAGACCCTAAGATTTAGATATAAGTATTCAAAAGCGTTTATGGAGACAGGATTCACAGGTTGTTCTTTTCGTCTTTCCACGACAAGGTTTTGAGTGTCCTGCACATCAAAACAAAAATCACAATTAAAGTCACCCCCAATGCCCTATTCCTCAAATACCTTATGAAATTCAATTTTTTTGTTTTTGGTTGAGGAAAATAGAACTAAATGACCAAACTATCAACATAAGAGTGAAATTACAATAACTACAAGGGTAATTTGCCTTTAAAATTAAAGACCAAACATAGCACTCAAATACTACAATTACGCTTTTCATATCAGGGCAAGAGACTGACAGCCAGATTTATGCAACATATAAAACTATATATTATAGGCGTTCCTAATGTCAATTTGTCTTTGTCAATCTACAATAAGAGTTTAAGGAAAACAAGAAGGAAAAAGAATAGAGAGAGGAAGGGATACAGATTAGTTAAGTTCTAATTTATAGAAACTAGAAAAGACGGCTTACATCATCCTCGCCAACAAAATGCCTTCATTGATGATTAGGCACATCATTCAAACATGCAGGAATTGCATTCTTTGTAGAAACAAGTATGAGCTTGGTTAGCCTTTGTATTCTACTCATTAGAGCAGCCTTGGCTTCCTCCTCTTCCTCTAATCTTGACTGCATTTTCACTTGACCTTCTTCCAACTGTTATATCAATAACAAAAGGTGAACATCATATGAGAACATAAATCTGCATAGCTAGTCTCACTGGAAGATTGGAAGATCAAAAACTAAGAAAAAACCACCATTACATGTCAAACAGGTTTGGTTCAATGTTAGTCAAACAAAGCCAATTCTATACAAATGCAGAATATAAAAGATTTGGAAGGAAACCTGTTGTCTTAAGCTAATAATCTCCTCATGACTGATCAAGTTCTAGTTTGAGGCTTGATATTTCTCTTTGATACTTTTTAATCGAAGACTTTTCATCAATAATCTGGAAGAAGAGAGATTTTATAAATCACTTAACAAATAAGAAGCTATGGGTCAAAATCTTTAGTCTATAGCTGCCTAGTTACTTCATATTCATGCTCGATAACAGTCCAACCTGATCATGACTATTCTTAGTATCAAAATAACCATTTAGACAAGCTTGTTTGACATCAAACTGAAAATGTGGGTGAATCTTCAAATGTCCAGAACATTTATCTCCAAAAATGGAACATTTGATATTTCTCATAGAAAACAATATCAAGAGGATATCAGGAAAGATAAGGGGAGCTAATATTATAGACAACAAAAGATTGTGAGATAGATGATTACATAATTGCCAAGCTCTCTCTTCTTTACTTCTCTGCTCCTGCATATAATTTCCAACCTCTCTACTCTCTTCCAAATTTATACATTATTACCAAGCTCTTTGCTCTCTTCCAAATTTACTGGGGATATGTCAGTTCCTTGTTAGATCCTATTCCCTGTTTCTTGCTTTTATTATCACTCTTTCTCTCTCTCTTTCTTGCATTTCTTGCATTTAGTGAACAAAATTCCCACGGGTCTTTTCCCAACTTGGGTGTCATTGTAAATGTAGCTCAACTGTTAATTGAATCTCTATTTTTTAATTCAATCATGGAAAAGATTAGAGGAGACTCTTGGTTGAATGCAGTGAAAAAGGCTTTCAGGTCTCCCACTAAAGACACCCAGAAAAGTAGCAGCAGAAGGAGATTAGAAGACAATGAACAAGAAGAGGAAGAGAAGGTAACAACAATCCTGCTACAACATCATTCTCGATGTGTTTTCTGTACAAAAATTCTGTTTGTAAATCATTTCTACCCATGTTGATTTCTGTAAATGAAATTTTTTGTAGAAGAGAGGAAAGCGAAGATGGATTTTTTGCAAACCATCGCATCATGAAACCACGATATAGCACAATGAAGCTAAGAACTTAACTAATAGTAATATTGCTAATACTTGTCAGTAGGATAAGAATCACAATATCAACAAGCTATTCCAACCAAAAAAAAAATCCATAAAAAATTTATAAAAAAAATTCATAAAAAATTTATGTCAGTAGGATAAGAATCATAGCATCAGGAATACTAACGTCAACTACAAATCAGTCATCATCAACATGCATAGGAGAGCACCAACAAACTAGTCACCAGCACCAATTTTGCTAGCATGACCAATTCGAAAGTCCAAATATTACATTTAATTTAACATAGCAAAAAAATCTGATCAAATTTTCAACAGGTATTAATTCAACTAAACATTTCAAATACATATATATATATATATATATAAGTTTTGAAATTGAAAATCAATGTACCTTCTTCGTGTGCATCATCAAGCCATTGCAAGTGTAGATCCCAGCATCTTGAAGCTTCTTCACATCTCCGACATTGATTACCTGGGAAATCACTGCAAAATCACATGAATACAAACAAAATGAAATTATAAATTAAACTTCGATTAAGTTAAAACAGAGCACATGCTGACATGCTGATCCAATTTCTATACATGCAAAACCACAGAAATCCATCACTGATCATGACTATTGAACTTATAGTAAAGATATATAGACGAAAATTAAAAGTAGATCAAAAAGATATGTGAATCTCAGTATAAATCAGAGTTACTCAACAATGAATGAACACAGATATATATATATATATATATATGTGAAACTATAGCAAA
>NW_021025579.1:45020-142752 GCF_004153795.1 Camellia sinensis | reverse complement strand
TACCAGAACAAAGAATTTATTATTGGTGATGAAATATTTTTGTCTTCCACGACTTAACCTTATGAGATGAAAAATATAATTCGTCACGCAATCAATTAGAATTTATTAGTGACTAAATATTTTCGTCTCCCACACTTATTCTTCTGAAACAAAAATATATTTGTCGCCTATTTATAGAAAGATGAAATGACATTGTTTGCATGATAGTGTTTATTGGTGACGAAATATTTTCGTCTTCCATAACTTATCATTCCAGACAAAAATATATTTGTCCCTAATAAATGGAAAATTATGTAAACGACATCGTTTAATAGGTATGGAATTTATTGGTGATAAAATTACGTTGCGTCACAAAAAAAAATTATATTTTGTGACAAAAATGTTCGTCCCAATGAGCTAAAATAATTCGCGCCAATGCAAATGAAATTGGCGCTCTCATTTTTTGCACACGAATTTTTTGTTTTCGTCTCTATAAACTTTTGAAAAAATTAAATACAAACGACAAATTATATATTTTGTCACTTTCGGTTAAATTTAAGACAAAAAAAATTTTGTCACTAAATTTTGTCGCAATAGCCTAGATTTCTTGTTTATTTTTATTGAATTTAATTGTAATTTTTGGTGACATTTGGTTTTCCTCTCTAAAAAATAATACATTTGAGAGACAAAATTATTTCCTCTTTAAAACTTTTATACAAAATGGTGACGAACAAATTTTTGTCTCCAAAATGGCGCAAAACTTCCACCAAATTTTCAAGGGCGGGAAATTGTTTTGTGACGAAAATATAAATTTATGAGACGAATAAATTTTTTGCCACCTATTGTTTTATTTGATTTTAAGCATTTGGTGACGAATTTGGTTTTCGTCTCTAAAAAATAATACAATTGGAGGCGAAATCTTATTTTCATCACTAAAACATGCATTTTGGAGACGAAATATTTTGTCAGCATTTTCGTCACATAGACTTTTTGTTGTATATATGCATTTTGCTTTTGTTGTGTTCTTTTCTTAGTTTGTGGTCTCTTGCTCTTTCTAAGCACATGCAGTGGGATACATTGGAAAGCTTTTCTCGTTCATCTGGCGAATGGATTTTGTCTAGGGTTTCGAAGTGCAATGTCAGTGTTCCAGGCAATTACGGTTTATAATAATGATTTGAGTTTTAACTCTAGAGTGATTTATCTCAGATTCTATCACTTCGAATCAGATCACGTAAGATATCAAGTGTCTAAATTCTATATATATATATCTACAGTAGTAGGAGATGAAAAGGACTCATTTGAGTTTGTTTGAATAGAGTTGTTTACAGCCTTAGAAAAAAGAAAAAAAAAAAAAGAAAAAGAAAAAGAGTGCTGGTTTTGCAATACATAGGTTGTGGGATCTGAGACTGTTTTAATTTGTAAGGATGTGATTTGTTTATTTGTTTCTGTTTTCATTGATTATACATTCCATCACTCTTGTTTTGATTTGTTTTATTAGCTTGCTAGGTATTCAACTTAAGTATTTGAGTCACTGTAGTGCAAGGAGGAGTTTTTCAGTGCCCATTGGGACACCAAGAAAAAGCGCAATGATCTGGTAAGTTTAATTGAAACTTTGAACTCTGTTGGTTGCTAAGTATTTTTTTTTTCTCATTCTTCTGTGAAATATTGGTTTCTTTTTTAAAAAACTTATATTTTGTCCCACTTGCCTATATTTCTTAGAATCAAAGGTCTGAAACTTTAGATTTTTTTTATAAAAATTCTTCTCTCTCTCTCTCTCTCTTTTCTCTCTCTCTCTCTCTCTCGGTCATCTAAACTCTCTCTCAGCTAGGAAGCTTTGGTTCGAATTCAACTTTTTTGCTATATTTCTACAAACCATGAATTGTTGGCAGGTCCTGCAGATAATGTGCACTGCTTAGCTTGTTATGTACACATTATTTATGTTACAAAGAGTACCAAGAAATACTATGAAACGAAATAAAAAGAGAGTGACATACCATGGTACACAACAGGTTTAACACCATGTTCTTTTAAAAATACAATTGCAGGTGCAGATTGCACTCCAAACCTGTTGTTGATAATAAGAACACTATCAAGATCATACTCTATTTTGGGAAAAAAAAATTATGAAGCGCCACATTTTTTAAGGTGGCGTTTCACGATCAAGTTTCCAAAGATTGGAAGGGGAAAGGGAACCAAAATTAGTCTCCCAAAAAAAAAGTACAGTCCAGTATGCTGGTTAGAGTAACCAATCTTTCTAACCAATAAGCCCATTAGCCTGATGCATAATTGACAAAAAAGACGAAAAAAGAACAATCGATTCTTCTCTAAACTATTTAATGAGGAACAAAAAAATAGATGCCTTCCAGAAAAAAAAGGAACAAAAAAGTAGAAAAAGAAAAAGAAAATTTCAGAAAAGACATGACGATTAAATATGAAAAGTAGTGTTGTCAGAATCGTTATGAAAAATATATGTATTGCGGATTCATATGTTGGTAGATTGAATCGTGGAGATACGTCTTGCATTGTATCAATTTCATATTGTATCACAATTTAACATGTATTTCTTGATTAGCTATCAATACCTTCTCTTTCACCTTTAGCCCTATTAACAGCATTTCGCAATGTCAATTGCCATTGCCCACACTCGTTGAACAATCCAAAACCATATTATCAAAAAACCCATACCAAAGAGACCCAAATCCAAATAAACCCAAAAGCAAAAATGACTCTCATACTCCCTTTGCTACAAAAAAATTGTACAACTATCATGAATCTAATTCAGGTGAAAGAAGCAAAGAGCTCACACACATAGACCATTTGGAATTGGGTTGAGACCCAAGATTTGGGCCAAAAGGCTTGTTTGGATTATGACCATGTACCTCATAACAAGTATGTTTAAGCTATACTCATCATCCAAGTCCTAAAGAAAGCCTTTGGCTGCAAACTGGGAACCAAACGAACTAGCAACCAAGAAGTTGGGCTCAATTGAAAAACAAAAATCTTGTATTATTTTTATATTTGCAATGAAATCTCATTAATCCTTCTGTTATATTAAATTTTGAATTTTCTTTCCAATTTCTTATTAGTTGGATATTTGGGTTTCTCATGAATGCATATTTACCTTTTTGTTGAATTTGTAAGTTTTTAGAGATTATTTTTCATGTCATTGATTATATGCTTTAGTACTTCATTTTTTCAATATATTTATGTATCATATGAAAGTACTTTTTATTTATTTATTTAACTGTGTGGGTATCTATATAATGCTTGGCACGTGGTGAGCCCTACGGGCGTCACGTCATCACCATCACACATCCACGTGACAGACCCCTAAGGCATCACGGTGAGTTGGGGTTGTATGCCTAGCCTAAGCACGGGCATGCACACTACCAAGTATGAAAACAGGACCACAGCTCACCTAGAGCTCTCCATGGCCCTTCATGACTCATAAGAAATATATTCTCTATACACTCACCCCAACTCCATAGCAACATAGTTGGACCCTTGACTCACCTATTTTTACTTAGCTGTTCAGGATGAGCCATTGGCTCTGGCTCATCCATGCACTCACCCCCTTGGCTGCCTAGGTTGGAAGCAGGACCTAAGCACTCCCACTTGGGATCATTGGAAGATTGTGGATTGGAGGCTAAGACCTCGGGATCATCAAGGTCGTGTAACTGTCTCCCTGCAATGACATTTCCACCTTGACCTAGCTTAGAGAAAAGGGACGTTAACCTTACACTTATACCTATTGCATATACGATACGCCTCTCAAGATATCATACCTACACCTGCAGCTCCTATGATGCAACCTTCCCAATGACCTGAATCATAATACACAGCTAGTAGGGCTGATGTCACCCTCCTGTCGAGTTGAGGAGAACTCGCCATCTGTCTTGAGGTTGCTTGGGCTCCAATACTCCTAGAGTCTATATAATGACATCATAAGAGCAACCACAATCATAACAAGAGCAACAAGAATCATACAACATATACAAAGTGTTCAAGGTCTCTCACTGCCACCCCTTTCCTCTCTAAGCCTACCTTGGTCTTCTCCTGCAGATAATGTGCACTGCTTAGCTTGTTATGTACACATTATTTATGTTAACTTGTTGTGTACACATTATTTATGTTACAAAGAGTACCAAGAAATTCAATGAAACGAAATATAAAGAGAGTGACATACCATGGTACACAACAGGTTTAACACCATGTTCTTTTAAAAATACAATTGCAGGTGCAGATTCCACTCCAAACCTGTTGTTGATAATATGAATACTATCAAGATCATACACTATTTTGGAAAAAAATTATGAAGCACCACATTTTTTAAGGTGGAGTTTCACGATCAAGTTACCAAAGATTGGAAGGGGAAAGGGAACCTAAATTAGTCTCCCAAAAAAGAAGTACAGTCCAGTACGCTGGTTAGAGTAACCAATCTTTCTAACCAATCAACCCATTAGCCTGATGCATAACTGACGAAAAAGACGAAAAAAGAATAGTCGATTCTTCTCTGAACTATTTAATAAGGAACAAAAAAATAGGGGCCTTCCAGAAAAAAGGAACAAAAAAGTAGAAAAAGAAAGAGAAAATTTCAGAAAGACATGAAGATTAAATATGAAAAGCAGTGTTGTCAGAATCGTTATGAAAAATATATGTATTGCGGATTCATATGTTGGTAGATTGAATCATGAGATACGTTTTCCATTGTATCAATTTCATATTGTATCACAATTTAACATGTATTTCTTGATTAGCTATCAATACCTTCTCTTTCACCTTTAGCCCTATTAACAGCATTTTGCAATGTCAATTGCCATTGCCCACACTCGTTGAACAATCCAAAACCATATTATCAAAAAAGCCCATAACAAGGAGACCCAAATCCAAATAAACCCTCAAGCAAAAATGACTCCCATACTCCCTTTCCTAAAAAAAAAATTGAACAACTTTCATTAATCTAACTCAGGTGAAAGAAACAAAGAGCTTAAACACACAGACCATTTGGAATTGGACTGAGGCCCAAGATTTGGGCCAAAAGGCTTGTTTGGACTATGACCATATACCTCATAACAAGTATGTTTAAGCTATACTCATCCAAGTCCTAAAGAAAGTCTTTGACTGCAAACTGGGAACCAAACGAACTAGCGACCATGAAGTTGGGCTCAATTGAAAAACAAAAATCTTGTTTTATTTTTATATTTGCAATCAAATCTCATTAATCCTTCTGTTATATTAAATTTTGAATTTTCTTTCCAATTTCTTATGAGTTGAATATTTGGGTTTCTAATGAATGTATATTTACCTTTTTGTCAAATTTGTAAGTTTTTAGAGATTATTTTTCATGTCATTGGTTATATGCTTTAATACTGCATTTTTTCAATATATTTATGTATCATATGAGAGTACTATTTATTTATTTATGTGTGAGTATCTGTATCGTGCTTGGCACGTGGCGAGCCCTATGGGCATCACGTCATCACCATCACACATTCACATGGCAGACCCCTAAGGCACCACGATGAGTTGGGATTGTATGCCTAGCTAAATGCACACCACCAAGTATGAAAACAGGACCACAGCTCACTTTGATAGAGCTAGCTCACCTAGAGCTCTCCATGGCCCTTCATGACACAAAAGAAATATATTCTCTACCCACTCACCCCAGCTCCATAGCAACATAGTTGGACCCTTAGCTCACCTATGTTTACTTACCTGCTCAGGATGAGCCATTGGCTCAACCATGCACTCACCCCCTTGGCTACCTAGGTTGGGAGCAGGACCTAGGCACTCACTTGGGATCATTAGAGGATTGTGGATTGGAAGCTAAGACCTCTGGATCATCAAGGTCGTGTAACTATCTCCTTGTAGTGATAGTTCCACCTTGACCTAGTTTAGACAAAAAGGGCGTTGACCTGACACTTACACATGTTACATATATGATACGCCTCTCAAGATATCATACCTACACCTGCAACTCCTATAATGCAACCTTCCTAAGGACTTGAATCGTAAGACACAGAGTAGGGCTAATATCACACTCTTGTCGAGTTGAGGAGAACTCGCCACCTGTCTTGAGGTTGCTTAGGCTCCAATACTCCTGGAGTCTATATAATGGCATCATAAGTGCAGCCACAATCATAACAAGAGCAACAAGAATCATACAACATATACAAAGTGTTCAAGGTCTCTCACTGCCACCACTTTCCTCTCTAAGCCTGCCTTGGTCTTCTCCTCTTCCACCTTCGATGATCTCGGGCCATTGAAGTGTTTGCCATCTTCCCAGAGGTCAACGACCGATCGCCTCTAACTTCTCTTACCCACAATCTATAGTCATATATGTTAATGTATTTTATTATACGTGATAAGACATGAGACATGATGCACAATGCACAAAAGTGATATAACAATACATGATATGTATTCAACAACACTGATGAAAATAATTTTCCTCACTTGATTTTCATCTAAAAACTTATTCTGTAATTTAATAGTCAAAAGCAAAATAGAAGAAACAAATATGCTTGGAGGTTGATTTCAAAATCTTCACATAGAAATTTAAGGAGATGCCAACAAAAGCATGAAATGATACAGAACATTTGTGATCCTAATTGAGATGATAAAAACTTGTAATAGCCAGTTCATTAATTAGTTAAATTTCTTTGAACTTGTAATAGCTAGTTACTTAGTTAATTAATTATGTGTTGTAATTAATTAATCTGATTCATTCACATTGTAATAATTAGTTAGCGTAGCTAATTTATTTGGTGTTGTAATAGTTAGTTTAATTAGGACATTCATTCGGACCCTCTTGTATGAAGGAAAAATTATAATATTGTGTATGTCTTCCAACCCCCATTTCTTTCTCCTTTTTATTTATCCGCTTATCATGGTTAGCATCATGTTTTCCTTAGCATTTTCCAGGACTCGCATCCATTCATTTTGCATGCATAAGGGTTTGGCTCATCATACTAATCAAATGTCAATTTCAAATTCCTTACTTGATATCATATACCTTGAAATTGATCCATATGCCATGTTAGGAAGCCGAATCCGATAGTTGCATGTTATATGTGTTGCATTCAAGGAGACCCAAATCCAAATAAACCCTCAAGCAAAAATGACTCCCATACTCCCTTTCCTAAAAAAAAATTTGAACAACTTTCATTAATCTAATTCAGGTGAAAGAAACAAAGAGCTTAAACACGCAGACCATTTGGAATTGGATTGAGGCCCAAGATTTGGGCCAAAAGGCTTGTTTGGACTATGACCATATACCTCATAACAAGTATGTTTAAGCTATACTCATCCAAGTCCTAAAGAAAGTCTTTGACTGCAAACTGGGAACCAAACGAACTAACGACCATGAAGTTGGGCTCAATTGAAAAACAAAAATCTTGTTTTATTTTTATATTTGCAATCAAATCTCATTAATCCTTCTGTCATATTAAATTTTGAATTTTCTTTCCAATTTCTTATGAGTTGAATATTTGGGTTTCTAATGAATGCATATTTACCTTTTTGTCAAATTTGTAAGTTTTTAGAGATTATTTTTCATGTCATTGGTTATATGCTTTAATACTGCATTTTTTCAATATATTTATGTATCATATGAGAGTACTATTTATTTATTTATGTGTGAGTATCTGTATCGTGCTTGGCACGTGGCGAGCCCTATGGGCATCACGTCATCACCATCACACATTCACATGGCAGACCCCTAAGGCACCACGATGAGTTGGGATTGTATGCCTAGCTAAATGCACACCACCAAGTATGAAAACAGGACCACAGCTCACTTTGATAGAGCTAGCTCACCTAGAGCTCTCCATGGCCCTTCATGACACAAAAGAAATATATTCTCTACCCACTCACCCCAGCTCCATAGCAACATAGTTGGACCCTTAGCTCACCTATGTTTACTTACCTGCTCAGGATGAGCCATTGGCTCAACCATGCACTCACCCCCTTGGCTACCTAGGTTGGGAGCAGGACCTAGGCACTCACTTGGGATCATTAGAGGATTGTGGATTGGAAGCTAAGACCTCTGGATCATCAAGGTCGTGTAACTGTCTCCTTGCAGTGATAGTTCCACCTTGACCTAGTTTAGAGAAAAAGGGCGTTGACCTGACACTTACACATGTTACATATATGATACGCCTCTCAAGATATCATACCTACACCTGCAACTCTTATAATGCAACCTTCCTAAGGACCTGAATCGTAAGACACAGTGTAGGGCTAATATCACCCTCTTATCGAGTTGAGGAGAACTCGCCACCTGTCTTGAGATTGCTTAGGCTCCAATACTCTTGGAGTCTATATAACGGCATCATAAGTGCAGCCACAATCATAACAAGAGCAACAAGAATCATACAACATATACAAAGTGTTCAAGGTCTCTCACTACCACCACTTTCCTCTCTAAGCCTGCCTTGGTCTTCTCCTCTTCCACCTTCGATGATCTCGGGCCATTGAAGTGTTTGCCATCTTCCCAGAGGTCAACGACCGATCGCCTCTAACTTCTCTTACCCACAATCTATAGTCATATATGTTAATGTATTTTCTTATACGTGATAAGACATGAGACATGATGCACAATGCACAAAAGTGATATAACAATACATGATATGTATTCAACAACACTGATGAAAATAATTTTCCTCACTTGATTTTCATCTAAAAACTTATTCTGTAATTTAATAGTCAAAAGCAAAATAGAAGAAACAAATATGCTTGGAGATTGATTTTAAAATCTTCACATAGAAATTTAAGGAGATGCCAACAAAAGCATGAAATGATACAGAACATTTGTGATCCTAATTGAGATTACAAAACAGAAGAATGAAATGAAAATTTTAAAAGTTTGCACAAGATTTTTCAAAGGATTTGAAATATGAATAATGTTAGAATTTACCATCACCTACCACCACTACCACCTCACCTACTCCACTAAACCTAACCCACTACACCACTACCACCTCACCTACTCCACTAAACCTAACCCACTACACCACTACCACCATCCACTACACCTACATCTATATAAGGAACCATTTGTAATAGAACATTACATCAATCAATAATACATAATTCATTCTCTCTATTTCTCTATACATCAAATTTTACAAATAATCAGACCCTGACAGCTTTAAAGCTGTGTAGCATGGACTCCAATAGATATATTGGATCCAACTGTCAAGCCTCTTCCAGAACCCCAAATCTTATGATGGGACTTGACTCAAAATACATACAAGGGTTGGGTAGGGCTACCGGGAAAGATCCTGCACATTCAAATGCCTTATATTTCATATAATACTGAGATGAAAATTGTTATCCCCTTTAAGGATATAACTAAACAGAGTGAAAAGATGTCGTTGAAAGAAAAAGTTTGTATAAGTCTTTCCATGTGAGGCAAGAAAAACTTTTTCACTATCAAATTTGAGCTTGTTATTCTTCTTCCATCATAAGTAGGATTTCATTTGTTCACACATAACTCTTTGTTATTGTCATGGGTAACATGACGACAGACGTTTTCTACCCCCTACCACTGCAATAAATAAAGAAATTTGATAACTACACTTATCCAAGATAAAACAGCTTTCCAGATCTAAGTAGAAGTTAACAAAAAGTAGATAGTTGTGACTGCAAAAAATCTGGTTTGCTGCAAAAAGAATTCCCCATTTATCATCAATCCTTCAAGCCAATATAAGAAAGAATAATGATAGCTGCTTCTGTTCAATGAAGAAAGGAATAATTTAAAATAGTTCTGATGCTATTCTAAGATTTATTGCTAGTTAAATGACAAGATTATTTGAGGATTAGTTGGGCTTTGATCTGTACACCCCGGTGCCAATCAAAAAAAAAATGACAAGATTATTCACAAAACCAGGAAATTATTCTGAAGGAAGCTTGTAAGAACATTTAAAATATTAATCTTTCCTTCTCTTTTTCTTTTTTTTTAAAAAGGGTAGGGAAAAAAAAAACATATTCCTATACGTTCTCCCAAAAAAGAAAAGAAAGAAAATATACATACACATTCCACCAAAAGGAAGATTCCTCTTCTCGCCAAGGCACAAATGCAAAAGCAGCATATGGCCAATAACTTAGGGCAGCTTGACGCACAAATGGAGCTGCACGCTCCCCTGTTTCTGAGAAGAAAATGACTTTCACCTGTTATCCAGAATTGAAAAATCAATTAAGGATGATAATAGATATAAAAAAATTAAAATAAAATAAAAAAAACATGAATCTTCCCATGGTATTGAAGCCAAACAATGCAAGAATGAGCATGGCAGTGTCATCAAAGAAGGAACACATGCCTTACGTATCATCATGTTGTAAAGTATCAATTTAGATGGGTAGCACAGTCAGCTAAAATAAAATATATAACTTGGATTTCTCGGAAAGAAATAAAAGAACTAAAGACATGATTACACATAGCATTTCTTCCTCTTATTTGTTTCAAGGGTCCATAAGAAGATTGCAGGATCATAATTTTTGGTCAAGTGGTAACCGGTAAATAGTTTTATTGGTGTGACAATAAATTATAATCAAAATTATCAAAGTGAAAAATAATACTAAATAGTACACAGTAAATAAAATAGACTGATTAGCAATATATGGGAACTGAAAATAATTTTTACCTTATGACTGCTTTTTCCCACAAAACTTTGTAGCTGGAATAAATATATAATTCCATATCAGTTCCAATAAAAAGGCAATTAAAAAACATGAAAGCAAGAGAAACATTATTATCTGCAATGCAAGCTGGTTTCAGTTAAAAGTACTATGCAAAATGATAAAGGAATATCAAAAGTCATTAGTGATTTATGTCAGGCAAGTATGCATCTTGACAATTGAGAACTTGGAAGGACTAAACTAGGTAAAACTTTAATGTCTGCCATCATTCACACAGAGATGCAGCCTTCACAGCTGAACAGATCTTCTCAAACTGGTCTGCCAACCTTTTGCAATTGCCCCAATTAATGGCCTCGTGTGCATGGTAAATTCAGCATACATAAAAAAGAGGATCAATTACTTGTCTTTTTTTTCTTTTTCTTTTTTTTTCCAGGTACATTTGAGAAAGTGGAGAATAAAACCACAACCTCCTAAACCTAATGATGTAAACTGGTTCTCGCCACTGCCTGACTCCAGTGGTTAGAGATAAATTATGCTGTCCACCCCAAAGGTTTGGCTTCAATACACTTGCTACCCTATGGTATTAATAATTACACTGACTTCCTCTATTTGGGAAATCATGTAATAGATTTCCTCCTGTTGCTAACTGACCATTGGTGATAAAAATGAAATACGATGACATCATATTTTGAAATTTTGAAATGCCTACTTTACCCTTGATATAAGTTATAACTAGCCCAAATGATGACATGTGTCACTCTAAGCCAGATCATCTATCACCACCACTTCTCTGTCTATATATATACATTAATTGGACACAGCAACCCCATTACCATTGTCACCAAACAACTCTACCATTACCATTACCATCACCATCACCATCACCATCGCCAAACAACCAACACTACTCTATCGATTTAGCACCATCATCAACCACCACGACCATTCAACCCCTATTTCATCACCAACACCATCATCTAACCCAATTCCAACCCCATGTTTCACAAACTACAATCACTACCTACTTTACCACCACACTCAACCTTAACATCAACAACCACAACACAATCATCCGTGAATCACCATAAAGTTTCCAAATACCCAAACACAAGAGGCATTTCTCTTCGATTTAGAGAAGCTTTGCAATGACAAACCCAATGCAAGTATGGGTCACAATTAGCAGAACTTCAGTTCCACCAATATTCGCCATCAATGCCAAACTTACTAATGGCCATGATGGTGGGCACACACTTTGCTAGCCAAAAAGACAACGACTACCACAAATATTGCCACCGCCACCGCCAAAATCAAACCCCTATCATCCATCGTTTATCAGATACCTTACACAACCCAAGGCCTAGCTTGATAGAAGATATGCTCCGAGAAGGATTATTGACCAAAATAAGAAAAAGGCTTGGCAATGAAAAACATTTTAAACGAGGGTATTGTTACAGTTGTTGTAAACTGATCAAAATGCCACTAATGCAAGACAAGGCTTGTTGATGTTACAAATCAACACCATTTTCATCTAAATCTACTCCAGATAAGCAATATAAATCAGCCACCAGGTCCCCCAACAAAGCATGTCCTTTAAAAAATCACTGCTCCCATGACCCAAATATTTTATATTCTTTTGCCTATTTGCTTCATTGATTCACACGTAACAATCATTTAGCTATTGTTGGGACAATATAAGGTTGAATTGGTTTAAGAGCTTGCAGATGGGTCTTAAAAGTTAGAGATTGCAATGTTTAGCTCACCAGAGATGTTGAAGTTGATTCGGGGAGTTAGATGGAGATGGTAATTTGTCTATTCACCCTCTTTTTGTAATTTTGCAAGTACATAAGAATAGGAACTGGTATAACTAGGTGCCCATAGGTGGATTTGAGAGATGTAGTTGTGTGCCCATTGCATGCTTTATTGAATGGTAGTTTCGATCAAAGGTGGAGGGCTTGGGATTGATTATGGCTCATATTATGGTGGATCTATCAAAGATCAAAGAGAGAGATAAAAGATGGAAGGAAAGAGGCTGCTAGAGAAATATGGGTCTTGGACCTGTTGGTGGAAGTGAATGATGAAAGATGATTTTGTTCAGGTTTCATTTAGAGAAGAGGGTTGTGATGATTATGTTGAGGGTTGTGATGATTATGTTGAGAAAAAAAGGTTCTGGGTGCTAAATTGAAGGAAATTTGGGTGATAAATTGGAGGAAATAACAAGGGGCTTTAATTCATAAAGTTTAAAGAATAAATTGACATCATCTGTTAATAGTGTTTCCAACAAAGTCTGACAATGTAGTTTTTATATGGTAGGGTCAATGAGAGTATTATGGCCTTATGGCCAAACCTTAGGAGTGGTCAATGTAATTTGACCATAAAAAATTCTTTTACCTTCTCTTTTTAAGTGAAAAGAACATGGTCAAATTGTTACCCATCTTACCCAAACCTATATCAGTTTAATAGAGAGCAAGAGTGAGACAAAAAAAAAAGGGTTTAGAAAAGAAAAAAAAAATGCTGGAGTCCCCATCCAATAATGAACTTAGTCATGATTATGCAAATATTAAATTCAAGAGAATATTGCATGATATTGATCAAATGCTAATTATCAGAAAAGACTTCTAACTAAATAATGATTTCCTTTCATATTGCTTTTTCAGTGCATCAATCTATGAAATTCCACTCCAGCATTACAACGTAATGCAAGCCTAGTGAATCATTCCCAACAAAAGTTCATTCCTTCTACCTTATTCTCGACAAATTAACTTCAAAATTCCAGATAATTATAATCTGTTACTGTCACAAACACTAGAACCATCCAACCTTATTGAACTCTAAACCCACAACCTTTCTTGGCCCTAAAACTACTAAAAAATCAAGTGTAGACAGCATCATCCAAGTTTCCTAAACTATCCTACGTCACAATTTAGTCATAACAAAATGTGTATATGGACCCAGGAAAGAGTTTATTTATTACCAATGAATCCTTTGAGTAGTATAGAATGCGAGGCAAACTTAGGATCGTGGTTGCAAACCAATTAGTAACAGCATCAACAGAAAGCTCTCCCTCATACCTGCATCAAACAATCAAAACGATATTAAAATTTTCTTTATTTCCATCAAGTAGAAAATTATAAGACAAATCCCATAATATATATATATAGAGAGAGAGAGAGAGATTGCATTGGGCATAAATAGAAATGTGCAAAGTTATAAAGATTGTGTGTTGACTTTTAAACTCACAATGCAGCATGAGGGCAGCTTTCAAAATTTAAACCTCAGGTGGAAACTCACCTAACCAGACAATTTGCAGTGTTACATCCAGAGGGAAATGCAATGAGTGAAGGCAAGCCTGTAAGCATATCAAATGAAGTTAAAATAGGGGAAGAAATCAAGTGCTTATAACAATAATAGTTGTTCTCCCAACTCTTTAACAAGCATAATCAAACAATATATATATGGAAAACAAGAAAATATAAAATAATTTATTCAATTGAAAGCATGACTAAATTCCACAAAATGAGAGAAAGTTCTTACTAGGGAGAAAATCAAGTGACAATCATTTCAGTCATAAAATCCAGATTTACTCTCTACTACGGGTGGGCATCGACTGGGTTGGTCAGGCTTGCACTTTATAGTAAGAATGTATGCATTATCCCAAGGCTGCCCAACCTCGGCCCTAATCTAACCATCCCAAATTCGGCTCTAAAAATACTTCTACATCCCAAGCCCGCACAATTAACTCGGCATATTCTTTGTGCAGTTCATTTATGTCAGGATGTAGTCTTATCTTTTTGCGGTTCCATTTGCAGTTTTTTGAAAATTTAGTTTGCAGTGCTTAATCATTCACATTGCATATAACTCATGTATAAATTATATGAAAAAGAGCAAATATTTGATCCGTAGCTTAGGAGATCAATATCTGTTTGGTGAGATTTTGTGCTATAAAATCCCAAAGATTGCTCAATGAACTATTTTGGAGGTGTATAGAGGCAGAGAGTCCTAGTTTTTTTTACTTTCTTGGTAATTATTCCAAAATTGAAACTTAAAAAATCTAATAAACTATTTACCATTTTGAAAGGAAGGCTGCCCTGTAAATGTCTTCTCAGCAAGGTAAGTAGCAAGCTGAACTTCTCCAAGTTCAACCATTCCAGTATTTGCCATGCCATCTAACAGAGAAGCTGAACAAAGAAACGAAAACAAAAACCACTTCTATCAACAAGGGAATCTAGAAATATAAAACTTCATAGAGAAAATGAAATAGAACCAAGTTGATCAGTCCAAACAAGAGAAGGAAAAAGACGATAGAGAAGAATAAGGAATGATACAAGAAAACAAATATTAGCCAAGGTAAGCAATTTGTTACTTAGATTCTTATAGCAGAACAACTCCTTTTTCAATGTTCACGAGTACAAAAGACAAAATGCATATGCTTTTGCTTCCAGACTTGCATCAGCAAAACAAATAGACAAGAACTGTGTTGGCATTCTTTTAAATCAATGGCCCAAAAAAAAATTTTTTTTTTTTTTTTGGCAAAATTCATTTTACCTCCCTATGGTATGGTCCCCGTAGCACTTTACCTTTTATCTTTTAAAAATAGCCACAAGCCACCCATGTGGTTTTGGATTAAATTGCAATACTAACTCTGATAATTTTAGCGATAAAAAGACAATTATACCCTTGTTTTCTTCCTCTACTTCTCATTATTTGTGTAAGAATCAAAAGTAAAAAAATAAAAATAAATAAATCAAACTTGCCTCAATTAAGAAACTTGATTTTTTTTAACTTCTAACTTAATTTCTAAATTTGTTACCTAATTACTAATTTAATCACGTCTTAAGTAATAATATATTCATATACATATATGTATTACCATTAGCAGGTAAAACAAAGTTTGAAAAAAAAAAATTTGAAAGTGAAAACAATAAAAGAAACGTAATAAACAAATAGCTAACAATAGAAGAACTGTAGAATCATGGGAGGGTTGGTGAATCTCAGACAAATGCTGAAATTTGTCATTACAATTTCAAAAAAAGGGACCGAAATCAAACTCGATATCATATTATTTCTTAATCACAGAAACAAGATTACATATTACCCAAGTCTCTGTGTATATATAATGCGTGTATATATGAACTATTGAATAAGTTAAGATTGAGTTTTGTCGTTCGGTTTGCAGGAATCGCAGATTCTGCCAATTGCATTGCAGTGACAGGGGAGTTTGTACAGGGCCAGGGCAGTGGTTGAGAGGAGGGAGACGGTCGCTGGGCGGCAGGGAGGGAGGTCGTATTTGGAAGGTGGGGAGGGTGGCAGGGGAAAGAGGAAGGGAGTGGGGATCGCTGGGAGGTGGGAGAGTAAGAAGGGGTGGTTGGCACGGTGGAGGAGGTGATGGAAGGTTTAGATTTAGGTTTTTTTTTTTTTTTGGAAAAGATGATGAAAGGGGCGATTTTGTCTTTTTACCTTAAAAAATTGACTTTATTTAATTATTTTTCTTCCCAACTCTCTCAAAATGCACGTGTAGTATAATTTATATTAGTTTTAGTTTTAGAGAGAAAATGTAACGGGAGCAATTTAATCCAAAATCACATGAGGGCTATGAAGCACGGGTACTCCAAAAATAGTGTCGTACACGCACCAGGTACTTACCAGGTGTGGGTACGCGTACCGGTACGGCTGCACGCGTACCGGGTACGGCAAAAAGTAGTCGGGTACATCTACCTCAGTCGAGTACGGCATGGGTACGGCTCAGGTACGGCATAGGTACGCCTTTGGTGCGTTTTGGGCACGGCGGGGGCAGAAATCAAATTTTCTGAAAAATTGAGGGGTACCGGAGCAATATTAAGAAAAATTAAAAAAGAAAAAAGAAAAAATGTATATACGAATTTGCCCTAATCTCATCAAAGCAAAGAGGCGACTTCGACCATCACCCTCATCTTCGACTTCGACCCAGAGATCACCCTTGTCTTCGACTTTGACCCACGGCATCGGGTACGACTTTCGCCTTCAGAGAGGTATCATCTCTTCATCTTTATTTTTTTTGTTTTTTTTCTCGTTTCTTCTTTCTTCTTCAGAGAGGTATAATCTAATGTTGGTGTAGAACCAAAAACAAATTAGAGAGGTATAGAACCAAGTTATTCAATCATATTTAGAACAAAAAAAAAAATTAGATCAAAAAAATTAATAAATTAGAACACAAACATATTAATAAAAAATTAGAACCAAGTTAATAAATTAGAACACAAATATATTAATAAAAAATTAATAAATTAATAAATTAGAACCAAGTTATTCCTTTGCTTGGATTATGGACTGCATTGGTGTTGGTTATGTTGAATTCAAATATATTAATATTTTTGTCTTTTAGTTTTATAGTTCTCTTTTTAGTTTTGATATTTAACTTCAATTTGTAGGTTGGATCTTTTAACCATAATTATAAAAAATAAAAAAATATCGGCGTACCGCAGCCGTACCCATACCCTACTTTTTTGGGATTTTGCCATATCGGTGTATCCGTACTCGTACCCGTACCGTACTCGTACCCGCACCCATGCTTCTTAGCTCAGGGATGCTTCCGGTGGTGCCAGGAAAGATCAGACGGTAGCAGTGAGGTGGGGTGTGATGCTCTTCAAGGTTATTAATGAGTGCATTCACAAAACCAACCTTATTAGCTTGATCCTTCTAATCTTCATATTTGGTCAAGCTAGTCAACATGGTGTCACCTTTGGCTTTAGCCATCTCAGCCGTGCCATGACTAATCACAGCCCATCCCTGCTCACTTCTATCAAAGCCCAGAATTGTCATGATCTCTTGCATTATGAGATCATTCTCTATAGACTTACCGTGTTGCCTCTTGGAGTGCCGAATGCTTTCTAACCTCACCCAAAAGAACCACATGAGAGTTGGGTCTGACAATATGTGGCCGAGATTCTCGCTCAAGATAGTGTTGCTGATCTTTCAAACTTTTTCCCTTGGGTTGCTTTTTCCTACATACAACATCTCCAATGTGATGTCTGCTGCTTTTGCAACAGCTTTTGCTATGTACGTAAATTTTCGGATCCACTCTAGGTCCTCTCCTCCATACAAGCAAATGTACTTTCTATCTACAATCTGAATTAACCAACAAAATAAACTCAAGTCACAGAAATTTCATTACATTTGCATCATTTTATGTACTTCAGTTGTGTGTCACTACTATTTTAATAATTAGATAGTGCCAATCTTTCCAAATTCCCAATGTTGGTAGGTCAAAACTTGATAATGAGAAATGACAAACACAAGAGTCAATTAGAAGAATAGTCATTACCCAATTAACAATGGATTGATCGATGGAATCTGCCAATAACTCAATTGACCAAGTTGTCTCTTTCCAAAGTGCTTCCTCCTTCAAGCTAGTAAATGGAAAAGCCATACTTCCCCAAATCCACATCATATGGATTGCATTAGGATTCACAACTTTGCCTTGTTGGTCTAACACCACAAGCAGAGGCTTCTTGTTGAAGTGCCAGACCTCTTTAATGTACTTGATGACTGCTGGATCAAGCAGTGAAGGGTGTTGAGTTTTATTAAGAATTTTACTTGCCTTATTTCATGTTATGTTTGTTGTGCCAAACACTATAACATGAAATAATCTCCCATCCTCAAGTTATATCCTTCTAGAAAATCAAATCATAGTATTAGGATTGAAATAGAGCAACTTGTTTATTCTTTCCCAATTAAAGGAAAAAGTCGAATGATGCCAAGGAATTCTTTCATATCTTCTCTCTTATATGTTGTAGAATAGCTAGCAAAAATGTGTATGGATGTCGGATTCAACATTAATAATTGATATGATGTCATACAAGAACCATGGACAAATGGTGACAAGGGCATCCATATAAAAGGGCACTACTTTAGTAGCATTCAACTCCTTGGTTGATATGTGAGACACTATTTAAAGTACCACCTCAGATTTCCCCCTGCCCCCTTCGCAAACACAACTTAATTCAATATATCCCACTCAACAAAGCCTTCTGCCATTTGTCTCGGGTGGGTATGAAAGTTCTACCTAGCCATTCCACTCTTTCAAGGCTATAACTTTGGTTAAACCACCAACCTACATTTTAAGGTCATGATATTATCAAAATCAACGAATATCATGTCAATATCCTCATTAGACGGACTACATCAAACATACTTTCTTTAATCCTTCATATATAATGAATAAATATTCATTATAAAATGAGTTAATACAATATGATGACAGAGACAAATTGAGAAAGAAAATAAATAAGCTCCAACCACAAAATTGAACAACTTGAAGATAGTTACAAAAAAGGAAAGAAATGTGTTAAAGAGCAACAAGTGGTTCAACTATATACCATTACATAGTAACTCAATTATTTCAATTATCCATAGACATACAATATATAGTGTCTCATTAGATATTCTGATTGATATGTGCAACGACAAAATTGAGACATCCATTTCCCTAGTATTTTTACTATTATTGACATACATCAATGATTATCAAAAGGCTACCAGCATATGATATGTCAAAATCATTGGTTAATGGTTATATATATTCCACCTTTTTGTTTGGGTGTCATATGCCATGTTCTCAAAAGGCTGATTAGCACTCATGTCAATGTTAAATGTACAGGGTTCTAAAAAGACAAAAGATAACTTCTAGGGTCTGTAGAATGAGAAAAAAAAAACTAAATTTGTTGAATTTCAAAAAATGACAGCTTGCTGGATTTTCAAAAAAGATTCTATTTGAGAGTAATTTAGTGGCTAAAATGAAGGACCTGGGGAGAGGCCATTGAGGGCCAATAAGAAGAGGAAGGGGAAGGGTTAAGGTTGGTTTAGGCTGGAATTAAAAAGTTAATTTTTCTAGAGCTTTGAACAGTAGGACGAGATCAGTGTTTACACATGCTTTTGAATAGTAATTTTCTGGATCAATACTACATTGCCGTGATTTTTTGGTTTCGAAATTTTGAAAGCTATCCTGGAGTTCTGTTGACTCAGTGGCTGGGATTGGTGTAGTCAGGATAAATGGATTGAAGAAGATGGAGAACATTTAGAAGCTTTCAGAGTTAATTTTAGTCCAACTGTAAAATTTGAAGGTTGGAAAGAATATAAGCAAAGGACGAACTGGAATACCTGCTCCCATTTCTTTGTCTTATCCAACATAAAGTGAACACAAATGAAATGTTTCAAATAATTAAAATGATAGAATACAATATCATTTAATCCATATTCCGAAAATCCCAAGTCTAAACACTTTACATATGAATCTAAAAACCTTACGCTGGCCACATACTCGAATGCAACAAGAGCAATAGGATGAATGAGATTCAATGAATTATCAGGTTTTGCATGCAGATAGACCTATTCTGTTACAAAAGTAAATAAACTAATTAGGTAAATAGGTTTACTCAGCCTTGTGTCGGAGAAACATGTCTTGACTATGAGAAAAAATAAGTTTTTTGTTTGTTATTTCACAAAATTGTAATCAAATCATTTCACTTAAGATTCATTTAAATACAACTCGTGCCTAACGGCTTTGTTTACTTTGAAAGTAAAATCTTTTATTGGGTTTTGTACCCCATATCTTTTTCAATGAACTAAGTTTCCTATAATGAGCAGCACAAGATATGGAAAAGAGATTCATTTTATACAAATACAGGTTCCACATCTTTATCATGGACATATTGGCCCCGTTTGTTTTCAAAGATAGAATGGAGGGGATTGTTAGTGAGGGGATTAATAGTGAGGAATTATTTTTATATAAAATAATAAAACAAATAAAAAAATATAAAAAATTAAACATTAATATTTAAAAAAAAATTCCCAATATATAAAAAATAAAATAAATAAAAAAATTTCTAATCCCTTCACTATTTTTCTAATTCCATCTCTACCTCCACCTCCACCTCCATCTCAATCCCCCTTCCAATCTCCATCTATATCACCTCCTTCATCCTAATCTCCTCCCCAACTCTACAAACAAACACAACTCTAAATAACTCCATCTCCATCCTAATCCCCTCTCATCTATTTAAACCAAATACAAACGGGGCCTGATAGTTACCCATCCTAGATTTAGACACTCCTATAAAGCAACTTAAAGCAAACTCTATTTCCATAAATACGAGTAGGCTGAGATGGAGAAAAGAAATGCTCGGGTTTTGTACCCCATATCTTTTTCAATGAACTAAGTTTCCTATAATGAGCAGCACAAGATATGGAAAAGAGATTCATTTTATACAAATATAGGTTCCACATCTTTATCATGGACATATTAAGTATAACGAAGGAAAGAAGGCAAGCAGAGAACATATCAAAAAAGAAAAAATATAGTAAAAAAAGAGGGCAAGCAGACAGATACAACACAAGTAAACAACCTCATCAACAATAAATATATGCAACAATTAATATCAGAAATGCATACCAATTTTCTTCCAGTTATTATAAAATTGTGCAGAGCGGTCACTCCCAAATGAAAATACCTGAACCAAGTTTTGATGAACAACAATAAACACCTATAAATGATCTCTTTCCAGGACACTAATATTAGAATAACCACAACAACAACAGGAATGACAAAGACAAGATCAAGAGTTCATAATATTTACAGCAGCCTTCTATGATTACTTTGTATAGCTGGTATTTCACACATTTTCATCATTTGACTACAAACTCAATTGTTGCTTATTAATAAAAAAATTCCAACATATGAATGATGTATCTATGTTTTTATATCAGTATGAAGAGTCTTTCCATCCCCACCGACATTAACATTGAAACCCTAGATTAAAGAAAAAGGTTTAAATTTCAAGATTTTCTTTTTCACTGTTATTTCTTTTTCAGATTTTGGTTTTCTGGGATAAATTCAAGTTAAGATATTTGTTACATATTACATGAAATATCAATTGTACAAAATAAGCAAAAACAACACAGCCAGTCCTTTGTTACATAGATTCTAAGCTTCAGGTACGAGTGTCGAGTGCAAGTATGTATCTAAGCATCAATTCATCTCATTCCCAAGTCCTAGGGCATCAAGCATGGTTACATATAGATTTCTTAATACTATTTCTAATTTCACAAGCTAAAATGGTATTTTTCAAGTCATATTGAGTGTTATACTTCACTTGCTTTGAATAAAATATGTAACAGAATTGATGTAGTAACGGAGCTTTATGTATAATTAAAGTTGAATAACTTTACATGCTTGGTAGGTGAATGTCCAACTAAAAATGTTAATTATTTAGAGAGTCTATGTAACGTTGGTCCACTAAGTACTTGCTCTTTTGATAATAGCCAAGATATATCAAGTCACTGTACCTATTAAGAATACCTGAATTAGCAATGCCTTTGAATTTTCAAACTTAGACAGAAAGTTCCCAGAGGTGATGACCTCAAAATCATGATCTCCTGGATCTGATTTAACAGGAAAAGAAAACAAAAGAAAAAATGATGACATCATATTAGAGTTGTATTTCCCACAACAAGAAACATATAGTACATGTTTCCAAATAAAAATCTTTGGTACAAAAGCAAATAGTCTAGAATGGAACAACGCAACTAACCAAAGGAAGCAGACTCCAGCAATGGAAGGTCAATTTCAGAAAAAATTGTCCCAGCATGTCGCTCCTTGATACTATCAAGAACATGCTACAGTCAACAATCAATGTCATGCATCAAAAGATTATTAGTAAAGTCTATTGAGCAAAGAAAAATAGTAAAGGTTCAAACTAAGCACCATAGGCTTCATATTGATAGGATGATAATTAAAAACTCACAATGTGCTCGTCAATACTGAATATGTCGTAATTCCTCTTCCATAAAGGATTTGTCAGCAGCTCAAAAGCATATCGAATCTGTAAATCAGACAACCTAACTTAAATAATTACAAATTACAATACTGGAAGTACTCAAGTTAACTCAAGTAGGATTTGATATTGGTGCCCCAAAACCATATAATTTCTAGACAAACCAAACCAAACCAAACTAATCCAATCAAGTGGTGTTGGCAACATGAATTCTTTTTTGTCATTCTGCTTTATCAAGGGCTATATGCTCAATTAAATTAAATTAAATAAATACGTATCATTTTTTACTATAACATCCCATATCAATTTAGGTATACGGCTCTCCCTAACATTTCTATTTATGCTGATCATATCACTATTTGTTACTATTGCATCTACACCCTTCATTATACATGATCAAACCATCTTAGTATATTCTCTTTCAACTCATCTTAAATCGGTGTTACTCCAGTCATTTCACAAATATATTCAGTTTCTAATTGTGTATTTCCTAGTCTTACCACATGTTCTTCTAACTATCTCTATCTCAACTACACTCATTTTATAAATGAGATTAAATTCCTTACAGCTTAGCCGTGATGGATGGATTTTATGGGTAGCCATTCAATAGTTGACATGTCAAACCCATATTAGTTTTTTACTTATTTTCAATTTCTCCTCTGGTTTTTGTCTTCTCTCTCCCAGATGTCTCACTCAGTTCTTCTTTCAAAACATCTTATTGATAATATGATCTACATACGCGCATATAAATTTGACTGATAATCTACAATGTTTAGACTATATTATTTGTCTGATGCAACTAATGGAGGGAGCCTATAATCTTAAGAATACTTTATGAGCAAGAATATATAGAAGTTATGATATCATGGAGATCAAAATTACAAAGGATTGCAAAAAAATAAAAAATAAAAAAAAAATAACAAAATAAAATTTTTGCAGTTGATGATGATGCCAATCCCCATCTTTCCATGAGTTTGTAATTGCAGAATCTTGTAGATCTTATCATAAATTCCATCTTCCATAAAATTATTACAATGATTTCAAAACAAAACCCAAAATCTTGTAGAGCTTATCATAAATTCCATCTTCCATGAAATAATTACAATAATTTCAAGACAAAACCCAAAACCATATCAGTTTTTCTAGATCGGAACTCAAGAGCTCCGTTTCTAGCTTGAACATGCGTGTTTCTTTTCATTCCTCCAGTCACCACATCTGGCTTCCATACAACCTTAATCGACAGGTTCTTCATCAGCACCTCACTACCAATGATCAGGAGTTTCGTTCTTCGTTTTGATTGCTTGGTTTGTTCCATTGTATAGAGAGGGAATGAAGAAAAAGCATCAAGAGAAAGAACGAGAGAGAAGAGAAAACCAGAGTGGTGGACATCTGTTCAATGGCCGACATCTATGTTACAGGGAATTTAAGGGTACGCAGACTCGGCAAAAAAATGTTATATATTTATATTTTTAATCAAGTATGTAAGATAAAATAGTGTTATATATAATTTATAGTGTCAAAAAGACATTTATAGCAATTATACAACAGTATGTACATATACTAATAGTGTAATATACAATTATATAAGAAGTATCCATTGAAAGGTATCCGACACATATCTCATACCCTTGTCCGAGTGTCAAGTGTCCAACGTGAGTATTTGATTTATTTTGAAAAGTCTTTGTAACATAGGCCGACGTAGCTTCTATTGAGTGGCCGCCCGTAAACTAGGTGGTTTACGGCTAAGCCGTGTAGAATTCATTCTGTTTATAAATATGTTATTTTAGTTGCCCTACGTTCTATCTTGTAAATCATCACTAACATCATAGTTCTATGAAATTTTCCTTTCAATTTTGTTAATATTCATCGATCACATAATATGTCAGTAGCACTTCTGTACTTGAGCCAACCTACTTTTATTTTATGGATCACATTATCTCTAACCTCTCCATCCAAATTAATAATCAAACCTAGGTTAAAAAAATGTCCACTCTTTGTAATTTGCTAATTTTTAATTTTCACTTCATTATTTCTTCTACTATCGATACTAAAGTTACATTCCAAATATTCATTTTTAGCTCTACTAATTTAAACCCTTTTCACTTGAGTGTTTCTTTCCAAGGTTCTATTCTAGTGTTAATTTCTCCCTTAATTTCATCCACTAGAACAAATATCATCTACGAACAACATACATCATGGGACATCATATTGAATGTATACACGACATCATGCTAACTAAATATATATAGTTAATTCATCCATAACAAAGGCAAATAGATAAGGGCTCAAAGTTGACCCTTGATGTAATCCTATAATAATTGGAAATTCACTAATTTCTCCTACATATAATTATAGTTACAACCTCATCATATATGTCCATTATCACATCAATAAACCCCTTGGTCACACCCTTTTTCTCTAACACCCACCATATCACATCATTAGGCACCCTATCGTAAGCTACTTAAATTTTAAGGTTGGAAAGAATATAAGCAAAGGAGGAACTGGAATACCTGCTCCCATTTCTTTGTCTTATCCAACATAAAGTGAACACAAATGAAATGTTTCAAATAATTAAAATGATAGAATACAATATCATTTAATCCATATTCCGAAAATCCCAAGTCTAAACACTTTACATATGAATCTAAAAACCTTACGCTGGCCACATACTCGAATGCAAGAAGAGCAATAGGATGAATGAGATTCAATGAATTATCAGGTTTTGCATGCAGATAGACCGATTCTGTTACAAAAGTAAATAAACTAATTAGGTAAATAGGTTTACTCAGCCTTGTGTCGGAGAAACATGTCTTAACTATGAGAAAAAATAAGGTTGCGTTTGGTAGAGTTTTGTAAATATAATATGAGAGTATGAGTTGTATTTTGAGTTTGTGAGTTGTGGAATTATGATTTGAGTGTAGAAAATTTGTTTGGTTATGAATTTTGAATAGAGTGTTGAATTGAGTTTTGAAAGTTTGATTTGACATGTGAAGTAAGAAAATTTGTTTGGTTATGAGTTTTGGAAAGAGTTTTCAAAACTTAATTCAAATTGTTATAACTCATAACAAAACACACTATTTTTACACTATTGAAAATTCTGATCAACACTCATAACCAAACTCTTTTTAAAATTTAATTAAAAAAATTTATTATTAACAAAAAATAACATTAATCAATTTTTTAATTGAAAATACTACGAAGGAAATAATTTTTTTTCAAAATAAATATTCAAAAAATTTAAATCATAAATATTTAAATAATTTAAATAATCTAAAAAATTAAAATAAATATTCAAAAAATTTAAATCGTAAAAATTTAAATAATTTAAATATTCAAAAATTTTAAATAATTTAAAATGTTAATATTTTAAATTTAAAAACAACTTTACACTCAAATCGTAACCAAACACATAAAACAAAACTCAATTAAGAAATTATTTTTAAAACTCATAACCAAACACATAATTCGAAACTTCATACTACTTTCACAATTTTACACTCAAATCGTAACCAAATACATAACAAAAAGATTAAAATATTTAAAAATATTTTTATAAAATAGAGTTTGAATTTATTTTTATAAAATATTTTAAAATTTAAAAAATTAAAATCGTAATATTTTGAAACTAAAATATTTAAAAATATTCAAAAAATTTAAAAATCGTAACATATTTAAATATTAAAATATTTAAAAAATTAAAATATTGATTTGAATTGAGTTTTGAAAAGAGTTTTGAATTATGTGTTTGGTTATGAGTTTTGAAAAGTAATGATTATGCTTTGAATTGAGTTTTGAAAAATTGGTGTAGAATTATGATTTGAAAACTCAAAACAAACAACACACTCAAATCAATAGGTAGAACTATAATTTGAGAGACTTACCAAACGGAGCCTAAGTTTTTTGTTTGTTATTTCACAAAATTGTAATCAAATCATTTCACTTAAGATTTATTTAAATACAACTCGTGCCTAACGGCTTTGTTTACTTTGAGAGTAAAATCTTTTATTGGGTTTTGTACCCCATATCTTTTTCAATGAACTAAGTTTCCTATAATGAGCAGCACAAGATATGGAAAAGAGATTCATTTTATACAAATATAGGTTCCACATCTTTATCATGGACATATTAAGTATAAGGAAGGAAAGAAGGCAAGCAGAGAACATATCAAAAAAGAAAAAATATAGTAAAAAAAGAGGGTAAGCAGACAGATACAACACAAGTAAACAACATCATCAACAATAAATATATGCAACAATTAATATCAGAAATGCATACCAATTTTCTTCCAGTTATTATAAAATTGTGCAGAGCGGTCACTCCCAAATGAAAATACCTGAACCAAGTTTTGATGAACAACAATAAACACCTATAAAAGATCTCTTTCCAGGACACTAATATTAGAATAACCACAGCAACAACAGGAATGACAAAGACAAGATCAAGAGTTCATAATATTTACAGCAGCCTTCTATGATTACTTTGTATAGCTGGTATTTCACACATTTTCATCATTTGACTACAAACTCAATTGTTGCTTATTAATAAAAAAAATTCCAATATATGAATGATGTATCTATGTTTTTATATCAGTATGAAGAGTCTTTCCATCCCCACCGACATTAACATTGAAACCCTAGATTAAAGAAAAAGGTTTAAATTTCAAGGATTTTCTTTTTCACTGTTGTTTCTTTTTCAGATTTTGGTTTTCTGGGATAAATTCAAGTTAAGATATTTGTTACATATTACATGAAATATCAATTGTACAAAATGAGAAAAAAAAACACAGCCAGTCCTTTGTTGCATAGATTCTAAGCTTCAGGTACGAGTGTCGAGTGCAAGTATGTATCTAAGCATCAATTCATCTCATTCCCAAGTCCTAGGGCATCAAGCATGGTTACATATAGATTTCATAATACTATTTCTAATTTCACAAGCTAAAATGGTATTTTTCAAGTCATATTGAGTGTTACACTTCACTTGCTTTGAATAAAATATGTAACAGAATTGATGTAGTAACGGAGTTTTATGTATAATTAAAGTTGAATAACTTTACATGCTTGGTAGGTGAATGTCCAACTAAAAATGTTAATTATTTAGAGAGTCTATGTAATAATGTAACGTTGGTCCACTAAGTACTTGCTCTTTTGATAATAGCCAAGATATATCAAGTCACTGTACCTATTAAGAATACCTGAATTAGCAATGCCTTTGAATTTTCAAACTTAGACAGAAAGTTCCCAGAGGTGATGACCTCAAAATCATGATCTCCTGGATCTGATTTAACAGGAAAAGAAAACAAAAGAAAAAGATGATGACATCATATTAGAGTTGTATTTCCCACAACAAGAAACATATAGTACATGTTTCCAAATAAAAATCTTTGGTACAAAAGCAAATAGTCTAGAATGGAACAACTCAACTAACCAAAGGAAGCAGACTCCAGCAATGGAAGGTCAATTTCAGAAAAAATTGTCCCAGCATGTCGCTCCTTGATACTATCAAGAACGTGCTACAGTCAACAATCAATGTCATGCATCAAAAGATTATTAGTAAAGTCTATTGAGCAAAGAAAAATAGTAAAGGTTCAAACTAAGCACCATAGGCTTCATATTGATAGGATGATAATTAAAAACTCACAATGTGCTCGTCAATACCGAATATGTCGTAATTCCTCTTCCATAAAGGATTTGTCAGCAGCTCAAAAGCATATCGAATCTGGAAATCAGACAACCTAACTTAAATAATTACAATACTGGAAGTACTCAAGTTAACTCAAGTAGGATTTGATATTGGTGCCCCCAAAACCATATAATTTCTAGACAAACCAAACCAAACCAAACTAATCCAATCAAGTGGTGTTGGCAACATGAATTCTTTTGCCATTCTGCTTTATCAAGGGTTATATGCTCAATTAAATTAAATTAAATAAATACGTATCATTTTTTACTATAACATCCCATATCAATTTAGGTATAGGGCTCTCCCTAACATTTCTATTTATGCTGATCATATCACTATTTGTTACTATTGCATCTACGCCCTTCATTATACATGATCAAATCATCTTAGAGTATATTCTCTTTCAACTCATCTTAAATCGGTGTTACTCCAGTCATTTCACAAATATATTCAGTTTCTAATTGTGTATTTCCTAGTCTTGCCACACGTTCTTCTAACTATCTCTATCTCAACTACACTCATTTTATAAATGAGATTAAATTCCTTACAGCTTTAGCCGTGATGGATGGATTTTATGGGTAGCCATTCAATAGTTGACATGTCAGACCCATATTAGTTTTTTACTTATTTTCAATTTCTCCTCTGGTTTTTGTCTTCTGTCTCCCAGATTTCTCACTCAGTTCTTCTTTCAAAACATCTTATTGATAATATGATCTACATACGCACATATAAATTTGCCTGATAATCTACAATGTTTAGACTATATTATTTATCTGATGCAACTAATGGAGGGAGCATATAATCTTAAGAATACTTTATGAGCAAGAATATATAGAAGTTATGATATCATGGAGATCAAAATTACAAAGGATTGCAAAAAAATAAAAATAACAAAATAAAATTTTTGCAGTTGATGACGATGCAAATCCCCATCTTTCCATGAGTTTGTAATTGCAGAATCTTGTAGATCTTATCATAAATTCCATCTTCCATAAAATAATTACAATAATTTCAAAACAAAACCCAAAATCTTGTAGAGCTTATCATAAATTCCATCTTCCATGAAATAATTACAATAATTTCAAGACAAAACCCAAAACCATATCAGTTTTTCTAGATCGGAACTCAAGAGCTCCGTTTCTAGCTTGAACATGCGTGTTTCTTTTCATTCCTCCAGTCACCACATCTGGCTTCCATACAACCTTAATCGACAGGTTCTTCATCAGCACCTCACTACCAATGATCAGGAGTTTCGTTCTTCGTTTTGATTGCTTGGTTTGTTCCATTGTATAGAGAGGGAATGAAGAAAAAGCATCAAGAGAAAGAACGAGAGAGAAGAGAAAACCAGAGTGGTGGACATCTGTTCAATGGCTGACGTCTATGTTACAGGGAATTTAAGGGTACGCAGACTCGGCAAAAAAATATTATATATTTATATTTTTAATCAAGTATGTAAGATAAAATAGTGCTATATATAACTTATAGTGTCAAAAAGACATTTATAGTAATTATACAACAGTATGTACATATACTAATAGTGTGATATACAATTATATAAGAAGTATCCGTTGAAAGGTATCCGACACATATCCCATACCCTTGTCCGAGTGTCAAGTGTCCAATATGGGTATTTGATTTATTTTGAAAAGTCTATGTAACATAGGCCGACGTAGCTTCTATTGAGTGGCCGCCCGTAAACTAGGTGGTTTACGGCTAAGCCGTGTAGAATTCATTCTGTTTATAAATATGTTATTTTAGTTGCCCTACGTTCTATCTTGTAAATCATCACTAACATCATAGTTCTATGAAATTTTCCTTTCAATTTTGCTAATATTCATCGATCACATAATATGTCAGTAGCACTTCTGTACTTGAGCCAACTTACTTTTATTTTATGGATCACATTATCTCCAACCTCTCCATCCTAATTAATAATCAAACCTAGGTTAAAAATATATCCGCTCTTTGTAATTTGTTAATTTTTAATTTTCACTTCTTCATTATTTCTTCTACTATTGATACTAAAGTTGCATTCCAAATATTCATTTTTAGCTCTACTAATTTAAACCCTTTTCACTTGAATGTTTCTTTCCAAGGTTCTATTCTAGTGTTAATTTCTCCCTTAATTTCATCCACTAGAACAAATATCATCTACGAACAACATACATCATGGGACATCATATTGAATGTATACACGACATCATGCTAACTAAATATATATAGTTAATTCATCCATAACAAAGGCAAATAGATAAGGGCTCAAAGTTGACCCTTGATGTAATCCTATAATAATTGGAAATTCACTAATTTCTCCTACATATAATTATAGTTACAACCTCATCATATATGTCCATTATCACATCAATAAACCCCTTGGTCACACCCTTTTTCTCTAACACCCACCATATCACATCATTAGGCACCCTATCGTACGCTTTTCTAAATATACAAATATCATATGAACAGAGATGACTTCCACGTTGAGTAACTCTTTCGAACTGGGCATGGTATCACATCTGTGTTTTGTGACAGAAAGTAGACATGATAATTAAGACTTCATAAAGCATTAGATTTATAGATCAAACCATTATAATAATAAATAAATAAATAAACCTTATATTTCAGAAAACAAAATTTTCAAATATTTTGTAGAAGCAACCAAAAAAAAATTTAAATGTAGAATTTGGTCAAATTTTCAAAATGACTCATAACAAGCCACAGATTGGATAAGTAAGAAAACTTTTATAATTTGACTGATTAAGCATTGGGATATCTTATAAACATAAGGAAATTTATCAAAGGAGATCCTTTCCCCTTGAATAATTTCGTTGTTGTAACAGATTCCAATACTAAGGCCAAGTTTGGCTAAACAAAATAAGTGCACTTATTTCATCTTTTTATCTTTTTTGGGTCACATCAATCAATATCTCCTCTCTACTTTTTCTACACATAATACAATAAAAGTTAAAAAGTACACTTATTTAGTCTTTCCAAACTTGACCTAACAAAGGGGAAATTTATTCTTAATTTCAAGAAGCAATATCAAGTGCAACGCAAAGAATCTGTACAAATTATCACATGGCTCAACTCAACAAAATATTATGCTTCCATGGATCTTATTTCACGAATATTTCATCTGGGACTGGGTCCAAAGTTAAATCAAAATAAACTAACATGTTTTTTCCAGTCCTTTCTTTGTATTCCCTTCATTAGGCAACACCTTCAAGACATTGCTCTCTCTAGTTGGCACAATTATTGGCCTTTGTTTCACATGATCAGCCAATCTAAGTCTGTCATCCTGTACCAATTGATCCTACCTCTACCTTCCAGTTCTATACTTCTGCTGTATTACTACTCATCCATATTGGAAAATTTATTTTAATAATGTCATCGTGAAAAAATTTTGTTTCTCAACTTCCAATAAATAATGTGGCCAAATTGGAGAAGCATAACAGGAGAACATATATGCAATACAACGATATTTCACATATGACAAAAATATATAACAATATTACAGGATGTTCAAAACCCGCCCCCCATGCGAGACATACACACATATATATACATAAACATACACATGAAACTGATTTTGTAAATCCCCTTGAGAGCAAATGGAGACTTACAAACCTTGATAAACTCAGTTATAGGAGGAACTTCTGTGCCTGAATTCCTGAATCAATGCATTTGTTAGTTTAATATAAAAATATTTGGTATAACACCAATCAGAGAAAAAAAAATACCATATATACAGTTAGCTACATATCTTATTAGCGTCTTCTAGAAAAGATCAGCATCAACTAAGTAAGAAAAGTTACTGTTCACAACAATGAATAATCATGTCAACTAATATAATGACACAAAGTGATATAAACACAATCATATTGCAGCAGAAAAATAAATAAAAACAAACAAACAAACAAAGTAGAACCTTGAGTATATGACAATTATTAAGCAAATTAGTCTGTTTTCTATACTGGTAGTGAATCAGTGATCATAAACATCCATTATTAAACTAATGCTTCAACTTTTAAAGTGCACAACTTTAACCATCATCAAACTTCAGAACCTGCAAAAACGAAATTGATGTTTTGGGATGTCCTAAATAAGTGCACTTTTTGACTTTTTGGACTAAAAAGTTGAGGAAAAAATATGGTTGTTTGGGTTAACTTTTTGACTTTTTATGGAAAAATGTGTATTAAAAAATTGTATAAATTAGTGTGTAGGGGAAAATTAGGATTGGGAGTTGTGCAGCCGTAATTTTTGACTTTTGGTGAATAGTGATAACTTTTTAACTTTTTGAGTAACTTTTTGGCTTTTTAGCTTTTTTTCAACTTGCCAAACTTGGCCTTAACTTCTAAATATTTCCACAAGCCAATTCTCCTTCTGAATGAGAGAAATATAACCAGCTCAAAGCTTAAATATAGTTATTCACCCAAAAAAAAAAAGAAGCTTAAATATAGTGGTCATTATTGTTAAGAGTTGAGAAATAAGACTGGTCACAAAAGTAGTTGAAAGGAAGTGGAAATGATGTAGCTCTTATTCACGAAGAAAAGAATGCTATGCTCAATTTTAGCAAGTTGAGTAGCTGTAGGGCTGAGGAAAGTATGTTAAGCAGAACTTTATAATTCAGTAGTTGAATTTAGGGGACCAGAATAGTGTTTTTTACTTTAAAGCTATAAATAAGAGAAGAGCTAGCCATAGAAACGTGGGAATAACAAAGGAGGGCGGTTCAATCATACCCAAATGAAGTAAAGACATTGTCTCATTTTTTGATAAACTTTTAGGGCCCACTACTGCTGACCATGGGACTGGTGATGACATAAAAAACTATATCAAGAAGCGACTTACTGGATGTCAGAAATGTGAGCTACTCAGGTATGTTGCTCCTGCAGAGATGAAGCACTATGTTCTCACTGAAAGATGAAAAAGCTCCAACAGCTGATAGGTACAACGCTATGTTCTTTAAAAAAGCTTGGTCCATTATAGGTGATGATGTGATTGCTTGGATATCTTTTTTCTACAGTTCTGGTGCTTGCTGAGAGAAGTTCAATCTATAGTGATTAAGTGGATCGGCAAGCTGCCTAAGCCTTCAAATCTAAGTGATAGACTTATCTCTTATTGTAATATCATTTATAAGTGCACTGCTAAAATTGTAGCGGATAGACTTAAAATGGTTCTTCCTTTAATTCTGTCACGTTGTCAAACTGCCCATTATGAAGGATGGAGAGGATTGCTGATAATGTGCTACTTTCTCAGGAAATATCATCGCAGTGCTAATGGCAGGAAATGTGCTTTGAAGGTGGACTTAAGAAAAGCCTATGATTCAGTAAGTTGGCATTCCAAGCTCCAGACAGTTGATGGGATGGGGTTTCCTGAAAAGTTTATCAGTTGGGTCAAGGCATGTATTACTTTTCCATGCTTTTTAATTAACGGCAATGATAATGAACTGAAGGAATATTTCCCAAGTGTCAAAGGCCTTAAACAAGGGCACCCATGCCACCCTACTTGTTTTAAACGGCTATAGAAATTCTGACAGGTATCCTGAGAAAGAAGATAACAGTGAGTGACTTCAAGTACTCAAGGTATGCAAAGGAAAGGATTACTCATTCGACTTCCACTTATAACTAACCCCGTGCTCTTTTGCAAGGCTGATGTGAGTTTTATTAGTCTATTTAAAGAGGCTTTGACTGTTTTTCAGAGTTTGTCTGGTTTAACTCCAAATCCTGCTAAGAGTGATGAGTCTTCTAATATGGTGTTTGTAGCTTTAATTTCTTCCAAGTTCATGGCAGAGTATTGCAAACGTCTTGTTGAATTATAGCCAGAGTTAAGTCCTGGACTGATGTATAATCTGGTGCAGGCAGATTTCAATTGATCAAAACCTATGTACATAGACTCGGGTATGGGTGTTGAGTGTGGATATGTGTTAAGTGTCAAATTCATCTAATTCTCATGTCAAGGACACCTAGACACGGCTATATTTCATATATGTTGATTTCTTCATATTTTAAGGATAAAATGACATTTAAAAACTAAAATATAGTATTTATATAGAAAATAGAAATCTTATGCATATTACTATAGTAAACTCAACAACTTATACATACTTTTTGGGTGCATCTTCAACTAGGCATATCAGACATATCTCATACCCTTACGCAAGTGTTAACTGTCCAACACATATACTTCATAAATTTAGAAGAGCCCATATAATATTGATCAAGGCAGTGTTATTCTCTATTCAAATATACTAGTACATGGACTCTTTAAAATAAATCAAATACCTGTGTCGGACAAGGGTATAGAATATGTGTCGAATACTTTTCAACGGATACTTCTTATATAATTGTATATAATAACACTATTATTTTATGTACATATTATTGTATAATTGCTATAAATGTCTTTTTGACACTGCAAGTTACATATAGCACCATTTTATCTTACATACTTGATTAAAAATATAAAAATATGACATTTTTTTACCGAGTCCACGTACCCTTAAATTATGGTTTGATGAGTCCGATCTCTAGATACATACTCGCACCCGACACCCGTACCCAAGTCCATGTAACATAGAGTCCAGCATGTTTATTCTCGAAAAGAAAGTTCTCACTTCCATAGAAAAAGTTTTACGAGCCTTTCTATGGAAAGGAGTGGATCTAACCTCTACCATAGCCAAGACTGCCGAAGATTCTATATGTTTGCCAAAGGAGGACCATGGTTCCGGTTTTAAGAAACATGAAGAACTAAATAAAGCTCAGTTAGTAAGCATTTATGGAATTTTTTTTAATTACTTATGTTGGATCTTTCATTTGGGCAAATTAGTATAGATCACAACTTTAAAAATTCTCGAGGACTCACTTGGGCTTGGAGAAAGAAGTATTTTTTTATTGGCAGCAAAGAAAATTATATTAGAGAACATTGTGAGGGCCACAACCCTTTTGCAACCAAATAAAAAATAAAATCAGGTAAAAAAAAAAAAAAATTCAAAAGATAGACCCAATACCCCTTATAACACACAAACACACAGGAAAAAAATAAATAAATAAATTCTAGGTACCCACCCTTAACTTCCCCAAATTTACCCCGAATGGGATTGTGTGGTTGTGATTGAATTTGTGTGGTGTGGGATCCGTATGTAGAATAAATCTCAACCACAAGATTATAATTCTGGGTAATTTCTGGGTAGTTAAGTTTGGGTTTGTAGTATTATTGGGGGAAAAACAAAATCCACTTCAATTGCTAAGAAGATATCACTATGGTTTAACAAATGGTTGCCTCCTTTTGTTTTGTTTTCTTTTCTTCCAATTGCCTGAAAAAATTCACTCCAATTATATATGATTCAAGTATGCGCAAAGAGGTTCATGTTTCCTCTATTATTTCAGGCAATTGCTGGAAAGGCCAAGTGCAGATTCTATCAAATTGACAGATTAAAAGGGAGATTCTCGCTTACTTATTCCCTTGCAGTAAAGACCCCAAACAAGATTGTATGGATATTTAGTGTTCAAGCTGTTTGGAGGATTTTCACATATTAAGGTTCTGGGGTAGATTAGAATAAGCTTGTGTGGTCTCACAAGTCTGTTCCCCACCATTCTTTTGTTATTACAGTGAAATAAACATAGGTCAAGCCAGTCCAACCCTACGGTTCCACAATTATATTTTACTTGTTCTTTAACAATAAATATACACACCTTTTAGGTTTTAAAATAAAGAGTTTTCACTTTATCTTTCTTCATATTCTACTCTATTCAGAGTTCATAGGTCCACCTTTTGAATGTCAAGTTGATTGAGAATATATTATATAAACATAACACTGCCATTTACATAAATATATTTCATTATGGGCCTGTTTGATTCTAGTATTAGAGTGAGCATACGATTGAATTGTTAATCCGGTGATACACACATTCCTACATTTGGATGGCATAAACGGTGGCTGGCTTACTAATACGTAGGATTTCTAATCTCACAATATCGTGGGATATTCAATACCATATGGGAGTAGGTATTATTATTAATAATCCACTCTTGTTTGGTTAGCAAGGATTAATAGCGAGGATATTAACAATCCATGGGATTAGTGTAGGATTAGTTATCCAGCTAGATTGCTGAGATACATAATTTCCTATTATCCAAGTTTATTTGCAATAGATATAAAAATTTATAATCTCAATTATATGTACAAGTTGTAAGATTAAAAAAAAATCATCCATTTTGTTGGATAGAATGACCATTGGAATCTAATCCGAATAATAAAATCTGCAACCAGACAATGGAATGCAACTCCTATGGTTTAAAAATCACAATCCTATGCTATAGTATGCCTAATCAAACAAGCCCTAATTGAGTTGGACAGTCAATCCAATGGCTAATCCCATGGATTATTAATCCTATCACTATTACTCAACCAATCAAACAAGCCCTACCAGTATTGTATACCATAGTAAAGCCACTCCATGAAATGTATGCCTTGAAAATATTAGACAAAACACAATATAAAAAATTGATTAGTAAAAATGAGGTAAAGCTATGAAGCACAAACACCTCTCCGGAGGTTGCATATAGGTGTCAGACACGGACACGGACACGGACACGCGCTGGACACGTTGGAAAGAGTTGGACACTTTGGACACACTGTGGACATGTTGTGACACACTGAGGACACACAAGGGACATACGCTGAGGACACACTAGGGACACCTTAAGAACACACTGAGTACTATTTTTTTTTACTTAAATAGCATACTTAAGATTGATAAATTTGATAAAATTAAATATTTGACATAAAATATATATTAAATAATTAAAAATATACATATAATAAAAATATATGTTTTGAACGTGTCTCAACGTGTCTATCCTGTATTTTTTTAAAAATTTGCTTCTTAGAGGTAAAGACACAAAGTTAACCTACCAATTTTGTATCTCACAAGTCACAAATAAAACTGTCAAGGGTTAAAACAGAATATAAGAGCACATATAACACAAAATTGAAATGATACCCAGAAAAGGCTGGAGTGAAAAGTATCACACTTAATTATGTATGCATATATATATAGATTCAAAACTTGATATAATAAAAGATCAGATTTTGGAGAGTGAAGAGCGTTATTACCACTTGGAAGAGAACTTCTCGTAGGCTTCAGTGACTTGTTCCATGGAACTATACCTCTTGATCCCCAAAACTGAAATTACAAAAATTGATTGTTACGAAAAGTAGATAGTGAAGAAAGAAAGAGCAAAGAAACTTCGGTAGTGAGTGAGTGTGACCATCGTAGTGAGAAGGAGGGTAGGAACGAGGGAGGATCAGGAGCTGATAGAACATGGATGATGCGAAGAGAATCAGAGGAAACCAGTATGCTTTCAGCGCAGAAACCGGTGATGATTTCGCCATTGGAATCTCCGGAGAAACCGTCGTCGCCAGACTGGCTTTAGAGAGAGAGAGAGAGAGAGAGAGAGAGACCCGGGGGGGTCTTCCGGGTCGCGATCGTTCTAGTTCCGGGTTTTTTTGTAATATATAACAAATCAGGGTTCTAAAAAGATTCTAAAAACTGGACTTACCCGTTCGGCTCGAGCCCAAGAAAATAATATAAATAAATAAATGATAAATTAAAGAATAATGCTTGGACCCCTTTTGGGGGTCACCCCTCACCCCCTTTGCCACGTGGTAGGTGGTGATTGGAGGAAAAAAAAAAAAAAAAAAAAAAAAAAAAAAAAATGACCAATGAGAGAGAGAGGGGGGTCAAAGGGGGTGGGAGAAAAAGGGGGATGAATCATTACTCTAAATTAAATTAAGGTGAATCATGGGGGGAGAAAATTGAGGTTGCGTTTGGCGGAACTTTTTAATTATGATTTGAGAGTAAAAGTTGTATTTTGAGTTTGTGAGATTTGAAATTATGATTTAAGTGTGAAAAATTTGTTTTGTGAAAAAGTTTTGAAAAGAGGTTTGAATTAAGTAGAAAATTTTTGATGTGACATATGATATTTGATACAAAAATTTACAAATCATAACCAAACATATAACTCAAAATTCTATTAAAATACATAAAAAAATTTAAAAATTCAGAAAATATTTTTTTCGAATATATAAAAATTAACATATGTTAAAAAAATAAATAAATTTGTACTGTTCCGGTCAACCAACTGAACGATCGGTGGGACGTCTGGTTAGGCCAAATTTTCCCACCTTTGACAGAGTTTTCAAAACTGAGTATGGAATTAACTTTGAAAACTACAAACAAACATCGAGCGCAAATAAAGAGGTGGAATCATAGTTTGAAAACCATTCCAAACAGAGCCTAGTTTTTATTTTGTGTATTTTTTTATTTTTAATTTTTTAGATACTCTTAATCTAAATATGCTTAAAAGGTATAATATTTATGGAGAAAAAATTTAAAAATTCATTAAATATAAAAAATATTAAAATTCAATATATTTTTATTTTTTTTGTATTTAATGAATTTTAAAAAAATAATTTACAAATTTTTTACTTTTTAAATATATTAAAATTAAGTGGATCCAAAAAAAAAATTGATTAAAATATTTTTAAAAAGTCATTACAAATATCAAAATATGAATTGAAAACTTAAAAAATTATCTTTGAAAATTCAAAACCAAATAAAGAGATTTTTTTAATTTGAATAGGGATAAGTATTATACGATGAATTTAAATGCTTATAAATTCTATACCCTCTTTTAATATTGATTTATTAGAATGAAATTTAATGTAATGGACTAGAATAGGGAGACTAGAATAGGGAGATTAGTGAATGATCATTTAAGGTGATTTATGATTTCATTTACGATGGTGCTATATTTATTAATTAGTGTACTAACTAGTGTACCAACACTAGTTATGATATTATTATTGATCTCACTCATTAATCACATTAATTTGAATAGAGATAAGTATTATACGATGAATTTAAATGCTTATAAATTCTATACCCTCTTTTAATATTGATTTATTATAATGAAATTTAATGTAATGGACTAGGGAGACTAGTGAATGATCATTTAAGGTGATTTATGATTTCATTTACGGTGGTGCTATATATATCAATTAGTGTACTAACTAGTGTACCAACACTAGTTATGATATTATTATTGACCCTACTCATTAATCACATTACAAATATCAAAAACTTCTTAAATTATGTCACATCATTAATTGGTATATTAGTTAGTACATTCATTGATACATATAACATTATTCTTTCATTTATAATGTATTAATTAATGATAGTGCTACATACACCAATTAATATATACACTAGTGTACTAACTAATGTTATGTTATTATTATTGACCCCACCTATTATATAAATTATAAATACCCAAAACCTTTAAAATTATGATACATCATCTGTTAGTATACTAGTTAGTACATTAATTAGTACATATACATTATTCATTAATTAATCAAATATGGTAATAGAATTTTTTAATGAAATGATCATTTTATTTTTATGAACCAAATACCACCTAAGTTTTAAAATGTTTACTTTGCCCGAACACTCTTTTAAGATATTGGTAGGTAAAACAAAAAAAACAAAAAAATTATAGATAAATAAGTTTGATCAATGAAACTCACGATAAGTCTCCTTAAAATAAATAACACAAATCATTTCATATTGATTTCAAAATAATTTTTCATGACAATTAAAATAGTTTCTTACATAAAAATATTAATAAAATATATATTTTTTATTTTTAAAACAAATTATACAACCTAAATCTAAAAAACAAAAGTAAAGAAAATAAATTTGGACTGCCCTAACGCTGCACTGAAGACCTCTACTATAAGATGGGGATAATATACTATTGGGGGAATGTTTGATTGAACATTGAAGTACTAAAATAAAAGACTTTTTTCAAAAAAAGTATTGAATATAATCTCCTAAAAAGTAGTTTGTATAGCTGGTATTTCACACATTTTCATCATTTGACTACAAACTCAATTGTTGCTTATTAATAAAAAAATTCCAACATATGAATGATGTATCTATGTTTTTATATCAGTATGAAGAGTCTTTCCATCCCCACTGACATTAACATTGAAACCCTAGATTAAAGAAAAAGGTTTAAATTTCAAGGATTTTCTTTTTCACTGTTATTTCTTTTTCAGATTTTGGTTTTCTGGGATAAATTCAAGTTAAGATATTTGTTACATATTACATGAAATATCAATTATACAAAATGAACAAAAACAACACAGCCAGTCCTTTGTTACATAGATTCTAAGCTTCAGGTACGAGTGTCAAGTGCAAGTATGTATCTAAGCATCAATTCATCTCATTCCCAAGTCCTAGGGCATCAAGCATGGTTACATATAGATTTCTTAATACTATTTCTAATTTCACAAGCTAATATGGTATTTTTCAAGTCATATTGAGTGTTATACTTCACTTGCTTTGAATAAAATATGTAACAGAATTGATGTAGTAACAGAGTTTTATGTATAATTAAAGTTGAATAACTTTACATGCTTGGTAGGTGAATGTCCAACTAAAAATGTTAATTATTTAGAGAGTCTATGTAACGTTGGTCCACTAGGTACTTGCTCTTTTGATAATAGCCAAGATATATCAAGTCACTGTACCTATTAAGAATACCTGAATTAGCAATGCTTTTGAATTTTCAAACTTAGAGTTAGAAAAAAAAATATTGGTAGGTAAAATAAAAAAAATAAAAATTTATAGATAAATAAG
Source organism: Camellia sinensis (assembly GCF_004153795.1). Taxonomy (NCBI): domain Eukaryota; kingdom Viridiplantae; phylum Streptophyta; class Magnoliopsida; order Ericales; family Theaceae; genus Camellia; species Camellia sinensis. The sequence continues at coordinate 101,936 of NW_021025579.1, read as the reverse complement.
TTTGATCAATGAAACTCACGATAAGTCTCCTTAAAATAAATAACACAAATCATTTCATATTGATTTCAAAATAATTTTTTATGACAATTAAAAATAGTTTCTTACATAAAAATATTAATAAAATATATATTTTTTATTTTTAAAACAAATTATACAACCTAAATCTAAAAAACAAAAGTAAAGAAAATAAATTTGGACTGCCCTAACACTGCACTGAAGACCTCTACTACAAGATAGGGATAATATACTATTGGGGGAATGTTTGATTGAACATTGAAGTACTAAAATAAAAGACTTTTTTCAAAAAAAGTATTGAATATAATCTCCTAAAAAGTAGTATACTACAATCAAACAAACGCGACCTTCTAGCGCAAAGTAATGGATAAAAAATTGTAGTCCATATATATAAGGGTAATGCTAGGTAGGCTGTGTGAATAAGATAGTTCAAGTGGTCCAAATGATATGGCTCAATGATGTGACGATGATGCGAAAATTAAACCTTAGGATACTAAATCCAATTGTTGTTGGTAATATTCAATTCTTTAGATATTTTATTGTTTTTTTCTCTATTAAATTTTATATTTTTAGCAGCATCAGTAATTAGGCCTCGTTTGGGAGCAGACTAATTTAGTAATTTTTTTATTATTTGGCTAAAATATGAGCTAAAAAAATAATATATTTAGGATAACTTTTTAATTTTTTACGAAAAGATGTGCAAAAAGTAGAGAGAAAAGAGAATCTTTGACTTTTTGGTATAGATTGTTGGTTTTTTGATTTTTTTAATGACTTTTTGACTTTTTGGCTAAAAAAATCACTTGCCAAATGAGGCCTTAGAGTTCGTTTGGGATGTGGATTAACTTTTTGACTTTTTGATTATTTTAGTCTGTGGCTAAAAAGTCTCGTTTAGGATAGGTTTTTTTAAAAGAAAAAATGAAATGATTATGGTTTGAATATGACATTTTGTCTTATTGGGATAAAAGGTCTATTCTGTCTTTTTGTGACTATTTTAGTCAAAAACTCCCGTTTTGCATATGCCAAACAAGGGCTTAGTAGATTTTGTAAAAAAGGTACGATGTTGTTAGCAGTTTGCAATTAATACTAGTATTTGATTATGATTTAGTATCAGATATTGGATATAGAAATGATGATAAACACTCATAAAAAGGAAAAACTTTATTACTTCTTATAATTTTAAGATGTTTTTATTTTAGGCCCACTATGCTTCAAAAATAAGAACAGTATCTATCTAAAGATTTTGACCGTTACCTAAAAATAGTCGGCATAGGGCTCTGGCGTTGGCAAGCTTCCAGTTTATAGAGGTGGCTAGCCTCAACCTTTTCTTTCTTAAATCAGGCTCAGCACAAATCTATTTCATTTCTTACCTCTGACCGTAACTTCAAAAATTGGTTCTTTGGTTATGTAGGAGACCTAAAATCAACAACTTGACATATAGTAGTAACACACTCGTTTCTAGAAATGACAAAACCTTTTTTATTTATTGAACATAGGTTTGCAAAGAAATGGGTGCCTATAGACTATTGGATTACTAGAGTATTGTTTGCTCTAAAAAGACTTGAGAATCATACTTCTTTCTTAGTCTCAAGTATACTCTAAGTAATCTTTGCTCCCATTTACTTTCCCTGAAGGTTTTTATATAAGCACCTTGTGGTTTTCAAAGTCTGGACTTCAACCTAATCTATAAATATAAAATATTTTACATATTATATTTTATTATTACTAGAAGACAAACAAGTAGATAGTGTGGCTACATGTTGATTTATTTATGAATAAGAGACACCTGGTGGTGTAGTCATATGAAGGTGTAATCTTCAACCAATGGTTTTGCCAAATTGCCCATGATTTTGTCCATCTATTGTATTGTCCAAATTCCATATCCCCTCGTCACCCATAATATTACTAAGATCATAATTTTCATCATATTCTTTAAACATCTCATCCCATCCTTGTAGATCTTGTTTCATCAAATATTTTTTCAAAAATTTACATCATATTTCAGATAAATATATCCCCTAATCTACCTGTTCCAAATAATCATATACTGATTCATAAGGCAATCATGGAACAATAATTTTTTCCGCCAAGAATTGTATTATTGCACACGTGGTCCGGATTTGCAGATCTTAATTTAATATTAATTCTTTTAAAAACTTTCATTGGTAATCTATACTAGCCTTTTCTAGGGAAATTTTATTCTTAATGCTAGCAATTCTCTCGCTATAATTTATTATAGATTATCCTAAAGCAATAGCCAAAAGAGAATTTAATCTATTTAACTTACTTTCTAATTCAGAAATATAATTTAAACTATATTTTATTTTAGCTCTAAGTGCTGTAATTAAACACATATAATTACTAATTTTAAGTTTATGCAAAAAATATAATTTTTTATTGACTATTTATATTTTTTGAAATTTTTTCAAGACTTTGGGGTCAATTTATAATAATGAAGACTTCTAGTTGATGAGGCTTAATGAGATGGCTTGTATGTTGAGGTGTGAGACTCCACATGTGTACAGGCTAATTCGGGTAAGGAAATCTTGAGCTACAAGGATGTTTTCCATATATAAATATAGAGCTGTCGGGTAGCTCTAACATTCACTAACCTGAATGGCTTGAGGTATCAAAACAACGTCGTTTTGGCACCCTCTTTTTTTTTTCCTCTTCCTTTTTCCTTCCCCTCTCTTCTTCCTCTTCCCTCTCTTTTTCCTTCCTCTTCTTCCTCTGTTCTTTCTGAATCCAAACTCAAAATCAAAATCAAAATTTTTTTTTTATTGAAAAAATTTTAAAACGTAGCCAGCCACCCATAAAACTATTCGGCTGGCCAAAAAAACCACCAGCCGGCCAAATAAAATGCTGACCGGCAAACTTTTTTTCTTTTGACAATTTGAAAAATTAAAGAAAGAAGAAGAAGAAAAGATTCATCATGATTACATTGACACGTGTTTTTACAATGACAATTCTCAAAACTATATTCAACAGCAGTTTAACAAAAAAATTAAACAAGAGAAAAACCAAAAATCAAAATCAAAATCAAAACTAAATCCAAAACCAAACTCACAGCCACAGCACAATTCAAAATCAAGCTCCAAATTAGACAAAATCAAGCCTAAATCAGTTCCTCACAGCTATAGATCGCGGTTCATATCACAGCCATAGGTCGCTTTTCCTCTCCTGTAAAATCAAATCAGAATTTGCGAACTCTTTCAGGCATGAGAGAGATGCTTTTTTGCTGGCTAGAGAGAGAGAGAGAAGGGAGGTTGCGATGGTGTGATAGAGAAAGAGAGAGAGATATCAGGAGTGTTTGAATGGAGATGAAAGGAAATAGAGATAGAGATAGAAATAGAAATGAGAGGAGAGGAAAATGACAGAGAGGAGATAAAACACTTTTCGGGCCACTCAAGCTTCAATAATTCGAGCTACCAGACATTTTTCATATAAATATATAAATTAGCAGCAAAAAGCATATAATTGGGTTGAGTCTGACATTCAAAGATAAGAGCTAATTGACAAATGTAATGCCTGTGTGATTGTCAATGTGCTCTTACTGCAAAAAAAAAAAAATACAATTGTGTTTCATTACTCATAACAAATTCAGATTTTAGGAGGGGCTTAATTTTCTCTATTAAAATCTTTATTATTATATATTGAGTGATAAAAGAATGGAAAATTGAGTGACTCATTATTATATCAACAATGATTCATCCCACTAAAAATATCACCACTAATAGCACTAATGCATTAAAAAACTAAAAAAAAAAAAATGCAACTCCAAGACCAAAACATCACATCATTAATGGCGGGACCCACTGCCACCTAATTAGTGGGAGCACTAATTAGTGCTCCCAAGCATTTTTCTTATTATATATATGAAAGTTTGCGGAAAAATAATTTATTTTTAAAAAACACTTTTAAAAGAAACACCACTAATTACACAATCTAAAATACCTTCTCCAAGTAAGTTGTTGATAATACCTCACCAAGCAATCCAAGTGTCTCGCCTCCAAAGTGATTCACCTTGCACCCTCTTTTATTTATTTTTGTGTATATATTTTCTACAGGCCTTAAAAATTCTGATGGCCAATTTTTTGTATCAAATACATCTGATATATATACACAACACATGATAGAGTTTGCATGTAGGTGGGATCCTTAGGGATCTCTATCTTTTAGTTGTGGGGATAAAATAAAAGATGTATCTTTTATCTTAAATATACAGGATACAACTTATCCATTTTTTTTTTCATTAATTATCTTTTAAACAGATAATATAGAACTTCCACTAATTGCAATAATGTCCATCAACACATTACAATTAAACCCCTAAAAGAAGAGAATTACAAGTGAGGCCCTTTCTTACAATTAATCACAAATTTCCTTCCACCAAACTATATTCCACATGAGCTATTAGGTAAGGAAAAATTTATCACTATCAAAAGTCCTAACTCATGTAACCGAATTCTAAATTTTTCCTTCTTCTAATTGGACCCTAAAAGCATTTTTCAAAAATAGTATTTTTATAATTATATATATATAAAACATTTTTACGAAAAAGTAACCGGCCGGTTTTCTTTTGGTCCAACATTATTAGGAAAAATTGCTTGAATATACTTTCTCACTTTGAGAATGGTGGATTCCATGTTAAGCACCTATATAAATCAATTACCACTCACATAACCCAACATGTCCGTGTGTAGCCTTTGGTTCGGCGTCACCGATTGACAATGCCAAAGTTAAATGAATAGTTAATTAATTTATACAAGCCTCTCAGGTTAAAGAAAAATAAGTGTATTGTAATAGAACTACCTTTTAAACTGACAGTGATCATTCCATAGGTGTTCTTAAAACCGATTCTGTTCAGTGCATGTACTTATTGCATAACACCCACCTATTTGCCTAAGGTCACTACCTCAATGATGGAGTTAATCATTTTATCATATAGCAGCAAAACAGGTGTAGGCCATAGTAGTGTGACGCCCAATCAACACCAATAGCCTAGAACATTAATTGGGTCTACAAGGCACCGAAAAATCATAACTCCCAGCTTTTGGTTCATTAACCATTAGCATGTTTTTCTACAATGTTACCCAAGGGACCTTATGTTCACATCATATGTAACATTAAATATAACATTTGTAACGCCCTCAAAATAATAACATTAAACCCATCCAATAAGACATGCATTTACATATAAACTAACCACATTCTTTTATACATTAGAGTTCTATTACATACGTATTACATGTTAACATCATAACAAAACGCCCTACGGGCTTACAGCTTTCCAAGTTAACACTTGGTTACAACAAAAGAGTACTAACTCATTACACATAAAGCCCTTGGCTTGAAGTTACATGTAATACATCAAAAGTAAAACGACAAAACATGTCCGCCTCTAGCCTCCCAAGCTATGTCCTTGGAGGTGGCATGCTTCCTGCACCTGAAAATGATATTCCCATATAGGGTGAGCCACAGCCCAGTAGAAATACACTAAACCAACCATGGACAATGACTAAAATATTAGCAATTGATAGATGGTCAACACTGATACAATCACATAAATAACATATTTATGTCAACGACTTACAAGTCCCAATTACTTTTCATTTTCCCCTTTTCAACAGATAAGCATGCTAGCTCTATCAACATTTCCACAGATATGTATAAAAACTATAACTCACATTCAGATAAGCATAAAAGCTATACCCACATTCTCAACAGATATGTATATCAACAATATCCACAGATAAGCATGCCGCCACTAGCCTCCCAGCTATGTCCTTGGAGGTGGCATGCTTCCTGCACCTGAAAATGATATTCCCATATAGGGTGAGCCACAGCCCAGTAGAAATACACTAAACCAACCATGAACAATGACTAAAATATTAGCAATTGATAGATGGTCAACACTGATACATCCACATAAATCACATATAGTAAAATGATGAAATTCTTCAATACTTGTCATATATTTAGAAAGTTCTAATAACAAACCAATGCATAGAACAGAATCAGCATAAATGTTGATGAAATGAATAATGGACCAATCTTTTCACAGCTAAGGCCATGGGTCCATCACAAACAGGGGCGACTTCACCTTAAGGTTGATGGGTCCCAACCCCCCATCAAGCCTTCGTTAAAAAAATAAATAAAAATAATAAATAAAAATTATACCATAAATATTTAGATAGATACAAACCATTAACAAAACTTAAGGACCCTTTTTAAAAAATATATACTCTTTATTTATTTTTATTTTTTTTTATAATTTTCTTAAAGCATCTCCAACCTTTCATTTTTTTTTTCATTTAATTTAATTTTAAATTTAAAGAAAAAGCTTGATTTAATATAAATTATTATAATTTTTTCATAATTTTTTTTTTAAAAAAATCATCTCTTATCCTAAATTTCTCTTTTAATCAAATTTGATAAGAAAAAATTATTTCCAATGTTTTATCTTTTTAAATTTTTATTAAATTATAGTTTGATGAAGGATTTGATGAATTTTCAATTTCATCATATGGTTCTCTCTTGGTTTGATAAATATTTGATGAACAAATTGGAGATAATATTTAACACTTTTTTTTTTTTATCAAATTTAAATTTTATGAAATAAAAAAAATTAAAGATTGGAGACGTTATTACAATATCTCCAATAATATTAGGTAATTTTACTTTTTAGCTAAAATGGGCAGTAATTTCATGAAAATGCTGTGGTGATTAGCCAAATATAACTAGTTATTGTATAAAAGAAGTTTATCTCCCTTGCATTCAAGGTTTTAAAAAGCTACCGCAATAATTATGTAACGTCATTATATAACGGTTGTGATGATTACCACCACAATTACCACCACTATAGCGGTGCAATAGAAATTCACAATTATAATTGCCGCAATTGTTACGTAAAAGCCGTAATGGCCATTACATTGCCATTACAGTACCTTACGGCCGTTACAACCGCTAAGCTTCTACTTTTCATTTTTTTTTATACATTTTGTATATAATATCATTTTCTCTTTTTATTTTCTAGTTACATGATAGAACTTAAGTAAAAATCTTATCTATACAGATTTTGAATGTCTAATCTCCTAGTTATACAAGATTTCATTAATTTTTCACTTAATTATATTTGAATATTAACTTATATATATTTCTCTTATGTTAATGAACAAAATTTAGATTTCAATATTATGTATTTTTACATTATTATGTTTGTATTTTGAACTTATATTTATGAGATTATTATTTTTAATATTAAACATACTTCATATTTTGATTAGAATAATTTATATATCACACAAAATGTATATAGTTTATTTTTCCGTGCATCGCACGGGTTACCGCTAGTATATATATAAGGGATGGTAATAGAGTGAGGCTGGCTTTAGGGTGTCTCATTCCTGCCCCACTCTTGATTAGGATAGGCAAATTGAAGAGGTGGCAGGGAGGGGATAAGAAAAATGTCAAAGTAATTTGTTAACTCAAAAGAATGGGCGAAATCAAATGAGAGAGATAACATTACATATGAAAAATAACAATCGATAAGTTGTAAAAATTAAAAAGATTAAAGATGACAAATATATATATTGTTTGTTATTGTAATCGTATTATACTTTACAAATTAAATTACATATAAATATATTATTTAATATAATTTAGGTAGGGTGGTGATTAGGAGGCGGGCAAATCCCTTCCCTTTGCTGATTTCTTACAATGATTGGAAAAATTTAGGAGAAATTAGCATTCAGTAATAATTTTTAAAAATTATTATAATTTATAAAAAAAAATTGTAATTATAATTATTAAATTTATCAATTATTTATAATTATTTATTATAGACATGCTGTCCTGTTATTTGTTCAAAAATTGACATGAAGCAGAGGGGATTTGAAGTCGGAATTTTTTTATTTTTTTAAAAAAATTGTAGGGGGAGGCAACCAAGGGCCGAGCCACTGGGCCGAATTTTATGAGCCAAGCTCAAAACACTAATTTATTTTTTAGAAAGTGCGAGTTTTTAACCAACTTCCCCTCTCATATAAAAAAGTTAAAAAGTCAAAAAGTCATCTTTTAATGATCTTTTCAAAACACTCCTAAGTCTATTTGCACAGAAATCTGAATGACCTGTGTCCTATTTTGTGAATGATATCTGTGTTCCGAACATATTATTTATCTTAAAATAGATACTAACAAACAAGTGCCCCTAGGCATCACATATATATTATTAAAAATATTGTTTTTCCAATGCCTATGTGACACATTATAATGACTCACTTTTTTCTAAAAAAGTCTCGTTAGCATATATTTTCTTAATTACATATAAAATTCTATACAAACCCAAACATAATTTAAATTATACTAACTTTACCTATTTTATATGGACTCTATTTGATAAATATTTCTTTCCCATATATTTTTCTTGGTAAATTGAGACAATCCACAAACCTAATACCAATTTTGCGTTTCACTTTTTCTTCTTAATTCTTTCAAGGGTATTAGGATTTTTTTTAAAGCTGAATTGCCCCATTTTTTTTCCTTATTTTTTCGTGTATTATTCTATACCTAATAATTATGAATTTATCATTTAAATTTTATAGTGGTTCTATATATGAAATTATATTTTTTTTTCTTATATTTTTTTTTTATATAATCACAACTCATAAGAGGAAAAACCTGCACAACAATGATACTCTTGAGGAATTTCTAAAGTTTGGATTTACTGATTGAGTTGCTTTTTCAATTGTTGAACAGTAAGTTCTTTTATGTTTTGACATCATATTACAGATGATTAATCACTTCACACACTGAGATGTATCTATCGTTTGGATGTTTTCATTATTATTATTATTATTTTTGGTTTAGATGTTATTATGTGATTCTTTCTTAGTCGTTGTTGAATTTCTTTTTATATAGTTGATATTTTAATTTAATTAAGAGTGTTTATTTTACAATCTTATAATTTATAATATATATATATATATATATATATATCATATAAAATCATTATATGATAATCCAACCACAACATATTTATATTTAATTTTTTTAATAAATTTTATATAATTTCTATTTCTACATCTTTTTATTTTCCAATGAATATAAAAGAAAATTGAATAGTTAGAATTACTTTTAATTTTATGTTACTAATTCTTATTCTAATTTATTTTTAATATCAAAATGAGTATTTATTTTACTATTTTATAATTCAATATATATCATATAAAATTATTATATGATAATTACACTTTTATAATATGATAGAACTGAAATTATCAAAATACACAAATAATTTAACTGAAATTAATATATATAAGTATTCAAGTAACAATTTTATAAAACGATAGAGCCAATATTATCAAAATAAATAATTAAAATCATACTTTAATTTTGATTTTGATTTTAAATTAAAATTAAATTATTCTTTTATAACACACATTATACTATTAAATATTTTTTGAAAATAAAAATAACATGTGTATTGTATGAGTCAACTGGGTTTTTAATATTAAAAGTGTATAAAAAATGCCTTAAAAATATGTAAAAATACTTATACCTAAGAGCACTTGTTAGCAACAACTCTTATCTTAATTCCAATAAAACCTACATTAATGCCATAGTTTTAGTAAATTGCACAAAACCACATGTTTTTGTTTTGTAATGATCCAATCGATGAACGTATTGCACAGCCAGCCCAGCCCTCATTCATTCAGCCTTTGGGCTTGTGTTTTTTCATAAACTGATTAGGAGATTATATTCACGGCCGAAACTAAAAAGTATTTCAGGGCATTTCCAGTTCCTCATCAATTTTTTTTTCATTTAATTTAATTTTAAATTTAAAGAAAAAGCTTGATTTAATATAAATTATTATAATTTTTTCATAATTTTTTTTTTAAAAAAATCATCTCTTATCCTAAATTTCTCTTTTAATCAAATTTGATAAGAAAAAATTATTTCCAATGTTTTATCTTTTTAAATTTTTATTAAATTATAGTTTGACGAAGGATTTGATGAATTTTCAATTTCATCATATGGTTCTCTCTTGATTTGATAAATATTTGATGAACAAATTAGAGATAATATTTTAACACTTTTTTTATGAAATTTAAATTTGATCAAATAAAAAAAATTTAAAGATTGGAGACGTTATTGCAATATCTCCAATAATATTAGGTGATTTTACTTTTTAGCTAAAATGGGCAGTAATTTCATGAAAATGCTGTGGTGATTAGCCAAATATAACTAGTTATTGTATAAAAGAAGTTTATCTCCCTTGCATTCAAGGTTTTAAAAAGCTACCGCAATAATTATGTAACGTCATTATATAACGGTTGTGATGATTACCACCACAATTACCACCACTATAGCGGTGCAATAGAAATTCACAATTATAATTGCCGCAATTGTTACGTAAAAGCCGTAATGGCCATTACATTGCCATTACAGTACCTTACGGCCGTTACAACCGCTAAGCTTCTACTTTTCATTTTTTTTTATACATTTTGTATATAATGTCATTTTCTCTTTTTATTTTCTAGTTACATGATAGAACTTAAGTAAAAATCTTATCTATACAGATTTTGAATGTCTAATCTCCTAGTTATACAAGATTTCATTAATTTTTCACTTAATTATATTTGAATATTAACTTATATATATTTCTCTTATGTTAATGAACAAAATTTAGATTTCAATATTATGTATTTTTACATTATTATGTTTGTATTTTGAACTTATATTTATGAGATTATTATTTTTAATATTAAACATACTTCATATTTTGTCTTAACAAATTGAAAGTTATCCATAAGTATAATTAGTGAAGTAATGAAAATTAAATAAATCCAACACTAGGAAAATTCTCCATAATGACTTATAACTAATATAAAAATTAGCATATATAAGTTGGATCATGTTTTAAAACTAAACAAAAATAATAAAAAAACATATTAAACCTTACTAAATGTGATTATGAAATAAAAACATGTGTATCGGTATGTTTTCCTAAAGTTGTGAAAAAAATTAAAAAATTCACAGTTTCGGTTAGCGCCACTATTATAATACGGCCATCACACCTCACAACTGCGCCAACGTAACCGCTACTATTATGATAACCACTATTATTACGGTAAATGCCACGGTTATTTAAATCTTGCTTGCATCCCATCGTCATTTTCTTTATTTTCATATTTTTTATTTAAATAAAAATAATAATTTAAAGTAAAGTAATGTAGAGGTATATAGAGTATTGTCAAAAAGTGTTTAGGAAAAGTGACTAGTTAAAATAGAATTGGTACATTTTGAATAGATATTTTAAGGGTAAATTATAAATACAGTTATTGCGATTTGTTTAAAATAAAAATTGTCCCTTATGGTTGGAAAAATTACAAATACTTCCTTATTAGAATTTTTTATTTAATAGAATTAATTGAAAAAGTAAAATTTCTAACTGTTCACCTATACAATAATAAAATTATCTGAATTATTAAATAAAATAAAATTTTAACATTATCAAAAACTGTTAATTACCTTGATGATTCATTAATAAAAGAACCTATTTGATATGACATTAAAAACCTTAGGGGGCATAATGTAATTTCTAAAACTACAAAATGTAATTTATAATTTAAATAAATCTCAAGAAGTGTGTTTGTAATTTGCCCATATTTTAACTAACATTGCTGGAGATACTCTTATTCTAACTTATAGAACATTTCCTTAACAAGTTGAACGTAATCCTCTCGATCTTATAATTGTATCGATTGCGTTTGATTCCATTCTCAATAGTAGTCCCCTTCATGACTCAAATTACAGTATTCACATTTGACCCTATTTTAATATAATAACTCGCTCTTACATCAAATAATACAAACTCTTAGATAGAACTCACTGTTAAAAATCGAAACATGTCCAAAAACTTAAATTCAAATTCATTTTGGACCAAAGTGTTAATATTCCACTTAATTTGTATGTACTTTGTGGGTAGGTCTAACATTCCAATCTTGCCCAGAAGAAGATAAAAAAGAGAAGTGGTAGCAAAAATTGATGGTAACAAGGACTTGTTGGTACACACGTGTTCATGCGATATCAATTCAATATGGCCACCAATTCAAAACATCTATATCAATATATAGTACTGAAAATATTTACCCAAAAATGGTATACATGTCATTGTAAATTGATGGGGGATTGATAGTGCTTTTTGCTCTAACTGACCATTATTGATTGCACAACACCACCCAATTCACACACCTATCCACCCTCCATTATGTGATTTCATGAGCATACAATTATTAATAATAACAAACTTTACTATATTAAAATTTAAATGCATAAAGTTTTTCATATATTTGTTTTTGAACTTACTATCCAAGAAATTTATATAGGGTTTTTGTACGTAATGATGTGTTTAATGTGAACATTTTACTTTAGAACTAAATATCTATAAAGTACTTTTATTAACAAAATTATCATTGTTATACATATTTGTAAAAATAATTTTTTTCTTTATTTATTTATGATATTCTGCGACAGTGACTACCCTCCATCCATCCTCTTCTCATTGACTTAGCCTAGTGTAGAAAAAGACTTGGGATAGAAAGAGAGGAAAAAAAAGTAGTAATATGTGGGGTATTATATCAAATTTTTTTAGATCTTATTTCTAACATTAGAAATTTGGAATAGGTCAAATCATACTTTTGCATCATTTGTTTTGGTGAAAAATACTTTCGCTCCGTTTATTTTAGTGAAAAAATTTTTCTATATAAATTTTTTTTTGCTTGGAAAAAAGGCTTTTACAAAAAAATGTTTTCTATGTTTAGTTGCAATTCTAAAACTGATATGTTAGTGATTTTAATAGTGATGGTGTTGTGATAGTGGCAATGGCGACAAGAAGTGGCACTTGTGATTTATGTTACACGAACTTTTCAAAATAAATCAAATATCTGTGTCGGACACCTGATACTCGAACAAGTGTATAAGATATGTGTTGGATATTTTTCAACAAATACTTCTTATATAATTGTATATAAAACTATTATCTATACATATTGTTATATAATTGCTATAAATGTCTTTTTTGTATTATATACATATAGCACTTGTGGAAGGATAAAACGTTGGCCAAAACCCAAGCCCAACCAAGCAGGATGGCCCAAGGGAAAAGCCCAAACCATCAAAAGGTCCATCAGATAAAGGGACAATATCACATGACTGAAGCTTGAATAAAATCACATTCTAGAAGGAGATCTGCAGAATATAGGGAAGCCCTTAGATCCATCCGTAATCAATGGTAAGGGCAATAATTATCAGAGATAAGGACGTAGGGCCAGCCTACCCAAACGACACAACCATCCGATGATCTTAATCGGATGGAAGAAGTATTTGGAAGTTGGCCACTAGCTAACATCTGAACTAATATAAGTCGCCCATAGCAAGATAATCCAACAGTAAAGGATTAAGACAACCTGGCCACTTGCCCGAACAAAGTCTGATCGCAGACAAAGCCCTTAGATTACGATGTTAATCCAATGGCCAAAACCTAAGATAACAATACTATAAAAGGAGGAATAAGAAAAAGCAGGTGGACACAACAAAAAAAAGGTAACTAAAACTCTCTCTTTAACAAAATACTATATGGCCGATCAGAATTCTAATTTGATCATCGGAGGGTCCTCCCAACCATCTGTGGTCGAGAGTGATCACTAACGAATTGGTTTATCTTTGCAGAGTAAAGAAAGGGGTACTTTATCTCACTTTCCCTGTGGAGAAGATTTCTGCCTTCCAAAACATTAATTTATCTCACATACTTGATTCAAAGTATAAAAATATGACATTTTTTTGCCAAGTCCGCATATTCTTAAATTTATGGTTTAATTAGCCCAATATCTAGATACATACCCGCACCTAACACTCGGTATCCGACACTCGTACCCTAGTCTATGTAACATAACTTGTGATAGTGGTAGCCTATAGGGTGGTGGAGTTATCACCATGGCATTGATAAGATTTTAATTCAAAAAATGTATTCTACTTTAAAAAAAAATCATCCAAATAAATGGCTTTTTGTTGACTTCGTTTTCTGTCTTATCAAATGTCAGAAAATGCATAATTTTTGAAAACAGGCGGAGTGTAATTGGACTCACATATTTTTTGGTACATTGGAGGGAAAGGGGGAAGGGATGTTGAATCCATAACCTCTTAATAAAGTATAGGGTGAATTACACCAAAGGTCTCTATAGTTTGGGATTTGTGTCACTTTGGTCCCTGACTTTTCAATTGTGACACATTTGACCCTGAATTTTAAATCTTGTTCCAAATTAGGACAATTGAAGATACTATTGGATTTTTAAAGGGCAAATTTGTCAATTTGATAAAATATAAATTAATTTGACAAAAATAAATGTCAAAAAATTATTTTTGAATTTTAAAAAATTATTTCTATCTACTAAAGATAAAATTATATAAAATTGATAAATCTTTTAGACATTTTTTTTACCAAAATAATTTTTATTATGTATTTAGATGACGATCATGTAAAATTAATTTTTAAAAATTAATCATGTGATTTTTATTAATTTTTATCAATTTTACATAATTTTATCTTCGGTGGGTAAAAATAATTTAAAAATATTTTTTTGACATTTATTTTTGTCAAATTAATTTATCTTTTATCAAATTGACGGTTTTACCCTTGAAATTAAGCAATGGTATGTTCAGTTGTCCTTAATTAAAACAAGATTCAAAATTCAAGGTCAAATGTGTTACAATTGAAAAGTCAGGGACTAAAGTAACATGAGTCCCAAACTATAGGGACTGCTAGTGTAATTTGCCCTAAAGTATATGAGCTTTAGCCACTACACTAATCAAGGGCAAAGTCAGGATTTCATCTAGGAGGGAGCCAAAAGTTATTTAATAAAAAAAAATATCATTTGTGAAAAAATATATAATTTTAAATCATTTGTGACAAAATATATAATTTTAAATCATTTGAACACCTTGAACTCAATTTTTTTTTTAAAATCACTTGAATAGAAGTATATAGGTGGGAGCATATCAAATAGTCATATGTTACAACCATTGAAAACCACTATGATGATATGCAATTTTAATTGATTTTTCAATCATTTTAACATGTGACTAAATTGTCCTTGGTTAGTCTTGAAAATATGATGTCTAAGAAAAATTATCTCAAAATTTATTTTGAAATGAGATGTAAATTGTAAATTTAAATAACTTTTCTGAATATATAGTAGTGTTGATATGTGTTTCTCTCACATGACTTTGTTATAGCAACCATATCTTTGAGCCTGCCTAAATTTTCCATTTTGGGTGTAAAGGTTATAAACTACAAATCAAACACTAACAACAGTGTTGCTATACATGTCAGAGTTCAATGAATGAAGCTCTCTATTGGGGCTGCCAAAGATTTACCAAAAGAAATGATGGAATCAGCATATATATCCACCCAATATACATGCATACATATAATATATATTTTTATTATGTCAAAAGATTATATATTTAGTTAAATTAAATAAATTTATTTTTCTACTACATCTCATGTCAATTTAAATCTTTTTTTTCTTCTTAATATTTTAATTTACAGCAATCGTATCACTCTTTTTGACTACTATCTTAACAAGTCTTCATTGTACACAATCAAATTATCAAGGAATGTTCTTTTTTTAACTTCATTTCAAATGGTGCTATTATCATTTCACAAATATTTTCACTTCTTATTGTCTTTCCTAATCTTATTACCACATATTTATTTAATTAACCTTATCTCAACTGCATTTGGTTTATGTTTGTGTTGTTTATAGTTTTTAAATAGAATTTTCTTTTCAGTTGTGTTTGTCGATTACATGATATGTCAAAAGCATTTCTCTACTTGAGTCAACTTATTTTAATTCTATGGATCACATTATCTTCACCTTTCCATCCTTAATAATCAAACCTAAGTAACAAAAATATTCACTATTTGTTACTTCTTGATTTTTAATTTCATTTTCCATTATTTTTACTTCTATTGTTACTAAAATAATATTTCATATATTCAATTTTATTTCTACTAATTTTAAATTATTTTAATTCGATGGTTTCTCTTTATATTTTTAATTTAGTGCTTTTGTTAGTTTCTGTTGGAAAATTTTAGAAGTAAATGACAATTGACTCAATTTGAATGAAAGAATGCAATTCTTCATGGTGTCTGTTCTTGTAAAAGAGTGTGAACTCAAGAGATATAACTATTCTAAAGATCACGAGTACTTTTATAAATACCATCTCATCCCATGGCATTGATGCATAGTTAAGGTTTGTTTAAGGATTTATATATTATGTCTAGTTGAGTATATAATAGAGAGTGCATGGCACAAATTGGTTCGCTGTATGCATAGAAAGTTATGCAATTTCTATGTGGGGTGATCGTTGTATTCTGGAGGCAGGACATCTATTAATCGCAAGCACCAGAGGCAAAGGTGAAATTTTGTCTTAAAGACACAGTGTTCAAACACTAGCCTCGATCACAATCTGTTTTAAATTTACAAAATTTCTGTAAGAAATTTCTTGTGTTCTATTTTATTATTTATTTACATTAACTTGATTTTTTCGAAAATATTTTCCCACAATTTTAAGACAAAATTTCTATCTATAGTGATATCGATTAATTCTTTTCGGTTAGATTAATTTTTTTACAAATTTGATTTCCTGCAAAATGTGGTTCCTGTTTACAGTAAAACTCTTATTGTTGTTTACTGTTATTATTCATAAGTAATAGAATCCATTAACGTTCATAATTTTAACCCGAAATTGGGTTTCAGTAAAATACTAGTACTTGTTTATCTTTTTGCATTACACTGTTTTTTACAATGAGTGTTACATATTATTTGTTATTATTTTTTGGAATATTAAATTTGTATAATTATATTATACAAATTTCAGATTATCTAATACTTTTCTGTAATTCTTAAACTATATTTTGTACATTGAATTCAATTTCTTTTGCATTCAATTGTTTTTCATAGTTCTTATCGCTTCTTCTTGTATGCCACAGTGCATATATGTCTCATAAGTTATTTGCCTTATGTTTTCTATCATCTGTCAAATCACTTGGGATTTATCGAACATTATAATAAATTAATATGAGTTATACATATTAATCCAGTTATATATATTTCCGTAGTTATGGTTAAACAGTTTATTTTAGACTAAATGTGATTTTGTTTTTGTTGTTATTTATTATCTACAGAATTTCTGACATGTTTCTGTACAAAATATTTTTTTAGTTCTTGATTTGAATTGGTATTATTTGTTTCACGTATGGTTATACAAATTTATTGTCTGAGGTGGTTTATTTCACAAATTGTCTAACTTTATTTCTCCGTCTATATGTTAACATCATTTTAATGACAATGTGCAACTTTTCATTCATTGTGTGTAAAGAGCATTGACGTATGGGTAATGATGGTCTATTTGGCTTTTCTTATTTTTTCGAATTTGTTACATTCTCTTTTAATAGATTTTGTATTTTATGCTTTTTGGGATTTGTGAATTATAATTGTGTTTTATGTGTTCACGCTTATTAGATTTGTTGGAATCTGTTAAGTTAGATTTTGAATATTTTATCAAAATGTATACCTGTATTTTAATTCAATTTGTATTTTGATTTAGATACGTTATTATTTAAAGAGTTTCACATATTGATCATTCTTGTGATATTTTTAACATGTATGTATACATATATGTCATCTCATGACTGAACTATTGAATAATTTGTTACTTGATTTATGATATTAGAGATGATAAATTGAATCTGTTAGTAGATTGGTTATCAAAATTTTGTTGATAATTACACGGGCACATATGTTTTGACACGTGTTCTTCTTTTTTTTTTCCATTTCTTTCTTTCATGATGACGGTGATATAAATACTGTTTTAATGAATTTGTTATGAAATATTATTATGTGGAATAATATATTTTGTATATGTGAAAGTAGCATTGTTGCATCATCAAGACAATCATTGACATTAGGAAAATTTGACATCGGTGAAATTTAAACATGATGGTTTAAATAATGGTGTCGTTTAATGGGAAGAAGATTGATGAATCTTTTGTGTCAATTATTATGTTGTTAATAATCAATTTGAAAGTTATTTTTAAAGTAACTTCGAGTATTGTGACAAAAGTTGTTATCAATTATTATGACACTTGTGAAGTAAAGTTGGTTTATATGTTTTAGTGAGTATGCAATTATGTCAGTGTTACATAGATGTTTATTGCAATAAGCATTAACCATAAAAGGAAGAGTAAATAGTTACTCATGTGGGAGTTTCACTCTTGGTTAGATAATGTAATTATCATTTGTCACAAATATTTGTTTTGAATAAATAAACGATGATTCTATCAAATATAAATTATTAGTTGTGATAGTAACACTTATCTAAAAATGAGTTATATTTTGTGCTAATTTATGTATTATCACAAATGTGGGGGAGAGAAGCAGAGTCGTTTGCTAATCATAATTCATATTAAGAGTTTGAATCTTAATTTGGAGGTACAAGTATTTTTTCTTAATTGCATCGTAAAAATTTATACAATCAAATGAGGTTTTGAATTGTTTGGTTTTTGGGCAAAATCCTTATGAGGATATGATTTTGTTTGCATTAATTCTAATTATTTTGGGTTTTGTATTTCATAAATTTGATTTAGAATTTTGTTACTCAAGCATGCGATAGTCAACAAGTGATGGATGTTATATTCTGACTTATATCAGAATTGCAAATCACTTGGGATTTATCGAATATTATAATGAATTAATATGAGTTATACATATTAATCCTGTTATATATATTTCCGTAGTTATGGTTAAACAATGTATTTTAGACTAAATCTAATTTTGTTTTTGTTGTTATTTATTATCTACAGAATTTCTGACATGTTTCTGTACAAAATATTTTTTTATTTCTTGATTTGAATTGGTATTATTTGTTTCACGTATGGTTATACAAATTTATTGTCGGAGGTGGTTTATTTCACAAATTGTCTAACTTTATTTCTCTGTCTATATGTTAACATCATTTTAATGAAAATGTGCAACTTTTCATTCATTGTGTGTAAAGAGCATTGACGTATGGGTAATGATTGTCTATTTGGCTTTTCTTATTTTTTCGAATTTGTTACATTCTCTTTTAATAGATTTTGTATTTTATGCTTTTTGGGATTTGTGAATTATAATTGTGTTTTATGTGTTCACGCTTATTAGATTTGTTGGAATCTGTTAAGTTAGATTTTGAATATTTTATCAAAATGTATACCTGTATTTTAATTCAATTTGTATTTTGATTTAGATACGTTATTATTTAAAGAGTTTCACATATTGGTCATTCTTGTGATATTTTTAACATGTATGTATACATATATGTCATCTCATGACTGAACTATTGAATAATTTGTTACTTGATTTATGATATTAGAGATGATAAACTGAATCTGTTAGTAGATTGGTTATCAAAATTTTGTTGATAATTACACAGGCACATATGTTTTGACACGTGTTCTTCTTTTTTTTTTCCATTTCTTTCTTTCATGATGACGGTGATATGGATACTGTTTTAATGAATTTGTTATGAAATATTATTATGTGGAATAATATATTTTGTATATGTGAAAGTAGCATTGTTGCATCATTAAGACAATCATTGACATTAGGAAAATTTGACATCGGTGAAATTTAAACATGATGGTTTAAATAATGGTGTCGTTTAATGGGAAGAAGATTGATGAATCTTTTGTGTCAATTATTATGTTGTTAATAATTAATTTGAAAGTTATTTTGAAAGTAACTTTTGAGTATTGTGATGAAAGTTGTTATAAATTATTATGACACTTGTGAAGTAAAGTTGGTTTATATGTTTTAGTGAGTATTCAATTATGTTAGGGTTACATAGATATTTATTGCACTAAGCATTAACCAAAAAAGGAAGAGTAAATAGTTACTCATGTCGGAGTTTCACTCTTGGTTAGATAATGTAATTATCATTCGTCACAAATATTTGTTTTGAATAAATAAACGATGACTCTATCAAATATAAGTTATTAGTTGTGATAGTAACACTTGTCTAAAAATGAGTTATATTTTGTGCTAATTTATGTATTATCACAAATGTTGGGGAGAGAAGCAGAGTCGTCTGCTAATCATAATTCATATTAAGAGTTTGAATCTTAATTTGGAGGTACAAGTATTTTTTCTTAATTGCATCGTAAAAATTTATACAATCAAATGAGGTTTTGAATTGTTTGGTTTTTGGGCAAAATCCTTATGAGGATATGATTTTGTTTGCATTAATTCTAATTATTTTGGGTTTTGTATTTCATAAATTTGATTTAGAATTTTGTTACTCAAGCATGCGATAGTCAACAAGTGATGGATGTTATATTCTGACTTATATCAGAATTGGGGGGATGTATTTGTAATGACCCCAAAATGCGTATAAGAAGTCATTCTTGTTTAACTATGGGACAATGTGTTTTAATTTAATTATATCTATTGGAATTGAAGAACTATCTGTTGAGTTATGACTTTAAAACTGGAATTGACGACCTTGGTGGGTTCAGAAATCGAAATTGAGTGCATAGATATATTAATGGGAATTTTTAGAACTACTTGGGAAAATTAATTGGAAATCTAATTTGTCTGATTCGTTAATGTACGTTTGGATGGTTAACTTGGTACTACAAATTGAAGGCCTTAGAGGCTTCAGAAACCAGAACAGGGGACATATTTATGATCAGTACAATTTTTAGAGTCATCTGAGAAGTTTAATTGAAATTTTATTTTGCGCGATTCGTAAAGCCATGTTTGGCTCTCCCTTGTGTTAAGCATGTGTATGTGATATATTTATATATATTGAGATATGCCATATGAGTTGTGAACTCATCTTTTTGAAGTCAAAAACAAAATATCTAAGGGAGAGAGAACCGTGAGAAAGAGAGGCCAAGAGAGAGTAAGAGAGAGAGAGTTCACCATTGTTGGGAGCTTGACGATGACTTGAAGAAATTGAAGAGAGAAGAAGGAGATCAACCATGGAAGCTTGGGGAAATTAAAGAGAACTATGAGAAAGTCAAAGAGTGAACTAAGGTATGATAAATTATCTTGAATCCTTATGTTTGAGGCATCAATTTCATGAAATCATGATAATAAGGGAAGCTTTGAACCCCTTTGAGTTAGGGTTCTATGTATATATTTGATTGAACCTTGATTTCCTAATAGTTGCTTGATTGAAGAATTAAAGTTATTATATTTGTTTATTTTGTGGTTATGATATTTGATGGAGATTAATAATGAAAAATTTGTTATGTATTAAAGGGTTTTGGGCTTTGATTTACATGGAATTGAGGTTTGATTTTGAAAATGAGAAGTCCCAATTTTTCAGCCATTTTCGGACTGCAAAGTGCCCAGGGCCGCATGTGCGGCTCTGTTTTCTGCACGTGTGGGAGACAGCTCTGTCCAGCCAACTTTGAATAAGCATATCTTTTGCCTCGGGACTCCGTTTTGAGTGATTCTTGAGCCTAAAATCAAGCCCCGGAAGTCTAGTTTCCAATGGCGGTGGTCTCACTCCCAAATTTTAAATACAAAAATAGTTATGCCCAAATTAGTGACGACTATTCACTTTCTGTCAACCAGTTTTGTACCATTTCTTCACCTAAACCATTTCCCATCAATTTCTCCTGTTTTCTGAGACATGGATTATAACTTATTAAGGAATAATGAGCTTGGTACCACCATGGATAATTGATTGAATGATCAAAGAGAATAAGTAAAGGATCGAGTATAATCTCATATTATGTGTTGTGCACTGTACTTGTAGGTCGAGACGAGGACATCGTCCAATTACTATCGGGAGCCGATCACTGTAAGTAATAGTAGTGTAATAATATGTTTCACTTACTTCCTGTGATTATGATTTATGTATTGTTATTTGTGAATGATCTATCCCATTGATGTTGTGCTTTGCTTCAATTAATCGATATGCTTGAATAATGGCATTGATATGGGCCTAAGGTCATCTTGTCCCTATTAATAGAAGTGGGCTTGAGGCCGTTATGATGTGAATTGTTCTGTCCTTATTAATACAGTGATATATTTGCCTTCTATTAATAGTCATTATTAATGTTCTGTTATCCGCAAGACAACTATGTCGACTTGTAATAAACCATGGGAAAATCTTTGTGCACTATTGAGTAATAGTGCTGTAGTAGTACGTTTTGCATACTGTTAATAGTTAATACTGACGTTCTGTTAACTATCTGAATTCATAATGAACAAATGGAACATATGTGTATTATGGAACAATGATATCTTTGTGTATCTGGAATCATTCTGTTTTGTTAATAATGGGCCCGAGGCCAATCTGTTGAAATCTGGGCTTGAGGCTGCTCTACATAATATGTTAGGCTTAAGGCCGTCTTGTATTATCTGTGGGCTTAAAGCCAATCTGTATCATGTCACTCCCCAAACCCGCCCCTAAAAGTTTGGGCATGACCTATTCAGGAACAAACATGTAACCTGGTAGCATAACATACGGGGCCTTATCGGAAGCACGAAAAAAATGGAAATAATGAAACATATAAACTCCATTAAGCTACTTGTACATGCCAGGATCTCATTCATCACATGCATTATAGTGGATAGATAAAGTTCCAAACTATATCCCGGAGCATATGCATACATATTTACAGTCCCTGCCCTATGATTGGACGTATACAAAAACAAACATGAAAGTTATATACATCAAATAGATGGACACCCATAAGCAAGTCAGCATCTTAACAACTTAACAAAATAAATGGCTTATACAGTGCCTGGACATATGAAGGTTGATACAAGAAAGCGGGCGTCTTGGCTAGGACTGACCACCTGATTGGTGACCTACAGAAACAGACATAACAGAGAGTGAGCCGGGCTCAGTAAATAGTAATACGTAATTAAAATGACGCTTAACTTGAAACATAATACATATCAATGCATATAAAAATGCAAAGTTCATATAGTTAATCTGATTCTGTGCTAAGTACATAACGACCTTAGGCCCAATCCTGCAACATAAACATAATGACTATAAGCCCTTGAAACATGGTGGCACGAGGCCTTTGAAACATGTGGCACGAGGCCCTTGAAACATGGTGGCTATAAGCCCTTGAAACTTGTGGCATAAAGCCCTTGTAACATATGGCACTAAGGCCCTTGAAACATATTTGACCTTATAACATATTTAAACTTGTAACATATACCTGAAACATACATGAACATACTTGAACTCGTAACATACTGGAAACATGCCTGAAACATACTTGAACATCATTCATTAATTCAAACGGAAAATATCATAACTAGAGCATTTCTTGTTGTATCATATCATTCTCGTACTCTTACCAATGAGAGACTAATTCACATTCTCATGAGGGTCACACAATAATGCTAAACTTTGCACTTATATCGCAGATTCTGAATAGCTTCTAATTTATAAGCAACATAGCAAAATAACTTCAAACTCATATGGATACACATAGCTACTCTTATATTTACTCAGAATCCGCTCTCCAGGAATGAACATAAATTCTTTTGGGTAAATGACTTAATTCACATGCTCTATTAATCAGTAGCATACACATTTGTCTAATCGTTCTTATATGTTAACATAGTTACCTTGCCTTGTAATTAACAGAGTCTTAATGGTAACCGTTACATCATTCCCATGAGTTGACATAGTTAACGTAAAGTTAACAGGACATTCCTGATAAATAGTAACGAAAAGTAAGCACATTTTCATTAGATTACAGATGACTTTATCGGTTTCACAATTTCACAGTTCGGCCCATGGCCTGAGGGGTTCACACATTCACAATAGCCTTTCACATGCTCTATTAATCAGTAGCATACACCTTTGTCTAATCGTTCTTATATGTTAACATAGTTACCTTGCCTTGTAATTAACAGAGTCTTAATGGTAACCGTTACATCATTCCCATGAGTTGACATAGTTAACGTACAGTTAACAGGACATTCCTGATAAATAGTAACGAAAAGTAAGCACATTTTCATTAGATTACAGATGACTTTATCGGTTTCACAATTTCACAGTTCGGCCCATGGCCTGAGGGGTTCACACATTTACAATAACCTTTAGGTTTCATAGATTCACAACTTATCACATCGGCCTTCGGCCCTTTGGACTCACAAGTTCACAAATTTGGCCCTTGGCCTCATAACTTCATAAGTCACAAGTCGGCCCTTGGCCTCATAGGTTTGATCTTCACAAATGGCCCTTGGCCACATAACTTCATATTTCACAAGTTCTTTTGATGTTTTCACAATTTCGTAATGTTTCTCACATAGCATACATAACATATATGTCAAAATAATTCTTACGACGAAGATTTAACGTCAATAACGATAAACGGTTAAAGGTACATCGAAGTACTACTACTCACAGCGCTGAGATGACGTGTTGCTTCCTCTTGAAGAGTGCCTTACACACAATCAGAGCTTGCAAATTAGTTCCCCTTCCTTCTTAAATCATCAAGAAATCATTTCCTGAGTCATGACACTTCTCATGAATTTATAACCATCTTAGGATCATCAGAAAAATATTCTAAAAATACCAGAGAGTTGAGCATGCAAAATAGAAGAGATCAGTTTTTCGGACCTGGGCCGCACGTGCGGCCGGACCCTCCGCTCGAGCGGCCATGCACCGCACGTGCGGTCCCCCCTCACCGCTCGAGCGGCCCAACTGCAGTAGCCAAAATCCATTTTTTCTTCCTGCGCTCGAGCAGCTGTGTCCCTGTTTTGGGGCAGCTCGATTTTAACTCAAAGTTTAGCATCACCACTTCATTTTACATGCAATTCAAGATGAAATTCCTGCAAAATATGGACCCAACTTCACTATAACATGAATTATCATTTGAACATCACAAGATAAACATGATTAAAAACTTGATCAAGTCACTATTCTTTCAACTTTCATCCCTTAATTTAAATTCCTTAACATAACACATTACATAGATATAACTTCATAGGTTTGACATGGAAATCAAAGATTGAAGTAGAATTCTTACACAACACTTAAGTTAGATTCCAAAATACTCAATTGATGAACATAACTTGTTAATCACATAAAAATCACACATAACTCTTCATTACAACCCTAGTAATTTCCATATAAAATTGACAACCCTTCCTCATAATTGAAAGAAGAATTCTCACATATAGTTAAGATAAAGTTTATGTAAAATAGATTTGGCATACCTTGGCTTCACAAATCTCCAAGATCCTTCTAATTTACTCTCACTTTCCTTCCTAGTTGAACTTTCCCTTTGTTCCCTTTTTCTCTTCTTTCGTTTTTTTTTTCCCTCTCCAGGAGATATATCAAGTGTTTAATCAAGCTTAAGAGGACTTGGCTTAATATATTTATATATAAATGCATATAGGACAAAATTCAATCGTTTAATCATTTCGAAATTGAAATTTCGTAAACATACTTAATATTACTTAAAAATTATGCTGATCACAGATATATAATCAATTTCAGATAATTAAGCCGTTACGGCTTCCAATTCTTGATTCAAACATTCTAGATGTAACAGATACTTTGCTTGTTCAACAGATAGACATCCTTACACATGGAGTTCACTTACTCAACCATAATTTCTCATGGGATTTTACAGTAAACATTTAAAAGCACAAAAGAAGGACTGAACATATATCATATAACATATACGAGGGTCGGGTTATTACATATAATGTCTGGGCTTAAAGCTATTCTGTATTATATCTGGGCTTACAGTCGTTCTGTATTATATTTGGGCTTACAGTTGTTCTGTATCATATCTGGGCTTACAGTTGATCTGTATTATATCTGGGCTTACAACCGATCTGTATTATATTTGGGCTTACAGCCGTTCTGTATCATATCTGGGCTTACAGCCGTTCTGTATAATCTGTTAGGCCAGAGGCCGTTCTGTATAATCTGTTGGGCTTGAGGCCGCTTTGTATAATCTGTTAGGCCTGAAGCCGCTCTGCATAATGTGCTGGGCCTATGGCCGTTTTGTATTCTGTATGGGCTTGAAGCTAGTCTGTATTATATATGAGCCTGAGACCATATTGAAATATAGTTATGGATAAGACCTGTTTATGGTTGGTATCTGTCTATTTATTTTATCTAAGCTTTTGCTTATTCAATTAACCTTCTTACATTCCTATTATTTACTGAGCTTTGCTCATTCTGTTTTATGTATATTTCTGTAGGTGAGCCATCGGGGATTGACACTAGAGTTGTACTGAGGTTCGCCTGTCTGCCAAGTCACCTGGGGTATGTCTCCACGTGGAGGCCTTAATTTATTGTTGGGAGTCTTATAAATTATTAAGTCTTATGTAAGTGCGTGTGAGATCAATATAAATTCTGTGATTGTATATGTATATTTGGAAATGTATTTAAATGCTTAAATCCAATTAAACCATCATGTATGCATAAGCTCAATGGATGTTGTCTTTTATTGATATTGCTTCTGCCTAAGGCTCCATATATGGTTAAATATTATTTTAAAATTCTGTTTTGAGGCCTATATACAGGCCGGTCATGGACCAAACTTTTAGGGGCGGGTTTGGGTCGTGACAGTATTAATAGGAAATTAATTTTTCTTAGAGTACTTAAAATGTGGGGGTGCTTGAAAGATTGTACTAAAGTAATGATTCTAATAGTAAGTCCACAAAGGATCTCAATTCTTTTAATAGGACAAAGTCGGAGTAGAAGCAAAAATGGTTTCATTAACTCCTATATGGAACATCTCTATCTCTATTATTTGAATTTAACAAATAGGAGTGACATAGAGTAATTATAAGTCTTGATTTATTCAATACCGTAAGATATTTGTTCTCAGATTTAAATATTGTCTAAGGACAATATAGTGGATCCGCTAACTACTCAATGATATATAAAGAAGAAAGTCAAATAGAAAATAGTCATTGCTAAATAAAAAGTTTGACCAGAGAGCAAATGAGGGAAAGTTTATTGAGAGAAATGTGATTAAAGCCTATTAATTTCGAGTCGCTATAATTGCAACCCAATCTAACTGATTGAAGATCCCAAGATTTAGGTTCAAAGAGACAACTGAATTATGGATGACTCACCAGAAATCACTAAGGGAGTTTATCTCCTATCCATTCCTATGATGAGAGTGATATCTGTAACATGTGTTGTATGCAGGGGACTTAGGATAAGCTATGCTTTTAATGATTACTTATATCTTGAAAAACCTAAAAGGGTATCTTTCAAGAGGAGTATTTAAGAGACTCGAAATAAGAATTACCTATATGAGCGTGAAGGGGCCACTTTTATGAGAATTAATAAGGTTGAATTCTCTAAAGCACTAACGAAAATCAGGAATTTCCCAAGGCCAAAATGGGCACAACCAAAAGAACCAAGATGTGTTATGAGATATTTTGTGTGAATTCTATTGTCTTGGCTTACATAAACGGCTGAACAGTTCAATGCATCATGTGTACTGATTAGCTAGTAAGTCTGATAGTCTTTCACTAAGGAAGGTTCAAGGCCAAAAGCTACCCATCTAGATGCAAGATATTTCCATTTTATACTTTCTTTGTCAGTGTTTTCATTTCATTTGCATTGTGTCGCAATTTCATTCATGTGGGAGATTGTTGAAAAATTTTAGAAAAAATGAGAATTGACTCCATTTGAATGAAATGATGCAATCTTTCATGGTGTCTATTTGTATGAAAGTGTGTGAACGCAAGAGATATGACCACGAGTACTTCTATAAATACCATTCCATCCCATGCATTGATGCATAATTAAGGTTTGTTTTAAGATTCATACATTATATCTGGTCGAGTATATAATAAATAGTGAATGGCACAAATTAGTTCACGGTATGCACATAAAGTTGTGCAATTTCTGTGTGGGGTGATAGTTGTATCCTGGAGGTAGGACGTTCATTAATCGCAAAAACCAGAGATGAGGGCGAAATTTTGTCTTGAAGGCACAATGTTCAAACACTAGCCTTAGTCACAATCTGTATTAAATTTACAAAATTTTTGTAAGAAATTTCTTGTATTCTATTTTATTATTTATTTGCATTAAATTGATTTTTCCAAAAATATTTTTCCTAGAATTTCATCTAGTAGAAAAATATCATTTGCGAACGTACATCATGAGACTTCATCCCGAATGTGTTTTAAAATAATTCATCAATAATTATGACAAATAAATATGTACTCAAAATTATTCCATAATGCAATTCTATAGTAGTTTAAAATTCATAGTTTTTCTTCTAAATGATCTAATTGTAGTGGCAACTCTTCTCATAATGTCTTTCATCATATCAATATACCATTTCATCATATCATTTTTTTTTTCATCGGCCACCATATTATTATATCTCTAAATATTCTATTATATTTATTTTTCAATCTATAAAAGTCATATGTAAATTCCTCATCTTAAAAAAAATATACAAAAAGAAGCTTTTATTTATTAATGTGCTTAGTAAATTTATAGCTTCCATAATTGACTTATCTGTCATAAAACCAAACTCTTAAACACTATCCAATCACTCACTTCTGCCCTTGTTGACGATGCTTTACTCCAACAATTTCAATGTATTAATAATTAACTTAGGTCTCGTTTAATAATATATTATTTTAATTTAAAAGTCAAAAGTTATTTAAAAAGTTAACAAATATTAAAAAGCCAAAAAATCATTAAAAAGTCATTTCAAATATATTAATTTTTTTATCTCATATTTTAGTAAAAAAAAATCAAAATCACTAAAAAAAGTCCGTTCCCAAACAATGCCTTAATGTCTATATAGTTATTGTAATTTTGAATATATCTTTGATTTTTCTACATAAATATTAAAATATATATATTTTTTGTACTTAGATCTTTTTCTAATTATTAAAATATTATTATTAATTTTGTTAACCAAAACACCTCTCAATTCAAATACCTACATATTACGTTCTTATTTCCCTACTTTTATTCTTTTGTGAGCTGAAGATAATAGCATAAGATCATCTGTCATACTCTGTGTACCATTTTTGTTCTTTTAATTTTAAAGACATGACAATATGTAAAAAAAAAAAAAAAAAAAATGAAATAGAAAATGAAAAAAATAATTAATATGTGCTCTAAGAAAACAACTGATTTATGACATGTTATCTTATAATATGAACACAAATTGACCACGCATTACCCGTGAAAATTTTGTGGGGGGCCACGTGGACTAAAGAACAATGCAAAACAATGACATAAAACCATTAACTCTCGGTGAGATTTTATACAAAAATAGCAAGTATGGTTCTCCACACTATTTCCTTTAATGGGTGTCTAATGAATGACTCCAAAGTCTCCAACTCTTACCCTTATCTCCATTGTGAGCCTTGAAGAAAACAAAGGACTCTACTTTGTAAGAAAATTAATATGTAAAACCTCATCATACCTTATTATAGGTTAAACATTGTTTATTTTGTTTATGTCTCTAAAAAATTAATATGTCTCTAAAAAATTTGTTTATTTTCTGTCTTATTTCACTCGTGGTTATCGAATCATATAAAGATTATAAAGTATAAAAAGTTCTAAGTAAAATTAATAGCTATGAATAAGATAAGACAAATTTGTTTGGTTTTAAGTTATCAAATACAATTTTTTTAGTAATCTTTTTCATTTTTTTTGTTAAATTTGTTTTATTTTTTAGATGTACCTAAAAATAAAATATTTGTGGAGAAATTAAAAAAAATACAAAGATATACTAATTTCTTTTGGGTAATTTTTTATATTTAGTAATTTTCTTAAAGATTCTTTTATAAATATTTTTACTTTTTAAGTGCACCTAGTTCAGGTACATTTAAAAAGTAACAAAAATTTGATTAAAATATTAAGAAAGTCCACTAAATAAAGACACAAAAATATGGAAAATAAAAAATTCAAAAACTTAAATAGTATATTTGAAAACTCAAAACCAAACATAGGGGAAAAGTTTTGAAGACTAACAATGGCTAATTAATTTGTCTGTATACTCATTTTATTCATGCTAACAACATTATATTACTAAAACAATTATCACAATCAATGGTTATTACAAAGAGTGATATTGTCCCTTTAAGGTTACGAAAATGACATTTTATATTAGAGAAATGATAATGCAATGCATCAAAATGTTAGTATGCACTTTAATAGTAAGCTTTATATTAATAGAATAATGTTTTTTGTACTATCACTAATTATATAAAAGATTAATATGCAATCCAAAATGTTGCATTTCTTTGAAAACTTTGAAATAAACTTAAAACAACTTGATATTTGGCATTAGAGAAGAAACGCTCAATCTAACCATGCATGTACAATGAATTGTCCAAGTTATTAATGGTAATTCATATATACCATACATAATTTAAAAATGTATCTTAGTTATTATGAAAATTTAAATTTCTCTTTATAATAATAATTCAAATGTTATGTACTCGACAAGATTCTCAAATTCAAATTTAAAATTTATGAAATGTCAAATTTTATTTTGAGTTGTTCAACTTAAATGAATAATGTCAAATACTTTCATTTATACATATCACATCAATAAAAGGAATAATGTTAAATTTATGAATGATTTTAGTATGGCCCTCTCAAGTTTTCAAAAATTCTTTTATTGATCTTCTGTTTCATGAGTAGTTTTACAATGTTTATGATACCTAATTATTTCACAAATTATGCAAAACCATCACTTTTATTGATTTGAAATGTAAACATCATTTCTTATTTTTTGTTATAAAAAAATCAAAAAAATTATTTTTTATTTATATATATTATATTAAACAATAAAATACCTTAAAATGACTGTCTAATAAAAATAACACATCAAAATCCTCATTATATATGTAGCTCAAAAATTGTATGAAATAGTTGAGATAAATATTATGAAATCGCTTACATAAATGTATTGATTTATTTTGTTGAACTTTTTCATAACTCTTATGTAAGAAATTTTTACTATAAAAAAAGAGTAAATTATGCAAATTGTCCCTGTAATTTATACGATGTGTTAATTTAGTTTCTATTGTTTTGATTTGCTCGAGTTTGTTCCTTAATTTAACCAATTGTGTCATATTAATCCAATAAATAACGGTGGTTAGGTTTAGTGGATGGAAAGTCAAATAATGTGTCAATTTGGTCTATATAATTAACACGATGTGTCAATTTAGTTTCTATCAAAATTGAACAAATTGTAACGATATGGACCAAATTGACACATCGCTTGAGCATGTGACGACTTTTCGTCCACCAAACCTAACAACTATTATTTATTAGGCTAATATGACACAATTTGTTAAATTAAGAGACAAAATCGAACAAATTGAAACAATATAGACCAAATTGACATATTATATAAACTACAAGAACCATTTGCATAATTTATCCTTTAAAAAATTAACTTTATTTATTTTTCTACATTTACCTTGCCCCCTTTAAATAAATTTTCTAATTTCGTCCCTACATTTATTATCTGTAAATGCAAACAAAACCTAAAATTTACATAATCAACATGAATCTTACCCTCGAAGCTAAGATTGGTACACTAAATGCAAGGACGGAGATATAGAGGGACCAGGGGGTCACGTGTCCCCCTTGGATTTTGATTTTATTTTATTTTTTTATAAATATAAAGAAAATATTTTAAATAAAAAAATTTACAAAAATATTATTTAGAGTGAAATGTCAATGACATTTTTAAAATTATGAGAATAATAATAGTTGTTTTGATTGAGAACGAAGATACTACGGTAAGTTATATTTAGCTTGTTTGGTATTGGTTTTCAAAAAATTCTAAGTTTTTATTTTTTGTATTTTAATGTTTTCAATGACCTTTTTTAATATTTTATGCAATTTTTTATTTTTTAGACACACCTAACATAAATACACTTAAAAAGTATAATATTTGTGAAAAAAATCTATAAAAAATACACTAAATACCAAAAAAATATTTAAAAAAAAAATGAAAATTTTGTACGTTTTTCATATTTTTAGGTAGTTATTAATTTTTAAAATATCTTTTCACAAATATTTTATTATTTAGATACATTTAAGTAAGGTGCATCTAAAAAAGTAAAAAAAAAAAAATTGCTTAAAATTTAAAAAAATATTCACTAAAAATTAAAAAATATAAAAAATAAAAAACACAATTTTCAGAAAACTAAAACCAAACACACTGATTATCTGTGAAAATTTCAATGTAATGGTGATGTCTATCATTATTGACATACAAACATAATTAATCTCAATGAAAATATGAAATTTATTAGCTTGTTAGTTACATTTGATATGTGGGGTTTATCCCCCATGTGTTTCCTTATTGAAAAATGTTTGGGAGCTCTAAATTGGGAGCTCTAAAGGAGCTCTAGAGAATGGGTCCCACTGACTGATGTGATGTTTTGGCCTTAAGTTTTTTTTTTTTTTTTTTTTTTTTTTGAATTTTCACCTCATTAGTGGTCCATTAGTGCTCCCAAATTAGTGGGATGTATCATTGTTGTTCCTTATTATTGGTTGGTGATATCACATATCAATGATGATGTGGTATTATTATATTGAATTTTACTCAAATTTTGTATAAAAAGAAATTACTTTATGATTATATAATTTATTTTAAAAATTATATCCATGACTTTTTTGTATTGTTCATGATACACTAGATACAAATAATAATATTTTTTTTATCTTTCTCAAAGACAATCATAAAAATATATATGAAATATTTTTGTAAAATTTTTTAATGTTGTAATTAATAAGTATTCCATCTAATTTAATTTTCTTACTCCGTCACTGACAAAAACTTATTAACGTCTGTACATAACATTAATAGAGTTGATTACATAAAGTATCTCACTAATCATAAATATTAAGAAACAAAATTTGACTGGATAAATGTTTTATCAAAAATGTGTCAGACCTCTAAATAAGGAATTTTAGAGGGACCTCTAGAGGTGTACCATACCTTATGATTTGATATTTTGACTTGTAATTTTATATTTATTTATTTATTTATTATCACATCATTAAAGTTGACATTAAAACTTTAATTCTAGTGCTCTCTATCATTACTAATGTACATAATGGCTTTACACCCCTTCCTCATCTTTTAAATTATTTATGATTGTCATCTTAGGGTTGGTTTGGTATGAACTATATAATCTATCTTTTTATCTTTTTTCCATCACATTATCTCTCTACTTTTCTGTATATCTTTTCATAAAAAGACAAAAAATATACTTTTTTATGACACCCTAAACCAACCCTTAATTTCAAACTTATGTGACCTAAATTTTTAGAAAACTCAAATTTTAAAAAATGACAAAGAATGAACTAATCAATAAATTTTCAAACTTTTAGGGTTGGTTTGGGGTGTCCTAAAAAAGTGTACTTTTTGTCTTTTTACGAAAAGATGCGCAGAAAAGTAGAGAGGTGATGTGATGAAAAAAAGATAAAAAGATGGATTATATAGGTTATGCCAAACCAGCCCTTAAGGTCACGTGACACTCTACATGATTGTAATTGGTAAAGAAGATAAAATTTATAATTTTATTTAGGTGATTGACTAATATAAAAGAACACAAAATTTATGATTGACTTGCAATATGCCTCACCTATTGTCCCAGTTGTGGGAAAATGTTATAGGTCTTAAATTTTCTATTAAATAAATGACTAAATATCTCACATGGATATAAGGTCTACAAAATTGTGGACCCTATATCCATGTGAGATATTTAATCATTTGTTTGGTAAAAAATTTGGTATCCCTAGCATTACTTCCAGTTGTGTTCCAGACATCTCAGCTTGCTTAGTTCCATTTTTTAAAAAACACTTTTTAAAAAATTTTACTTTTTTATTTTCCGTATTTTTTTGTTTTTACTGAAATTTTTAAATATTTTAAGATTTTTTTTTTACTTTTTAGGCATACCTAACATAAATACATCTAAAAAGTAAAAAAATTATAAAAAAATCTTTTAAAAATTAATGAAATACCAAAAATATAAAAAAATACAAGAATTCAATACATTTTTTTATATTTTTATGTATTTATCAGTTTTTTAAAATATTTTTTCATAAACTTTTTACTTTTTAAATACATCTAAGTAAGGTATATTTAAAAAGAAAAAAAAAATATTTAAAAATTTAAAAATATTCACTAAAAATAAAAAAATACGAAAACTTAATTCAAAATACCTAAACAAAACGTATTGAATAATTTTTTTAAATTTACCGTTACGTGGCAAAACACGGTTGGCCAAAATTCGGCGTTAGTGGGGCACCACCACGAGCACGCGCTTGTGACGCCATCAACAACACCTGAACTGCGTGTCTGATTAGCGCGAGCATCGAGGGGTTCCGGCCCCCACATGCCGACGTGTCAACCGTTAAATGTGGCCTAACTCTCTTTTACCTCCAACCCCAAACACTAACAAACAAACACACCCCAAGCAAAACCCGTTAAGACAATTGGGCTCACTTTTATAATGACACAAATACCCTCTCAAGATACCGCTAATTACTTGGGTTGTATATCACGTGAGTGAGGATAATTATTATATTGTGGTTGTTGGCCAGTCTTCCGATAGATATACGTCTATCTATATAGGTTCCGTTTCGCAAGAGCTAAATGGGATTTTTTTGATTATTTTAGTCACAAAGACAAAATAAGTTATTTTAGCTACAAAAAATAAAATATCACATCCAACCCATAATCATTACAATCTTCTTTCACAAAAAAGTCAAAAAAATCAAAAAGCCAAAAAGTCCTTCCCAAACTAAACTTTTTAGCCCAGGCTAAAATAGCCAAAAAAATTAAAAAGCCAAAAAGCCAACCCACTTCCCAAACGGAGGCATAATACAATTGGATGGTTTTAAAAATGTTTAAAAGATACGATTAGTTAGAACGGTGTGGATTGTCTTAATTAAAGATTAAAGGGCAAATTATAATTACCCTCTCGAGATTTGGAAAAAATATAGATTTTTCTCTGAGGTTTGAGAAATTATAAATTACTTCTTGAGGGTCAAATTTTCATAACAAATTAGAAAAAATTAGGGGGGAATCTGTATGAAAATAAAAACCTCAGGGGACAATTTGTTATGAAAATAAAAACCTCAGGGGATGGGATGTAATTTCTCAAACCTCAGGGGGAATCTGTATTTTTACCAAATCTCAAGGGGGGTGTTTGTAATTTGCCTAAGATTAAATGATTTAGATTGTTTGATTTGATGTTAATTTTTTGTCTAAATAATTGTTAAATTTATTAATTTTTTGTCTAAATAATTGTTAAATTTTATTTTACACAATTTTATATTAGAAAAAGAAAGAAAAAGTGAATTGTTTCATTTAGAGCGTCTCCAACGCTTTATCTTTTGTTTCATCAAATTTAAATTTGATAAAAAAAAAATACAAGTTAGACCATCTCCAACGGTGAACCAAACTTGGCATCAAATTTAAAATTTGGTGAAAAAGCCACTTTTTTAAGCTCCAACGGTTTCATCAGATCGATATCAAATCCAGAATTCAGCAAAAATGGTACCAAACTGAGTGCAGGCGAAGCGTTTAACCAAATCACTGTTCCTAACCGTTGGGATGAGACGAACGGGTCGACCATCCGGTTGACCAACCGGTTAACCAACCGGTCGCCCCGGAGAAAGTTCAGACCGTTCACAAAAAGGTTCAAACCAGTCAAAAAAAAAATATATTTTGCCTAGGTGGTCGACCACCCGGTCGACCACCAAAAGTTCAAAAAGTTCAAAAAAAAAAAGGTTCAAACCAGTAAAAAAAAAAAAAAAAAAAAATTTTTTTCCATTACCGGTTGACCGGCCGGTCGACCGGCCGGTCGACCGGCCGGTCAACCAACCGGTTGCCCAGTGCAAATTTGATGAAACGGATTTGATGTTGAACTGTTGGAGCGCGAAGTATCAAATTAAGGAAATGACTCATTTTTCACTCAGATTTGGTGAAAAATTTGGTACACCGTTGGAGATGCTCTTAGTGCTCTAACATTAACATCAAATCTGTATCAAATTGAGGATATCTCAAATTTTTTTTATCAAATTGAGGATGCTGGAATCTTTTACCAAATTACTGTAGATAGTCGTTACCTTTACAGATAATGCATGAACATCGGACGACCGGTCAGTTGCCCCCCAGTCGATCACCTCCTTGTAAAATTGCCTATAACTGAAACAAAAACTTACACTAGCCGATTGACCGATTGGACATATCTCCGGTCGTTTTTTCGGTCGACCAGTGGTTTGATGAAATCTCAAATTGCTCCGTTTGAAATGCACAATATTAGATGAAATTTTTACTCAAATTTAATGAAAAAAATAGAGTAAACGTTGGAGATGCTCTTATATAAAGTGAACCTTATGCTTTCATTTAATATAGTAGTATTGTGCATGTTTGCAGTTTAAATTTTAAAATTTAATTATTAATTAATTATTGTATAAGTTAATTGGTTTTTTGACCTAACAGACTAGGCTTGATTTGATTGATCCGCTGGTTTAACAACAATTTTATCAAAATATATTGGTTAGATTTAATTATTAATTAACTTTTGACTTAAATAATTATTAGCTTTTATTTTACACAATCTTACATAGAAAAAAGAATGATTGAGTGAGTTGTTTCACTTATATAAAGTGAATCTTATACTTTCATTTAATATTGTAATGATGTTCATACTTCTATTCAATACAATTTAAATTTTAGAAATTTTAATTAATTAATTTAGGTCAAAAGTTAAAAACTAAATTTAGACAAAAAAAAAAAAACCTAAATTTGATAAAACCTTATATTCGATAAATGTTTCAAATTATATTTGGCAAACTTATTTTGAAAAGTAGGTTAAAAGTCAACTAAATTATATTTGTTTTTAAAAAACGAACGTGTAAAAAAGTAG
Source organism: Camellia sinensis (assembly GCF_004153795.1). Classification (NCBI taxonomy): domain Eukaryota; kingdom Viridiplantae; phylum Streptophyta; class Magnoliopsida; order Ericales; family Theaceae; genus Camellia; species Camellia sinensis. Next base: position 64,923 of record NW_021025579.1, on the reverse strand, counting down.
AGAAGTAATGTGATTCAAAAAAGTTAAAAAGCAAATAAACTGACTTTTAACCTAGTTGCCAAAAGAGGCCTTAAGGTTGAGAGTACCTTTAGGCACGGGTCATTTGCTAGTATATATATTCCCAAATTAATGTAGATTGTGTAAAGATGTAAAAATAAATAGGGTAAAATATACATTTAATATTCTAATGACAAGAGAGTTGTTTATAATGTGAATTAAAATTTTAAAAATTTTAATGTAATTATTTTAAATTTATGGGACTCATTATATTCACCCCCCTCTCCCCTAAATCTCAAGGAAGGTCATTGTAATTTGTCCTTAAAAATTTGGAGTGTGCATCCAAAATGGTTGTGTGTGATGTAGGGTTACAATTCAAGCAGGTTTGATTTGGTTGAGGAGTTGCGTATGCTTAACTTGAATTGTATTGAGAATTATTCAAGTCCGACCTTTAATCAAAACTTGTTTTCTTAAGTTTGACTTGTGTATAATAAATTAAATTTGGATTAGACTCAAATTACCCACAATTTTGAGTTATTTAGTAATTTGTTTTGTTTTCTAGCTAAACTAATTGATTTGTTAAAGTTAGACTATATTAATATTAGAGAGAATTGAGAAATTGTTGTATAGTTGTGGTGGTCTTTTATCATTTTTGAATGAGAAAGGAAAGTTGTAGGTTTTGTACTGTGTTACATGAATATATGATATGTAGTGAATATGATTTAAATATCTAGATTTTTTCTTTTTTAAAACTTAGTCCAAATTTAATTTGGGCTATTGAATTTTTGCTCAAAGTCAAATTCAAAAATATATTGATCAAATCCTAAAAAAATTTAGGTTAATCCCTAGTAAGATGTGTACTTAATGAAATTTATTATCGATAACTACATAATATATTTGAAATTATAATTTAATGATGTTGTGTCGTAATTGAGAATTATGACCTATTGTCGTAATAAAAACCACATCACATCTTAATAAATATTATAGGAAAATGATAATGAGCCTCCCTATGGGTACAAAATGTGTTTAGGAATATAAATAAAAAAAAATCCATTAAAATGTGAAGTAATAAGAAAAAATATCCCCATACATAAGACTGCCATTCACATAATCTAATATTATATTATATTATAATTGAGAGTGTATTCATAATTCACATAATTTTAAGAGTGTGAATCTTAATGTGACTTTTATACACATTGAAATTTTTGTTGTCGAATATGATGTGAAGAATGAATCCAAAAAAAGGAAAGATTAAATTTAAAAGAAATACCTATTTTCATGATGTTTTAAGGATCATCCGTGCAGGACTCAATTTGTTTGCCCACTTCTGAGAGATTAATCATGTGGGGAAATTTGAGAAGTTGATAATATAAATATCAACAGATATATTAGAATATTCTTACATCATGAACAGTTAGAGAGAGAGAGAGAGATAAATGAATGAATGAATGAGGTCAGAGCTACATGGAATTGAATGTTGCTTCACTGTGGTGGTGTGTTGTCAGCATTCTAGTATGTATTGAATCCATATAGGGATTGGTGGGATTGCTAGCCAAAGATGCAAGGCGGAGACAAAATTCAAATCCTAAATGTTGTGTTTGATCGATGAATTTGAGTAAAGATTTGGAAAAGAAAATAAAAAAAATAGGTGAAATGTAAAAAAAAATATATCTATATTTCACATAGTTTTACATATATTTTCTCTTTCTCTTTTTAAATTCCTTCTCAAATCTCCTAACCAAACACAGCGAAAAGGAATGATTAATTAATACCATCCATTGCAATGATATCATTGGTGCTGTTAAAATAAATAAAGTGAAATAAAAACCATGTGATATCACGGGATAAACTTTCTCTTGAAATTATGAACTACTCATGTGGAAACTTTTCATGAAATTACTTTTGCACAATTTTTTCATGAATATATAAATCAAGTAATGATTTTTTTTTTTAATAATGCAATGGAAGCTACAACTTCCACAACCAAAAAGATGTGAAAATTGACCTTTTGGTTGACATTAAGAACATGACATGTTATTTTCCTACGACAAATGTTATGAGATATTGTTTAGTAGAGTGAAAATGATTTTAAAATATGAAAAAATGTTTTTAAAAAAATTAAAATTGGTGATTTATTATTATTATTTTTTTTCAATTTGGTAATAGAAAATGCCTCATGCTTTATTTTTTATTTTATTTTAATGGCAAGTGCACTTTGTTAGAGCAAGACCCTTTATGAGAGCATATTAGAGATTCATTTGTGCGTGATATGTAAGGCTTGGTCCTCATTTGGCACAATGTTTTTTTTAGTAGTTTTTTTTTTTTATAATATTTTTTAAACTTTTTTATGAGGTGAAAATATTAATGTATTTGGGAATGATTTTTTTTTTTTATAGAGAAAATTGGTGATAAATCCAATCTGAGAAGGGTGTAAGGTATTAGGTCCACTGAATATTTTTTGTTGGTGAAAAATTCATACTTTGTGAATTAGTTTGGTAAGAAATCCTATAAGACCTTTTGTTTCCAATTTTACTCCTTGACTTTTTTATTTGTTTGATTTTTCGTTGACTATCTACTCAATTTTTTTGACTATTTGTTCAATTTTTCTCATAAATTCTATTTATCTGTTTAATTTTTCCCTTTAATTCTATTTATCTGCTCTTAGGTCCACTGAATATTTTTTGTTGGTGAAAAATTTATACTTTGTGAATTAGTTTGGTAAGAAATCCTATAAGACTTTTTGTTTCCAATTTTACTCCTTGACTTTTTTATTTGTTTGATTTTTCGTTGACTATCTACTCAATTTTTTTGACTATTTGTTCAATTTTTCTCATAAATTCTATTTATCTGTTTAATTTTTCCCTTTAATTCTATTTATTTGCTCAATTTTTCCCTTAAATTATATCTTTCTATTCAAATTTTTTGACTATCTATTCAATTTTCCCCCTAAATTTTATGATGTTCAATTTTTTTTTTCTATAGATTGAAAATCTGTGTCAACTTTTTTGTTTATCTATTGCAATCATCATCATCAATATCAATTTTTTTCCAGATCTGTCTCATACATACACACACTTACAGATACACAAATAAAATTCAAATTCAACAACAACAAACAACAAGAACTACAAAATAATAATAATTTGAACAGATCTAGGTCTGAAAAATCTATTCAACAACTCAACCTACCTGTTATAGCAAGAACTTACAAAAAACAAAAATCTAAGATCTAGACCTGAGAAATTTGTACAAGTTTCCTATTCTCTTTCTTAAAATCTCTTTCCTTTTGTTGCCTTGTATTGACCTAGATCAACAAAAATCATATATAAACAGATGTGTCTAAATTTTTTTGTTTAATCTATTGCAATCTGTTTCATCATCATCATCAAAACAATGGAAAATCTACACAATGGACTGTCAAAGCATTGGATTCTTGTACCTCTAGATCCTCAACGATGAAAATACATACGTAGATATACATACATATAGATTTATAGTTAAATATATAGGAAAATATAAATCTACATCACATGAGGTCTCATATGTCATATTTTCAACAATATATATACAACCAAACAATGATCTGGGGTATGATAAAAAAAAAAAATGATCTAAGGTCCAACAATCTAGATACAACAATCCAAACAATCCGTTGGCCAAATCTTCAAAGATGTGAGAATAGAGATAAATCTGTAGAGATTAGGGTGAGCAGCGACTATACCGATTTGCCCAAATCGAACCGATCCGCCGCATTTTGGACAGATGAGTGATGATGAACGGACGGTTACGGATTGATTTTTTCCAATCCACTTAGTTTTGGACGAATGGCTGATTTGAGGTTCATTGGCCGCAACCGAACCGCCAAACTGCGAGCACCCCTAATAATTTGTAAGACTTTGTGTTTTCAATTTGTTTAGATATTCTGTCTGTATTTTCAATTGAAAAAAGTTTAAATATTCTATTGAAAAAGAGTTTTCAACTTGAATATATTTTTTGAATTGAAAAAAAAAATGTATTATTTATCTATACTTTTTGGTTTTTAAATCTAACTCTAAAAATAATAAATAAATAAAATGATATACGCTGGTGGATTTTTATTTTCAAAAACAGATATAGATGTAACAATACAGAGGCATATAATCTCTACTACTGCTCTGTTCATGGTTTTGGTGGGTTGAATTATTTTTTTATTTTAAGAACCACATATTGTAATACATTATGTGGATGAGGCATGTAGTGATTGTAATATTCTAAAGTTTCAAACTTTCTTTCTTTGGATGAGACATGCAGTGATTGTAATACTTTTTATTTTTTATTTATTTTAGGAAGTGCACAAGTTGAATTATGTTGAAAATATATAAAATTTTAAACCGCCAAACTGATTCGCATCCATCTGCCAATCTGCTCAATCTACATCTACCGAATTGACGGACGGATGCAGATTAATTTTCTCCAATCCGCCAATCTGATGGACGGATGGCAGATTGGAGGTTTCGTGGCCGCAACTGACCCGTGCCCACCCCTAGTAGAGATGTGAGCAAAGAGACGTGAGATCTGAAAAGAGATGTTAGAAGAGAGAGAGAGAGAGAGAGAGAGAGAGAGAGAGATACATCCTTGGAGATGTGAACCGACTTAGAGCAAGATATGATACCTTTCATTGCTCTGGTTTTGCGTGTTCAGCAACCTCATCTCTGCTCATCAGCATCGCTACGACGATGGTGACGGCGATGGCCGATGTCCACCGTAGCAGCCATGGCTCCCACAGTATAGTTGACTCCATTGATTTCTATACAACTAGATTTGAGTGAGGTTGACTCGCTCGAGTTATAGATTTGAGTTGTCGAGGTATAAATTGGAGATTAGAGAAAAGATAGGAGAGTCAACATTGAAGAAGAGAGAAAACGAGACGAGAGAGATAAGGAAGTGCTGTGATGGTGCTGCGACAGATAATGGTGGAAGAGGTGCTGCGACGCCGCGACAGAGGACGACGAAGTTTGAGAGGGATTTGAGAGAGAGATATGAAAGAGAGAGAGAGAGAAAGAGAGAGTGTTGTGTGAGTTTGTAGTTATTGGAAAATGGGGTTGGAAATAAATGGGTGGTGGTAGAATATACATACATGGATAGTGTGGTAATTTTACATCACTTTGTCCTTATAGACAAAGTGTTTGAGCTCTTGGAGCTCTTGGACCTATGGACAATAAAAATTTAAAATTGGATTTATCACCCAAACAACTTTTTTTTTTTTTTGGTGTGACTTTTTTAGTTGTATAGAAAATGTAAAATAGTAACGTAATAGTTTGACTTTTTACTTGAAATTCTCATTTTACTCTTGTTTTAGTTGTATGAAAAACTTAATATAAGGGTACTTTAGCCTTTTTACATTGGTATAAGGCAACTTTTTTATATACATGCCAAACATATTGATTTATTTATTTAATTTTTTACTTTTTAACTAAAAACACCTGCAAATATTAAAGTTTGAGAATTGTGATTTTCTACAACAACTTACAATTTTATTATCAGTCCATCTCCTATTTAACTCTTTTTCAACACTTTGATTTTCTTAATGATAGTTACACACTTATTATTCAATTAATTTCATGGTTTTTTCCTCACTTCTAGCAGCTATAGCTTACCTAAATTTATAGTTATTTTTCATTTTTGTTTCTGAAATTTATGTTGTCGATCCATGTTTCGAATCCGTCACTTTCTAGTATAGTAGTAAAGTACACAAATTTTGTCCTGGACTAATCCCAGTGGTTAAATACATGTCCATATCAAAGAGTTAGAAGATAACATTCACTTGGAAATTTTTTCTTCATGATCATTTTAGTCTTTATCTAATCCACTTCATATGGCTAGCTAATGGGGGATTTTTTTTTAAATGACGAAAAAAGCCTTCTAGATCTTTGATTGCAGGATAAAGGATAAACTTTAGATATCTACAATCACCTACAAATTATAGATATCGAGTAAGTCAATGTATTGCAAGTCTTTGAATTTATGATTGACAACGTTAAACCGGTAGGTCAGGAATATTTTTCCCAGAAAGAAAATTGATTATTTCTCATTAGTATTAGAACTGTACAAAGGAAAAAAAAACTCACCTACCATTGAATTCTGAGTAGAAGGTCCAGCTCACTTAGGTTTGTGACCACTTAAATGAGTTCATGTACCAAAACATGAATTTCATTTTTCATGCACATGTTATGGAAAGTAAGACCTTGTTTGGTATAGGCTTGTTTTAGCTTGAAAGCTAAAAAATTATAAAAAAAAAAAAATTAAAAAGTCTATAATCTATATTAAAAAGTCAAAATTTTCATTTTCTCTCTATTTTTTATAAATTTTTTCGAAAAAATCTAAAAAATATTCTAAACATACTAATTTTTTTTTTATTTCATATTTTAGCCAAAAAATTAAAATATCACTAAAATAACTTGTTCCCAAATGAGACCTTAAAAGTTAATTTTTTGACTTTTTTTTTAAAAAAAAATTTGTAAAAAAAATAGAGGAGATTTGACGTAAAAAAAAAACTTAAAAAGCGACTTTTAACCGAATTGCCAAAAACAAGTATGGATTTGAGTCCCCACAAAGGGTAACTTTAAACAAAATAAAAAAACTGAAATTTCTTAAGTGATGTAAGCGCTAAAATCCATAGGACTGACTGTAAAATTAAAAACAAAAAAAAAAAAAAAAAAAAAACAAAAACTGTAAAATTAAAAACAAAAAAAAAAAAAAAACAAAAAACAAAAACACAAAACATGATCAGCTAGCCACCAGCTGAATCTCATATGTCATGAATGTTGAAAACCAACAATAATTTCACAAATATTTTTACAATTTTTTACCACCATATATAAGAAGTACCATTAACAACAAGAGGTAAAAGAGAAAAATAAAAACAAAAACAAAAACAATAATTCATAACATAATTTGATGTAATACATAAAACCCTATTCACTATCTTCAATGTCCCTTTTGGCTAATCGTAATCATGGCAGGAAAGAGCGGCAGAAGATCCGGACTCTAATACTATACAGACCCCCACACAATCATTTTCAGGCAATAATAGTAACTGAATTCCTCTTTTTTTCTCTAATATTGCTTATTTTTTTTTATTTTTTGGTTTCATGGATCTCAATAATTCCAAAGATAATCAAGATCGGCCGGTCCAACCGAAGTCGAGGGTGCCCCTTGATCTTCAAATGACCTTCTTCCCATTTGAATATTCGATACAACCGACGAGATTTCGGTGTTCATATCATTACTCAGACCTGTTTCTTGGGATACACTTACCATCTCCTTCTCTCTTTTCAGACTCTGTTTCATGTTTGGACCATAATTTTCGATCAAACCCCTTAGAATTGCATGGTCTTGCATTGAAATTGAACCCGGGAATTGCAGATTTCCTTGAATTGGACCCGAATAGACTGAATTTGGAAGTGAAAGTCTAGGGAAAAAATCCGAGGGATTAGATGAGGCAGCAAACAGAGGATTGTTAATGTAGTCAATCATCATCATCTCTTGCTGGCTTTTTTGAATGTCAATTGGATTGGAGAAGCAGGACACGTGAACGGATTCGGACGTGGCGGGTTTAGTTCTGTCGCCATAAGGAGAAGAGTCCATCAATGGCGGCAGAACAGGACCCAATTCGTTTCCGATTGAATTCAATCTCACTAACCCGGAAATATGGATCTTCTTTCCACCAGAAGTCTTTTGAAACACCCTACAAATCACCCACTCATTCTGCAACAATTTTCAAGAAAAATCATTATACAGAGAAGGCTGAAAACAGGGGAAGAAAACAGAGAAAAACAGAGGAAAACAGGGGAGGAAATCAGAGGAAACCAGGGGAGAAGCATTACCCTGGCTGTTTTGGGGAGGTTTTGGAGAGAGAATTTTCCCTCCAATCTGTATTCATGCATGACCCAATTGGTTTTCTCTCCCTTTGGAGCTCTACCCTTGTAGAAAACAAGGGTTTTCTTCATTCCAACCAGTGATTTTCCCCGGAAAATTTCCTTATCTTTCCCGGTAGCTTTCCAATATCCAGCAGCAGTAGCCCTGTTTGTCCTCAAACCAGTTGGGTATTTCTTGTCTCTCAAACAGAAAAAATACCACTCTTTCTCCCCCATTTTCGCTTTCCCTTCATCCAAACACAAGAAGAAAAAGTAAGAATCGCATATTCAACAAATTACGAAGAGAAAACACACAGAAAATGAAAAATAAAGTATGGTTTTAGAAAATTTACATGGCAAATCCCAAGGCTCAACCTTGTTCAAGTCCACCTCACCCATAGCTGTAGCAGAGAAATTGCTATCAAGGACTTTCTTGGATAAGTAGTGTGTGATCAACTCTTCGTCAGTTGGGTGGAATCGAAATCCCGGTGGCAATTCCATCTGATCATCCTCTTTTCCAAGCCCAGAAAAGTCTTCCATCACTCAAAACCCTACTTCTGATTCTTGAAAACTATGAATTTTCTATAACCAGGCCAAAGAAAAAAAATAAAAAATAAAAAACTTGAAATAGGTACAGACCAGACAGAGTATAAAATTGAAAACCTTTGATACCCTGCAGAGAAAACCAAATCTAGCTAAGATTCAAGTACAAAGTAGATTGATATGGGTAGGGCAAGAAACCAGGATTTAATAGAAAAACAGCTATGGGAAACTGATTAAAAAATGGTGAGGGGAAGAGAGAAAGAGGAGAGGAGGAGAAGCCATGGAAGTGGAAAGTAGTCACCTGAGAGATGGAGAGAGGGAGAGAGGTTTATTAAGAAAGAAAGCATTAGGAGGAGCGGAGAAGCACCCCTAAATACTGGTGTGTTTGGATAGAAAGAAACGTGGTTTGTAAGGAAGCTGGGAAGGTTGTTTTTGGTCCACTTTTTAGCTTTGTTGTAATAAATCTATGCTTCCAAAATAAAATTTGACCAAATGCATCTCATCTCTTTACCATGCATGTAAATTTGGTAAGTTACAAATTATATTATTTATTATTCATAATTTATAACCAAAGAGGGTGGACCTCGGCGCAATAGGAAAATCGGTTCATTGCCATCTAGATGTTGTGCCAAAGAGGGTGGATCTTGGCGCAATAGTAAGGTCGCTTCATTGCCATCTAGATGTTGTGGAGTTAAATAATAAAAATAGTCTCTTTACATGTAGGGATAAGATAAATTTTACGTGCAAGACAATTGCTATTAGGAATCGATATATAATCAAAATCAGTGACATATGAAATACAAATAAGAATTGAGCAAGTATCTAAATCAAGAATACAAAGATTTACCTGATTCACCTTGTAACAAAATTACATCTATTGACACTATGGTTTCATTACGATCTCATAAGAGTTACAACACAATAGAGAAAAATGTAACATTTTTAACTATAAATACATAGTATTAGGGCAAGTGGGCTTATTGGGTTTTTTTGGCTCAATGAGCCATAAAAGACAGAATAGGTTCATGAACCACAACAGACAAAACATCCCATCCAACCCCATAATCATTACAGTCTTCTCTCACAAAAAAATCAAAAAAGCCAAAAAGCCAAAAGCCCTTCCCAAACTAAGCTTTTGAACCCAGGCTCATATAGTTAAAAAAGCCAAAAAGCCAAAAAGCCAACCCATTTCCGAAACGGAGGCGAAATATCAAAAGCATTTTTCCAAAAGTGATTAAATAATTAGTTTTCAGTACTTATCAGGATTCACACTATCCTAATAGTCTCATGCATTGAGAATATGCTTTTCATTATGAGTAATGATGCACAAATAAAATTTTTATACAAAATTTGTATATATGATATGACTTTTTGTGATTTTTTTCATTTAAAATAAAAGACCCGATATGTTGGCACCCAGAAAAAATAACCACAAAAATTAACCAAAATACTGAATCAAGGGTCAAGATTCATACATATTATAGGCCCACAATAACTACTTTAATTTGCACCTTTGATCTATGATTATGGCTAATTATCTGTGTTACTTTTCTGACATCTTAGACCTTTGGTATTTTGACTCGTAATTTAAAAAATATCATTATCACATCATTTTAAATGAGTTTATATATTGTACGGGGAGCAAATATTTCGTTAAGCCCGTACTCCTTTCTTCCGAGCTCCGTTTTTGTCCGATCACCTGCGAGCAAATAACGGTGAGCTACCCGGCGATGTGTGGTCGGAAAAACCCTCCGACGATCAAGTTAGCACACACCTTAGGATAGAGAGAGAGAGAGGGAGGAGTGTTTGAATGTAAGAATTTCCTTACAAAGTGTTCGTCTGTCCCTGTATGGGGGGCGCAGACATGCTTATATACCCTCTGCGCCCCATATCCACTCCCAGTCATCTCTTGACACGTGGCTCCGCTATCCCAACTGTCAGCTTAAACCTTGCTGAACATCACCTAATCTCAACTGCCTGTCTTCTCAGCTGGAGCTCGGCAGCCGAGCTTCTCTATCCACGGCCGTGTTGTGCTTCATACCCAAGCACTTCACTGGCTTAGCCCAAGGAGGACCGGGCTAGGTGGCATCTCGGCAAAGCCTAGGCCGGGGCACCTCCTGTGGTCGGCCTTCCTGCCGATCAGACGATTACCTCGGCTGACCATGCCTTTCCGGGCGCCGGTCACTCAGCTTAACTGGCTCCACCATCGCCTGATCAAGCAGCTCGGTCCAATCGAGCACTGCCTTGCCGAGCAGCTTCTTTCCAAACTGGGCCACACATACTTGGCCCAACTCCTGCCCGGTCCAAATCAGTCCGGCGAAACCCTGTCCGGCCTAGATCTGTCCGGCCTAGTACCAGATCATTAATCTCCCTCTCAATTGCCCCTTAATTCCGTCCGCGCGAGCGTGACTGGGATTACCTATACTTCAACTGGGATAACATTTCTTCGGTCTTCAAAATGTCAAAGGGGGACCGGGCTAGTTAACATTACTGTCTGCAAACTTGTCCGGTTATACTCCTCGGCCGACGTCCTCTTCTTTGAAAGTAGCCCGGTTGGCTCTTCGACTCTTCAACCTGTCTCTTCAGTTCTGACGTCGCCATAACTGGGGACACGTGGCGGGCTGCCATTGGTTCTCGAGCAGCCAACCCGCCGTTTTGCCAGAATTTGAATTTGGGCGGTCTCTTTTGTCTATACATATGCCCCTGCCCTTGTCCTTCTGTTCTTACTGCCTCTCTTGCCTATCAAGCTTCACAGAGCTCCCGCCCCTTGTTCCTTGCCAACGCCGATTTTGTGCTTGAAGGAGAGGACCCTGCCCTACGCTCGTAAGTCCTCAAACTTCTCATTTTGTTGTCTTTTTCTTTGATATTTCACACATTAGGGCATGAAATCGTAGCTTTTAGGCCTTGGGCTCCTAAAACCATCCCAAACCCTCCATTGTTAACGGTGTTCTTCATTTTTCCTGAAGAACACTGAAGAACTGGGGCGGACCGGGCTCCTGGTCTTCATTTGATCCAAAAAACCAATCTAACCGAGCAAATAACATGTTTGTCTCAATCCTAGCAAAACCGAGATAGCAAAAGGAATTGGTCGCTCAACCGGGCTAACATCTGGTTCGCTTGGGCGACCGAGCTCCTTAGTTAGCTTAGGAAACCGAGGTGGTTTGGCACTCTTCATGACCGAGCTAAAAAAAAGCTCATTTTGCGCGACTGCGCTCACACTTACACTTGCCATCCTTTTTCTGCAGAGTCCAAGGGGACCATTGTCCATTCCTCAGGCTCTCAAGACCGAGCAATTACCAATTGCCACTGTGCCAAACACTTTAGCCAAGCTACCTTAGTCCGGCCACAAATGGGGAAATTCCGCTTCCTAGTGGATACTCCGGCCGCGCTAGCTGCATTTAGAGAGGAGTACGGCATCCCGGCCGACGTCCATCTCGAACTGGCTGAAGAGGAGACAACACCCTGGGGCAGACTAGACCAATACCCCTTCACCGTGTTGTCAATTGTCGAAGGAGGCCTCCGTTTCCCACTAAACCCACTTATCACCGAGTTCTTCCGCCGCACCGGGCTGGCACCCACACAAGTGTCCACCAACATTTATCGAATTATCAACGGCGTTCATGAACTGAACAATCGGCTAGGCACCAACTTAGGTCTAGCTGAGATATTGAGGCAATACACGATGGGTCACACCGGTGACGACCTAGCCTATTACTTGAAAATCAGACCGGGCAAGGAGAAAATTGTAACCGGCACCCCGGATAAAGATTTGCACGACGACGATTTTTTCTGGGTGTCGGGCAATTACGAAACAGCCGACGTATCGGGCTGGTTTATAAGCAAGAACTTCGGTTCCTCATATAAGCCGCTCAAACTTGCTCAGTCAGCTTACCTCTTTATTCTGTAATTAACCGGTTTTCCTGTTTATTTTGCAGCAATCCAAGCCTTGCAAGCCAACTATCAATTTCCCAACGTAGAGGCAATTCGGACCGTGCTTCGATATTCCCACCGAGATTGCAACGATTTGCTCGGTTACACCTCGACCTACAGGTACCCTGCTCCGCGCCGGAGTAGAGTAACATACTTCCTCCGTGCTCCTTTGCCACCTCCAGACCCTACCCTTCCTGACGTCCCCTTAATCCGGTTGACAGACGAACAAGAAATGGCCAAAAGAAGCCGAATCAAAAACCTTCTCACTGCAACCTCGGCCGAGATACCGAGCGTTGTCGCCCGCTCCCCGGCTGCCGGTCAATCAATCGCCGCCGTGGTCGCCTTAGCTTCTCTAGCCGCCGGGCAGTCTAGCCAAGAAACACGCCGGGCTGGCAAAAGACCACGGGCAGATCCCTCTGCCGAGCTCATCGCCGAACTGACAACCGAGCAACCTGCCGACAGGGTCAGCTCCATCTCAGCATGGCGGTCGCAGCTGAAGCACCGGGGCAAAGAGATCCTGGCAGATGCTTCGGTCAAAGGCGACAAGGAGCACTTGCTTGCCTTCAACCTCTCAAAGGCTCTGCTACTGCCCAGCGACGTGGTTGGAAGCGACCGCGTTCCTGACACCCGGCTGGTCAAATCCGCCGTGAAGTCCATGACCAGGGTAAGAAGTTCAATCTTTTGCTTCAATTTTCGTAAGTGTTTGCCCGGTTTCTTCTCTGATCAAATTCTCATTTTGCAGGCCATCCAAAAGCAGCACTTGGTCATGGAGCGCATCCACAGACTTCGGCAGAAGGCGAGTGATACCTCCAGCCAAGTCGAAAGCCTCCAAACCGAGCTTGGCCGAGCAAGGTCATCGGTCGAAGCCGCCAATTCCAACAACAACCGGTTGCTCAGCCAACTTGAAGCAGCCGAGAAAGAGAAAGACGGGCTCCGGGCCGAGCTCGACGAGCTTAAGAAGTCCAGGAAAAAAGACTGCGAGGATTCCAATAACGCCGGCTTCAACGAAGCCGAGGAAAACTACAAGAAACAAGTCTTTGCCACCCAGGACATTTACTTCAAGGCTGGATGGAAGGCTGCCTGTCAACAGCTCGGTCAGGGTCCTTACACTGATGTGTTTTCCTCTCCATCGGCTGTCTTCTTACCGACCTACCTCATTCCCTATGCCAATGACACCTTCAGCGCGCTGCAAGCTGAGGCCGAGGAAGGACTTGAAGAAGAGGGTGAGGCAGACGCTGAAAGAGAGGATCAAACCGAACAGGAGCAGGACGGCCAGACTGGGACCGGTGTCCAGGAGCCAACTGCCACGGTCAACCTGGAGGCTGATGAGGAGTTCCCTGATCTCTCCCCCCTAGCTTAGGTTTCTCTTCTTTTTGTATGTTTGCTTTCTGCGTTGCTGATGTAACCGGGCTCTGTCCCCACCTTTTGTATTGACTTTCTATCAATGAAAAACTCTAATTTTGCCAAGTGTTTGCACGGTCGTCATTAATTCCATCTTCAGCAAAACATCTCGGTATAAATCATAGATTGAATAACACCTCTTTAACCGGAATACATAACTCAGTTGAAGTACTTAAGCAGAACAAAACAGCAACTTCATAAACCGGAATAACCATCTCGGTTGGTAATAACAAAGTTGAACAAATCACCAACTCTTCCAACCGGAGTAAATCACCTCGGTTGGGAATAGCAGTTGAACAAATCACCAACTCTTCCAACCGGGATAAACCATCTCGGTTGGGATTCCCAAGTTGGACAAAACACTAACTCTTCCAATCGGAGTAAACCATTTCGGTTGGTAATAACAAAGTTGAACAAATCACCAACTCTTCCAACCGGAGTAAATCATCTCGGTTGGGAATCCTAAGTTGGACAAAACACCAACTCTTCCAACCGGAGTAAATCATCTCGGTTTTTTTACATTAAAACAACAGTCCAAGTGCTAAAGCAAAATTACTTCTATATATTGACAAAAAGAATTATATTATGCAGTGCAAGCCAAAAAATTCCTTTGCACAAGAAAAGAAAGCAAAATCTTAGAAATAATACAGTTTCAGGTTGGCCGCATTCCATGGCCGGGGTATTGCTCTTCCCTCTAGATCCACAAAGTGGTAAGCCCCCTTGCCCGCCAGACTAGTGATCTTGTAGGGTCCTTTCCAATTTGCCCCTAGTTTGCCTTCACCTGGCACCAGGGTGTTGCCCATAACCTTCCTCAAAACCCAATCACCAACTTTGAACGGTCTGGGGTGCACCGTCTTGTTGTATTTCTTTGAGAGCTCTTGTTGGTAGGCGGCCACATGGATGAGGGCCTTCTCCCGACGCTCGTCCACTAGGTCCAGCTCCAAGGCAATAATAGCCTCGGCGTTCAGTTCAGGCTCAAAACTCTCGTTTCTTAGGGTGGGCATGCCAACTTCCAAAGGTATGACCGCCTCCATGCCATAAGCCAAAGCAAATGGAGTTTTCCCGGTAGATCGCCGCGGGGTTGTTCGGTATGCCCAAAGGACGCTGGGTAACTTCTCAGCCCATTTTTCCTTTGCCTTTTCCAGCCGTTTCTTCAACCCATCTAGAATAGTCTTGTTCGATGCCTCGGCTTGACCATTGGACTGCGGGTAAGCCGGAGTGGAGTTGTAGAATTCAATCTTCAAATCTTCACAAAATCCTCGGAACAGGCGACCGTCAAACTGGGTGCCGTTGTCAGAGATCAAGATCTTGGGGACGCCAAACCGCGTGACCACGTTCTGCCAGACAAACCGCTTCACGTCTTTCTCTTTGATTGTTGCCAAGAGCTCAGTTTCAACCCATTTTGTGAAGTAATCTGTGGCCGCAATGAAGAATTTTCGGTTGCCCGGTGCTGTAAGCAGTGGCCCCACTATATCTAGCCCCCATATGGCGAAGGGCCAAGGACTGGTGAGGGGGAGAAGTTCCCTAGCAGGTTGATGGATCTGATGGGCGAATTTCTGGCATTTTTTGCACTTGCGGACGTACTTTTGGGCGTCGGCCTGCATGCACGGCCACCAGTATCCCTGTGAAATAGCTCGGTAGGCCAAGGACCTGCCTCCTATGTGGCTGCCTTCGTGAATTTCGTACAAGAAGGCCTCCACACTACTCGGGTGCACGCATTTTAGATAAGGACCGGTGAAGGACTTTTTATACAACGCACCAGATGGAGAGAGCCAAAACCGCTCTGACTTCACCCGAACTTTGTGTGCTTCTTTCTTGTCAGTTGGTAGAGTCCGGTCTTTGAGGAACAAGATTAAGGGGTCCATCCAGGAAGGACCTAGCGCGGCGCAGAGAACATCCGTCTACCCGGCGTCTTCAATGCTTGGCCGTGGAAGAAAGTCTATTAACAGGGGGTTTGGAGACGTACTATCTACCATCGAAGCGAGGCCGGCCAGCTCATCAGCTCGACTGTTTTCTTCACGGCCAATCTGTTGGACACGGATTGCCTGAAACTTCTTGATGTGTTCCCTGACCAGAGCTTGGTACTTCGCCATTCTGTCATCCTTTGCTTCGTAAATCCCAGAGACTTGGTTAACCACAAGCTGGGAATCACTGTACACCAGTAGCTCGGCAACCTTCATTTGAATAGCGCTCTTAAGCCCGGCGAGAAGGGCCTCATACTCAGCCTCGTTGTTAGATGCTGGGAAGCCAAGCGTGATAGAATGTTCAATGGTTAGGCCATCCGGGGAGATAAGAACGATACCTAGGCCGGCACCGTGACGGTTGGACGCTCCATCAACAAAAAGCTTCCACATTTCCCCCACAAAAAGCTTCCAGCAGTCTGATGGGTCCTGAGAGTTGCGAAGGGCAATGGGATCATGGTTTCTTAGTATTCTGGGTTCAAGTTCCGTGTTGATTGGTTCCACTCCAGCTCCCCTTGGTGATTCGACACCGGACTCAGCAAGTCGGTCTGTAATGCTCAAGTCCGTAGGTGAATCATTAGGTTGCGGTGCTATGCCGGCCGCAGGTTCTGAGCTGTGTGGTTCCATTTCTTCCCCCCTTGGTGATGCAGGACCGGACAGAGCAGATGGGTCGGTGATACTCAACTCCGTCATCGCATCACCGGGTGGTAGAACCGTGCAAATTGAGGGCGCTTCAATGGTGCACGCAAACTCCGCATCGCTACCTCCATCAACTGGTTGTATCTCGGATGGTCTTGCGTGCATCTCATCATCTGCCACGGTAATATCAACCAGGCATACCGGATGAGTGCCAGGTGAGAACTCGGCGACAAAGTCTGCCAAAGTCTAGGCTTTGATAGCAGTGCGCGGCTGGAACTTCACATCAAACTGTCCCAACTCGACCGCCCACTTAAGAATTCGGCCTGAAAAGTCCGCCCGTTCAAACAAGGCCTTAAGGGGAAACTCGGTCAGTACGATGATGGTATGGGCGTGAAAATAATGCGCCAACTTCCTTGAAGCCATCATCAATGCCAATGCAAGCTTTTCCAGTGGCAAGTACCTCGTCTCAGCCGGCAGCAAGGTCTTACTGACATAGAAAATTGGTAGGTGCTTGATTCCTTCAGTGTAGACTAGCACCGCACTGACTGCGTGCTGGGAGACGGCAAGGTAAAGGTAGAGTTCCTCACCCGGCTCTGGTGTAACCAACAGTGGCGGAGAAGACATATATTCCTTGAGCTCGGCCAAAGCTCGGTCACACTCTTCGTCCCACGAGAACTTTGACTTTAATGCTTGAAAGAAAGGGCGGTAGCGATCTGATGATCGGCTTATAAACCGATTAAGCACGGCGGCCATCCCGGCTAGATGCTGCACGTCCTTAGATGCTGCTTCGATGCCTCGGTTCATGACTAGGAACCCCAAAAATTTTCCGGATCCCACGCCAAAGGCACACTTTGACACATTCAAGCGCAGCTTGTGCTTCTTTAGAATGGCAAACATCTCGGCTAAGTTGGACAAATGGTTCGCCTCACGTCGGCTCTTTACCACCATATCATCGATGTAAGCCTCCATTGTTCGGCCAAGTAAAGGAGCAAACATTTTGGTCACTATTCTCTGAAAGGTTGCCCCGGCGTTCTTCAAACCAAAAGGCATGACTCGGTAGCAGAAGAGTCCCCTTGGAGTCGTGAAAGAGGTAATCTCTCGGTTAGGCCCATGCATGGCAATCTGATGGTAGCCGCGGTAGGCATCCAAGAAACTGAGCCTATTATGTCCAGCCGTCAAGTCCACAAGCTGGTCAATTCGCGGCAAAGGGAAGCTATCTTTGGGACAAGCTCGGTTGACTGTCTTATAGTCGACACAAACTCGCCACTTTCCATTCTTCTTGGGCACCACTACTGTGTTGGAAATCCACCGAGGGTAGTGCACTTCCTGAATTGCTCGTGCCTCAAGCAGGTTCTTCACCTCCTCTGCACTACCTCGGAGCTTGTCGCCGAGCTGACTACCGAACATCCATCTGACACTCCTGTCCCAGTGCCGGCCTGGCGTCCACAGTTGAAGCACCGGGGTCAAGACATCCCGGCAACGGCTTCGATCAAGGCTGACAAAGAGCATCTGCTCGCCTTCGATCTGTCCAAAGCTCTTCTACTACCGAGCGACCCAAGCCGAAATTGAGTTCAACAAAAACCTCCCGACCTTGGCTCAGTTGTAGTTCAGCAAAGTCTTTTTTCACTACATGTTGCTCAACTAGTCCGATAGATATTGCGCGAATCATTAGGTTGCGGTGCTATGCCGGCCGCAGGTTCTGAGCTGTGTGGTTCCATTTCTTCCCCCCTTGGTGATGCAGGACCGGACAGAGCAGATGGGTCGGTGGTACTCAACTCCGTCATCGCATCACCGGGTGGTAGAACCGTGCAAATTGAGGGCGCTTCAATGGTGCCGTAAACTCCGCGTCGCTACCCTCCATCAACTGGTTGTATCTCGGATGGTCTTGCGTGCATCTCATCATCTGCCACGGTAATATCAACCAGGCATACCGGATGAGTGCCAGGTGAGAACTCGGCGATGAAGTCTGCCAAAGTCTAGGCTTTGATAGCAGTGCGCGGCTGGAACTTCACATCAAACTGTCCCAACCAACTGCCCACTTAAGAATTCGGCCTAAAAAGTCCGCCCGTTCAAACAAGGCCTTAAGAGGAAACTCGGTCAGTACGATGATGGTATGGGCGTGAAAATAATACGCCAACTTCCTTGAAGCCATCATCAACGCCAACGCAAGCTTTCCAGTGGCAAGTACCTCGTCTCAGCCGGCAGCAAGGTCTTACTGACATAGACAATTGGTAGGTGCTTGATTCCTTCAGCGCGGACTAGCACCGCACTGACTGCATGCTGGGAGACGGCAAGGTAAAGGTAGAGTTCCTCACCCGGCTCTGGTGTAACCAACAGTGGCGGAGAAGACATATATTCCTTGAGCTCGGCCAAAGCTCGGTCACACTCTTCGTCCCACGAGAACTTTGACTTTAATCGTTTGAAAGAAAGGCGCGCAGCGATCTGATGATCGGCTTATAAAACCGATTAAGCACGGCGGCCATCCCGGCAGATGCTGCACGTCCTTAGCAGTGGCTGTTTCACCTTGCACGTCTATCTGAGTAGGGTCTGCTTCGATGCTCGTTCGTGACTAGGAACCCAAAAATTTTCCGGATCCCACGCCAAAGGCACACTTTGACGCATTCAAGCGCAGCTTGTGCTTCTTTAGAATGGCAAACATCTCGGCTAAGTGGACAAATGGTTCGCCTCACGTCGGCTCTTTACCACCATATCATCGATGTAAGCCTCCATTGTCGGCCAAGTAAAGGAGCAAACATTTTGGTCACCATTCTCTGAAAGGTTGCCCTGGCGTTCTTCAAACCAAAAGGCATGACTCGGTAGCAGAAGAGTCCCCTTGGAGTCGTGAAAGAGGTATCTCTCGGTCAGGCCCATGCATGGCAATCTGATGGTAGCCGCGTAGACATCCAAGAAACTGAGCCTATTATGTCCAGCCGTCAAGTCACAAGCTGGTCAATTCGCGGCAAAGGGAAGCTATCTTGGGACAAGCTCGGTTGACTGTCTTATAGTCGACACAAACTCGCCACTTTCCATTCTTCTTCGGTACCACTACTGTGTTGGAGATCCACCGAGGGTAGTGCACTTCCTGAATTGCTCGTGCCTCAAGCAGGTTCTTCACCTCCTCTGCAACTACCTCGGCATGATGCAGTGCCGATCTCTTGTTCGTGGATGACTGGCTTTGCCCAGGGAAGACGTTGAGGTGATGGCAGATAAAACTTGGATCGAGGCCAGGCATGTCGTAAGGCGACCATGCGAAGACTTCGATGTTGGCAATCAAAAACTAACCATCTCGTCCTCTCTTGGGCAGTAAGGCTGGAACCGAGCAGGAAGAACTTATCCGGCCGTCTACATTGAGTCGCACCTCAACCAGGTCCTCCAGCTTTGTCCTCTTGCCTTAGTGCCCACATCCTCCAGAACTCCTCGGTCTTCCGGTCCTTCTATCATTTGTACGAAGCCTTTGGCAGCCCGGCTGCCGTTCACCGCCCGAAGCACTGTTTGGACATGACTTGATCCCCCCAATCATTCTCGTATTGC